>OY751107.1:15212581-15812581 GCA_963564075.1 Eupithecia subfuscata | reverse complement strand
CGCGGCTTCGCACGCGTTGTTTCTATGGAAACGTTTTGAGGTTATTTCTATCCCATGGGAACTGATTTATGGGATAAAAAGTCGTTTATGTTTGATTCCAGGGTTAGACTTACCTGTGTGCAAAATTTCAGGCTGATCCGTTCAGTAGTTTTGGCGTGAAGAGGTAACAAACATACATCCATCCATCCAAACTTTCGCATTTATAATATTAGTGTGATTAGTGTGATGTGATAGTATAGAATTATGAAGTACCTATCCTATAGGTACCTACTTTAACATAGGTTAGCATTACGAGTAGTAAGTAAGTTCTATCTAATCTATGTCATTGTGCAGGCATAGCACTTTTAGTTTACTCCATTCAGTCAATATACAACCATAAACAAATAAGGTTCTTTCCTTTCACACCCTTCAAGACAACCCTTTAAGTTACAACACTTCATGGCGACCCTGCCGAAAACGTAACCCCCAAAAAATTATCAAAATGTGCCGTTCAACGATTGGAAAAGAAGAAGTGTTCATATCCGAAAACGCCGGAGGAAATATGCAGGCAACTCTAGCAGGCATCGGTGGGCTTCCTATGTTAAAGTAGGTACCTATAGGATAGGTACTTCAAGTACTTATAGATAAATGACTTAAAAAAACTAGATAACTTCGGGTTTGCTGGCTTTAAACGTATTTTACTAACAAAAGCTAATATAAATTATATTAGATTTTGTTAATAAAATACGTTTAGTTCAAGGTGCATATAATTGACCCACAGCTGGCCGTGGACAAACTACTAATGAGTAGGTCAGGCACAAGTGGGAGTCTCGAAGGGCTTTGTCAATTCGCAAATAAGCTTACGTAATCGTGATATACATATTACCGGTCGATCTCTGTATTGCAAAACGCATTGTTATTCGTATGGCGTATTGGTTTTTGCAATTTACTTGCTAGCTTTAAAAATCTAAGTGACAATTTTAGTCTAAAGTGTAGGTTGAACTTGATCTTACTCAGTTCTAGAGTTATAGATATTATATTTACATATTATATTATATTATATTGAGGTGACCGTGACTCGGCAAACGTTGTATAGGATGCCCTCCCGCCAGGTGGGATGACGATCTGCGAAAGACTGCAGGCAGAAGTTGGATGCGGCAAGCGGAAGACAGGCGCTATGGAGCTCATTAGAGGTGGCCTATGTCCAGCAGTAGACTAACTGTACTGGGTAATATAGGTTGATGATGATGATGATGAATTTTAGAAGTCCAAAGTGCAGGTTGAACCTATACCTACTATCTTGATAATTACTTATCAATAGACATAATTATCTTGTTAAGTATCAATGCACGTATTTATCTTTATAATTTTATTCCCTGACATTTACATATTCGCGAGTAGTACCGAAAAGTCTCCTTAAAAAATTATATCCCTAATTCTATTTGCTTACTTTTTAGTATTATATAAAATATTTGTAATATTGTAGAGTCAGCAACCTGTAGCGATAATTATTGTTAAGCTTATCAATCTTATCATCATACTTTTTTATTTTATTTTATTTTGTACTTGAGTACAACGTAGTGGGCTATAAATAAATATAAATAAAAATCATTTATTTCGAGCACATACAACTCATATAGAGGTACAATTAATTGGAGAGAACTTAAAATCTCATTGGATTGCTGGGCACGTGTCGCTCACAACAGTGGGCAGTCCACCCTAGCGGCTATCATTGCCAGGAGGGTATTGGAGCTAGCCCGCAGCCTGCGCACCAGGGACGTGGCGCGCTTGCGCATCGTGGTATGGAAGCAGTCGACCTGCGCCACCGCAAACATTCCTGATGCGCTGCAGTAGCGAGGCAGCCCAACACCGCTCTGAGCGCATTGTTATACTGGACGCGGATGTTTACTAAATTTATGATGTAACTCGTATACCTATAAGTTTAAAATATAGTTGTTTGCTGTGCCTGTATTTAATGAATACAAATAAATAAGTTAAGTACTTGTAGGTATAACCTAGAAAATATTATATTTTTTCGAGCGTCACTAACCACCTTAAGAGGATGACCGTCGACCTTCAGTGACGGAGAGACACTATAAAGATGTATAGAACCTCTGTGCCGCGGTAAAAGTGCACTCAAATAAACAAGCATCACTCCGCAAGGCCGTCGGCATAGACGTGATCAACATCCACATCGACATATTACCCTAGTTTAGACTACTTACACATCTCCGTGGAGCATCGAATGTTTTGGTAAGAGGATTTAGAGCAGCCAAACACACCTAACTTAACTTTTTGTTTACTAGCCTCTGCCCGCGGCTTTGCACGCGCTTTTCAAGTAGAAGACCGATCCCGGGATACCATCTGCCTCCCTGACATATTACAATGAGATCCGTTCAGACCTTTAGGCGGCGTCCTAATTGGGAGCGATCGTACGATGGCGCGATGCGTTTTTCATCTCACGATCAAAGTGGCTATCGTGCTCGCACGATTACTTGCGAGGTTCAAATAGGACACTCTGATGAAATCTATATGCTTGAACTCATCGCACGACGAGAACGCATCGTGTCATCGTGCGATCTTCGCCAATTAGGACAACGCCTTAATAGGCGTGAAAAAGTAACAGACAGACAGATATAGTTATTTTCGCATTTATAATATTAGTTCGATTATATTGGTTAATTTTACAAACTATTCTTGCCAGTACCATGCAAACAAAGATGAGATGATTCCCCTCGGAAGCTGACACTAATATAAGCAGCGAGACAGCTCGCGGAAAAAAACATAAATTATGCAACGCCCATCTCTAGGAATGTCAATTAGGCAGGTTGATTGGTTTAGGTGAGCTGAAGCTCTGAGCACTCTAGCTTATCTATAAAATTAGACAGCGCTTTTAGCTATGCGAAGTCAATATTCATCTAGATTTCGCATGGATGCACGTAGCATATGCACTTTATCATAATTTATATGAATTATAAAAAAGTACGAATATGTAAAATCTTAGGGTAAAAATATTTAGCATCAATTCCGCGGAAAACCTTCTATAAGTAACTTAGTATGTAAGTGACTTTTATATTGCGTAAGTCCGTTTTTTACCATCTCTGATTGCATGACATGTCAATTTGTGGGAGGGCGGGCGGTGCACGCGAATTGCATTTTGTTGAATCTCATCACTATCAGCGAAGGTTTTGTGCGTAATTGTTACTAAATATTTTTATCCTCATATTTTGCAATGGATTTCCGCAAAGTAACGCCTGCATCTAGTATTTATGTATTATTTATGTATTTATTATTATGTGAGAGTACGTAATTAAAAATAATAATAATGATGATGGACAATTCACACCGCATCAATTAAATCCCTCTCGCACTCAGGATTCTAGTAATCCCTCGCTTCGCTCGTGAGTTTTTTTATTTCAGTATTTTTTTAATGCATTCATACATTCAGGTCTTAGTGATTAGGTGAGTTTAAGTTAAGTTCACAGTATGTACCTACCCATTTAGGGTGTTGCAATGGAAAACTGGCAGGTTTCGTGCCTTTCTGCTAAAGATGAACTATGTGGTACCTTTACTAACATATAATTTAATTTGCACGTCGCTAAAAGTATTGTTGAAGAAGTCGTCAAGTTCATAAAAACATTTTTTTATTAGCATCTCTTTCAGTTTGCTTTCGAACATGTTATTTTTCTCGAGAGATTTTATGCTATCTGGGATTTTATTATAAAGTTTTGCCGCCATCGAGTTGGGGGAGGATTGGTGGATTCTTATATATTATTAGTTCTTCTATAATCCTGAGTTGGTCGGGTTTCAATCACGTGACGAAAGACCCTGCTCTGTGCCCTCGGTGCATAATCTACTATTCTTGACCTGTTCAAATATGAACTTAGTAGGTGTTATAATCAACATTTCCCAGTGAGGAATAAGGAACATTTTCAAGATATATGCATATGATTTGAAAATGTCAAAAATTAACCTCTAAAACATGTAATTGTGAAGTTTATAATTTCCTTGCTATTGTAAATCAGTATTTACATAAATTGTTAATGTACTTAATTTGAGTTCGGTGTAACGTAGGTAATCTACTAAAGTGCGCGTAGTATTTTATTTATCATTCAAATTTGTATCTATACAATGTAGCTATAATATTTTTTCAGCTGAACACGCAAGTAAATGGGCAATAAAATATTTCTCCAAGAAAAACTACTGAGTAAATATTAATTTAGCAAGCAAATATTCATCTTCTTTGTAAGTATTTCGATATTTTAATTCCCGAAATCTACTTACGTATTATTAATCCCTCGCCGCCGCCGCACCGTCTGTCTATAATAAACGCTATAAACTCAAAAAGTACCCAATGGTCTGTCATGCGGTTTTCACCAAAGGAAGGAGTTGATCGCAAATATTTTGTTGTAAAGTTTTATAGTTTTTTCGTAAATTGACTGAAAAATAGCTATTATTTTTGAACGCCGCCTAAACCAATGAGGGCGCGTTCCCACTGTGCCTAAAGCATGTATATTTAAATGGAGGTGTTCACATAAAGGACTGCTCGATTACCTGTCGTTCACGACTTGTGTATGTTGTGACGACAGATTGTCGTTATAATGGGAACAGCTAGTACGACAGTCAGACATAAAAAAATTGGTTGTCTGTAAAGTCGGTTTACTGACGATAGTTCAACGTGACAACTCAGAGCGAGGTAACGCCGCATGACGAGGTAACGCCGCATGACGTCATGTTTTTTCGTGCGTGCAGCCGGCTCTATCGAATTATAAGACGTTGTCACGTCAAAAAACGGCACGATCTAATCGTCACTGCCGTGAACCGTAAAATGTCGTCAGCCGCACGATCCAACGCGAACAACTAGAAACGATAGTCGTTTCACGATAATATGTAAATCGCGACGACAATGATGATGATGACGACAATTCATACATAAATCATATCGGTTATGGAAATTATGGATTATTTAATAGACAAGGATATTTTGACATAACTATTCGAATATATTTAATTTTGACTTTTCTAATTTTCTATGCATGATATATTAAATGTGGCTTAAATTTTATTTCTTAATTGAAGCTTATTTGAGTATAAATAAAATTATTTTAATTCTATTGACATTCGTATGCTATAAAAAGCAAAATTTGGTGACACATTGTATCTTACGACCAACTGTGTATTAATTTACTACCCACGTTCTAAGCGAACAAACGATTTGACTTTGACAAACAATCCTTATAATGGGAACAACTAGAGTTGTCCAGTGTAATTTACGATTACGACACAGTGGGAACGCGCCCTAAATAGATTGAGTTAACATGAAAACCTTGCATATCGCGGAATTATTATTTTCAGAAGATATAGGTATTTTACTGACTGCATTACCCGTGCGAAGCCGGGGTGGGTTGCTAGTTAAATATAAAACTTAATTTATTTAATATTACTTAAAACTGTAACACCTGAACAAACAATGAGGTAATTTATCCACGAATTATGTGATTTCCACGTAAGCTCGATTAACATAAAACGAATTGTTTCCTGAAATTTACTAACTGATAATAGGATATTATAAGCAACAATTAAGTAAACGTTTTAAGATAGTTAAGTGCAACAATTTATAAAATTGTTAGATATCTTATCCAAGGCTTTAGAAACTGTAGAGAAGAGATATCTTATGAGAGCGCAGATAATTATTTTAGCAAGAAGTAAATAAAGAAACAGTTATAGACAGGGCGCTATGGCGCTCATTAGGGGAGGCCTATGTCCAGCAGTGGACTAATATAGGCTGATGATGATGATGATGATGAAATAAATAAATAATGCTGGACAATGCACACAGCATCATCTAGCCCCGAGCTAAGCAGAGCTTGTGTTATGGGTAATAGATGACTGATATACATAATATAATACATTACATAGATAGATATTGTTTGCGCTAAATTCACACTGGCTGTTGAGAAAGTCATGACATTTTTTTATTTTTTTTATACATAAAACTCATCTAGCCCCAAGCTAAGCACTTTAAAATTATTTAAGTAAAAAAAGTTAAAATCATGAATTAGTAGCTGCGCCCCGCGGCTTTGCCCGCGTGGAAATTAATGTTTCTAACTTTCTTAATTTTTTCTTTCTTGAGAACCTTCTCCTGACAATTACAATCACAACAAAAAATAATTAGCGAAATTGGTCCAGCCGTTCACGCGTGATGCCGTGACCAAGGGAAATAGGGATTCATTTTTCAATATAAGACTAGCTGCTGCCGGCGGCTTCGCACGCGTTGTTTCCATGGAAAGGTTTTGAGGTTATTTCTATCGCATGGGAACTGATTTATGGGATAAAAACCCTCTGTTTGATTCCAGGGTTAGAATTACCTGTATGCAAAATTTCAGCCTGATCCGTTCAGTAATTTTGGCGTGAAGATGTAACAAACATCCATCCATCCATCCATCTATCCATCTATCCATCCATCTATCCATCCATCCATCCATCCAAACTTTCGCATTTATAATACTAGTGTGATTGAAAACGCTTTTTATAGTGTTAAGGAACTTATGGACCAAAAATTTAAAAATTAGTAGTAATCAACATTATTGATATTCATTTTTGTTTAAATAATCGTCAAATTATTATTAGTGATAATCATATAAAGCAATTTAAGGAATAGGAACCTACTTTTAAGAAATTTTGTATGCCATGTTTTGGTGAAGTAGGTACGTGACACTATTCAAGACCTTGTATTATGTATGACCTATTTCCTGCAATAAACGAAATGAAATGATAGACGACTAATTTAATAGAGAGTAAGTAGAGTACCTAGGTACAAAGAAGGCACTCACACGCCTGCAACAGACAAGCGAACAATATAGAGCAGTAGTTATAGGTACAGGTATCTAATAACCAGATAAATTAATCATTTTAAAAACCCGCCGATGTTTATTGGCTGAACAGATTTTTACGAAACATGGCTAAGAACACTCGGGATAAAATTATCTATGACACAAAAAAACTAAACGATCATCCGCTTGGGAGCTACGATACCACAGACAGATACACAGACAGACACGTCAAACTTATAACACCAACACCCCTCTCTTTTTGCGTCGGGGGTTAAAAATAGGTAGGTAATATCAGCGAAAGCAAAATATATGGGGACATAACGGCCGTAACTTTTAATTGAACTTTTGACGGCTCCAAGAAGTTGGAAGACTATTTATTAAGGAAGAGTATTTGATGTTCATTTCAACTCGATACCTCCACGCGTTGAGAAAATGGAATGGGTAAAATTTCGACTTTTTCCAAAATATTTCAAAAAGTATGAGTCCTACGGAAATTTCTAAAACTGTTTTGAAATGTACAAACTGATACCTGTCATTTGATACCCCACTCAGTGAGGTAGCCCCTCTTTTTAAATTATTCCCCCCCTTTTTGTCAATTTTTCAAAAAGTGTTCGTTTTACAGACCTCTATATTTTTCCTATAAATTTATAGATCCATATCTACAAACAATAAATACATTTTGGATGGATCGCTCTGCAATCTTCGGAGATAGGGGCGGGGGAATGAGTAAAATATCGATATTTTTTCAAAATATTAAAAAAAGTATGAGACCGGCAGAAATTTCAAAAACTGTTTTGAAATGTACAAACTGATACGTTTCATTTGATAACCCACATGACCCTGTAGGTATCTTTTAAAATTTCGGCATCTCAATTTGTAGGTATAGAAAATGTTGATTTTTAATTTTTTTTTCTTAAAATCTGTACAGGCGCACGAAATGTATTATTATTTTAAATTTCAAGCTGATAGCTGCGGGAGTTGCTGAGTTATTATATAAAAAGGACAGACAAAGCGTTAGACATAGGGGTTTCGAAACCGATCTTCGAAACCCTAAAAATGAAGCGTATAAGTAGTAGGTATATTAGGTATGTAATCTAACAAATCATTATCGGAAATGCTGAAAATAAAATGAACTTTATTTGTAATTCTGGGTAGGTATTTGGGTTCATGTTTAGGAAACTTATACCTTTTTATGTATAGAGTTTCCAGTTTGAAATAACTACTTAGTGGGGTAGGTACCTACTTTGTAGGGCACATAAGGATATAAAATGTTTAAAAAAATGTTATTAGGGACCCCAAGTTATTATTGCGAATCTCGTCAAAAAAATAGAAATTCGATAACTATATTCGTTCAGGCTGAATCCGCTTGGAATCCGTTTGGATTCTAAGCGAATTCACTGAAACTGAAAAAACTTAAAAATCAAGCGTTTTGCGCCAGATTTTTACGTCTTTTCAGTTTCAGTCAAACCAAAAGCAATAGTTAACTAAAGCAAATAAACTCACTTGTTGACCTTGCACCGAATAAAATATCAATGGAAAACTGAATGGAAAATATGAAACTTTTTTCTTCAAAATCTTAAAAGATCGGCAAAGTTCCGAGCAAAAACCAGCCAATCAGACAGGCGTTATCAGCGATGCCGCGGCAAGGACTAAACTCTATGCAGCCAATGTACTACGGAGCGAGCAAAGAGGTTTATAAAACTGATCGAAAACTCCGCAGAAAAATAGCCCTTTTGCAAGATTGGAAATCGTATTTTACTGCTCAGTGCCTGTATGATTATGAATTCATACGAAGCGGTCCAATATTTGAACAAAGTTATGGCAATGATGTAAGTGTTTATTTACTTCGAATGGTTAGAGTAGACGCTCGATTATTCTGTCGAGTATCGACGTAGGGAACTTTGTACCTAGGTATCTCCATAACACCTTAAGCTAGCTATATAAGATTTTATTTTTTGGTCTCGCTAACAGCGCGCAGAGAGTTAGGAACACTGTTTCTACCCATGTAAGCCTCAAAGTTGATTGGTGAAAACGAGTAAGGTATCTACGAATTACCATTTTCTGTTTCCTAGGGTCACAGAAAAATGTTAATTCTAGAATACCTACAAAAAGCAATTACTAAAAACATGGTAGGTACATACCTAAATATGCCGTTTTAAATAATTTTAGTAATAAGTAAATTAATTGATCAAAATAGTTAGTGCTCGCGAGGTCTACTCTTTCGTAGAATTACTAGTTTTAGAATTATGCGGGATTACTGGTTAAGTCGACCTAGATCCTTGAGGGGGTTGTAATTTCCATCATTAATTACTGATGATGATTTGACTGTGAAACACTATACCCTAAACTATGAAACACCATACCATAACTAGGTAACTGTTCTAAGTTTTTCCTACGAGTTCTGACAATACACTCCAGACTGTTATACCTCGTTGGATATCTGAAGAAACGTAGATATTTTTAAGTACTTATATCTGCAACATAACTGTCATTGTTTTTTTATAAATAAAATATGCCTCAAGGAAATTGTGGGAGTCGGAAGCTGATTGTGGGGAAAATATAGGTAAAGCAACAAGCAGACAGGGCTGTTCGAAAGTTGCGCTTTAGATAGATAGGTATACGAACTTTTGTTTCTAAGGGGCGTTTTTTCTTCTTTATATAGGTATAGAGAACTAAAAACCTATCTTTGATTTGAATACAATTTTGAAAAAATTACAACTCGTTCAATGCTACAAAATAAATAACATCGACTTTCCTCCGGATCCTTAAGAAACCTTCAAGTTTATTTTTCTTCGTCATTACTTAATTGCACTTCAAACTATTTTCAATCGTGAGTCAGTCGCTATAAGAGCTATTTCGTGAAATATTTAGTTTGAGGGCACGCTAGACCAGACTGTAGGTATATGAATAGGTACCTATAGGTGTCTGGAACCCCCTCCACGTAAAAGTACGTCGCACCCCGACCCCCGGTCGCAGTGCAACGTACTTTGACGGGTAACGAAGTTCAGAGTAAAGCTGTGCATCCACCGGATCGGAATCTGAGCGTAGCATTGTTTTATGAGAGCCGATTTTGTGACATCCCTTTTTTAATGCAGATTCCTATTGTTTGAATCAATTCAAATGCGAGGGTAAAACTCCCGCGTGTCTATTAATCATAGTTAGAGAGAAATTATTTTTTGAAAATTATTATGTTTAGGGTTCCGTACCTCAAAAGGATTAACGTACCTCAAACGGGATCCCCCTTATGGGATCACTTGTCGTCCGTCTGTCTGTCTGCCTATCTGTCCGTCTGTCAACCCTCTTTTCTCAGGAACGCGTGGACGTATCGAGTTGAAATTAACGTCAAATACTCAAGTCCGTAAACTCTTGAAGCCGGGATATAAATAAAACTTTTAAGTCAACATGCTCAAAAGTAACAGCTGTTTATGTCCAAATATTTTGAAATTTCCAAGAGAATCACATGCACACAAAACCTATAGGGTACTTCCCGTAGACTATCATAAGCTTTTTTTTAATGCCTCTATAAATTTTTTAATTGTATAGTGTAGGCAGAGATGCGAAGTTGCTCTTTTTTGCCACCATGGTGTACAAAAACAGCAACTTCGCGACTCTGCTTAAAGTATACAAAATAAAAAAATTACAGATGCATTAAAAAAAGCTTATGATAGTATTCACAAAATGCCAAACGTAATTTTTGGAATTTCCTTTCTTCGACGTAATAATAAGATAAAATATGTGGCGGGGCGCTAGTGTTCGGGGAGGAGGAGCCTTAAGCAACCGCTTGGTGAAATATCTCGTCCTAATACGGCGGATTATCGAGTAAAAAAAAAACATAAAATGAAAAACATTCAAATAATTTCGTAACAGTTGAACTTTGGTATTTTTTTATTGCACTAAAATGTGCGCCGTCGATGGCATTATAGATTTGATTATTGTTTTTAGATTTTAGAAGTTTTGATTTTTTTAAGTATTTATCTGGCATAAAATAATAATTTTCAAAAATTAATTTTTCTGTAACTATGCTTAACATTCAAACCATAAGATTTTAATCTCTTTTCTAATTTTTAATTTAAGTTGTGTATTCAATACAAAATGTAGAACTTTATGACGAATAAATTACTTTGTACTTTAAGATTCAAACTATAGGAATCTGCATTAAAAAAGGGATGCCACAAAATCGGCTTCCATAAAACACTGTGCGTAGGCAAAGATTTAAATCGTTAGATACCTAAGGCCCTTACACCAAAAACTGTGGTTTTTAAAGTGTTTTGTGCGTTGCGCGTGCCATGTGTCAAGGTAGGTAGTTATTGAAGCTGTGTGCAAGTAAATTAATATAAAAAACCGCAACCCAAAAACATAGGGCAATGTGAAGATATGAATTTTCTAATATTCATTTCCATACTAAACAATAAAAAAAACAACGTTTTCTCAATTTATTCAATAAACGTAGCACTTACAGCAAAAATGGTAAGAAAGACATTACTAGAGAATTATTAGTAGAACACGATAGCATCATTTAATTTTCATATTTTGCAACAAACATTTTATTAATCCTACCGACCCTTTCCATACATTCGAGCCACTGTGCGACTGACGCCTCGTACGCTGCGTACGCTCCGAATCCGATGCAGTGGGCGCACAACTTAACAACGAGACGAGGCCCGATATCACGAAATCTTAAAACCACTTGACTTTACGTATTTGTAGCGTAAATAAGGTTCGGCTCAGGCGCGGTCCCAGGGGGGGGGTCACGGGGGTCATGACCCCCCCCAAAATCTTAGTTTAGGTACTTAAAAAATTGCAACCCACAGCTAGATGATTATATTGTCCCGTTTAGTTCCGTTACATTGATAATGGTTACCAACTGCAGCAAAATAAAAAATCGCGGCTCGCTCCGCTCGCCGATATTACTGTTATTTTTGCTCTGTGTTTTGATTGGCACATAGATAACGTTCCCAATTTTATTGGTCTGGCTGGTCCGCTATTGTCAGTTTGTATCAATCCAACCACCACAATAAAAGCACAAAATATAACAAATAATCTGCGAGGTCACTTTGTCAACCAGTACAAAAAATTAGTAGACAACAAAATTTTCGCGTTTTGGTCTGGTCGCTGATAACATTTGTTCCTTCTGACTATACTATGATCCAAAGCTCAAAGCCCGCCCCGCTTTAGGTCACTTTGCCAAATTTTCTAAAAAGTTGCCCAAAATCTAACAAAAACCAAAAATTGTCGCAGCTCGCTCAACTTGCCGGCAACTTTAAACTGTCTGCCTCTGGTCATGGGCTCATCCCTCGTTTGAGGTCAGTTTTCCAAACACTCCAAAAATCTAACGAAACCACTAAATTATCGCAGCACGCTCTGCTTGCCTCTGATAACATTCTGCTGTTTTGATAAGCTTCTGGCTTGCTCTAGTCCAGGACTCCTTCTCCGTTTCAGGCGAGTTTGCAACTGCAAAATATCTAATACCAAACAACTCACACGCACAGCCAGATCATAAAAATTTTCGCGGCTCGCTTCGCTCGCCGTTGATTTTATATGGTGTCTGGTCTGTTGTTCGCATACCTACTTGGATGTTATTTCACAAACTTTAAAATTGTTCTTCACCCTAAATGCGAAAGTTTGTATGGATAGATGGATGGATGGATGTTCGTTACGTCTTCATACCAAAACTATTGAACAGATTGAGCTAAAATTTTGCATCGGTGTAGCTCTAAGCCTGGAATCAAACATACTTTTTATCCCATAAATCAGTTCCCATGGGATAGAAATTACCTTTGAACGTTTCCATAGAAAGAAGCGTGCGAAGCCGCGGGCAGAAGCTAGTAGCTCATAATTTAGCTTCCTTGTCTTGCATGGACGCATGCCTCAACAATTTCAAAAAGGCTGCGGCTCATTGCTCGGCTCATGCTCGCTCCACTCGCTGTTATTTATTTTCTGAACCAGTGTGTGACCACCCGAAAAAGTAACTAAAATTTCGGCGGCTCGCTCCGCTCGCCGCTACATCTTTTTTGTTTACTGATTATTTGAGAGACCTCGAAACTTTTTTGAGATCAGTCATGATGTTTGGGGAAAAGAAAGCAAGAAAGAACCTACTTATAACTAAAATATATAGCTAGTCAAAGGACCCCCGAAAACTTTATTGACTTTGCGTTGGTACATACGAGCGATCGTCGCTCGTCCTAATCTCGTCCAGATCTCAAAAATGTTTCGAGGCTCGTTCTAGGAGTTAAGGCTCGGGATGTCGTGTTTGCGGTCAATATGCAAAACACTGCAAAAGATGTAACGGAACCACAAAATTTCGCGGCTCGCTCCACTCGCTGATAATGTTTTACCAATCACTTAGCTTATTACAGTACTGTACACCCGTTTAGATCACTTTGCTCACCACCGCGAAAAACTTACAAAAACCCAAATTTTTCGCGGCTCGCTCCGCTCGCCGTAACATTTTTTTGTTTATCTGGTACGTCTGTTGATCTCACTTTCGGGGATCGCTACGCTCGCTATATATTTTTTGGCATAGGTAGGTTCCTTCTTGCTTACTTTTCCCCAAACATCAGAAAAATCTCAAAAAATATCGAAGCTCGCTTCGCTCGCCATTACTTATACCTTATTATTATTACTTACTAGGTTAAGAGTTGAGGGTCGGGCGGGATGTCGTGTTTGCGGTCAATATGAAAAACACTGGAATAAAATTTAACGGAAACACAACATTTCGCGGCTCGCTCCGCTCGCCGATAGTATTTTGTCTTCTTCTGCCTGGACCATATGGTCCAGTGCTCGACACCCATTTAACACCTTTATGACTCAAGACGTAGACATGCCTCTCGAGCCCCGTATCGCGGTGAGGCTGGGCAGTGGATGCGTTAAGATGAGTTTGGCCACCACCGCCAAAAATTAACCAAAACCCTATTTTTTCGCGTCTCGCTCCGCTCGCCGATAACGTTTAGTGCTTTTCTGTACGAGTCTGCGAGCATACCCCCATTCCCCCCCCCCCCCCCCCTCGAAAGGAATTCCTTTGGGGCATTGGCTACGGCCCGGACAAAGTGTGACCCCCCCCAAAGTCTTGGGCTGCGACCGCGCCTGGTTCGGCTAGTGTTTTAGCTGTGCAATGGACCCCCCAGGGCCCACCGAGGCATGGGCTAGAATAAAAAATTCGACTCCGCGACTTTGCTTTTTGTCTAGTCTATTTTACACTCTATGGTTTTTACTAGAACTAAACATAAACAAAATCAGGTTTTAATACTAAGGTAAGTATACAAAGTACCTAACCTAATAAACATAAAAACAGCAAACCTTCTACCGTCACATAACACGGATTTATACCTACTATAAGTACATTAACAATACCTAATGTAATTCATTTTTCATTTCAAGCCTTTTATTCAGAAAAAATATTTACATTTTGTTACTTAATACTATTGTTTTGTTACGACATCGAAATTTTGTCTGTTTGCCCTCTTTCGGCAAAGGCCTCCTCCAACCCCTTCCACTTGACTCTATCTCTCGCCAACCTTATCCAGGTTTTTCCTGCTATTTCTTTTAGCTCATCCTCCCACCTTTTAAACTGTCTCCCTCTTTTCCGTTTATTATACTTTGGAAACCAGTCCATCAGCGTTCTGCTCCACTTGTCTATTCCTCTTGCAGTATGTCCAGTCCAACTCCATTTCAGTTTCTTTACTTTAAGTGTCACGTCTTCTATTTTAGTTCGTCTTCGAAGTGTTTGGTTTCTAACTTTGTCCAATTTCCTTTTTCCAAAAAAGGAAATTGGACCTAATGTAATTAGTTTTAATTAAATTGTATAAATAAATAATTCGTAGCCAGTTAGGCTACGAATTATTTATTTAGCAAATAACTGTCATACAATATTCTTAAGGCCTGTTCTGTTCAGACCTACGCTATTCGCTATCCAGAGCGGTAGCGAAAGCCGAGTAGGTACCTATGCGGTATACCGACAACCAATGCTGCAAAATGTCTGATTTTAGCGAAGACATCTGTGGCGCAGCAAGCGAAGGTCCGCCTGCGACGCAGGAGGTAGCGGGTTCGATTCCTGCCTCGTTGTTGTTGTTGTTTGTACGATCTGCATGTATAATAAAAGATCTATTCCTTTCTAATACCAAAAAACTAATACCAATGGTATTTGTTTATTGTCCTTATTAAATTCCATTCCTAACGAATACCAAATTCGAAATCTTTAAATGAAATACCAAATCTATTCCCAACGAATACCAAAACAGAACTTTTGGTACAGTCACAGAAACAATTTATTTTGCTTTCAAATAATTTAATATTATGATCATAATTTATAACATAAAACCTGCACAAATTAATTTCATTGCGGCACTTTTATCTACGATTACCACAAGTGAATCACTTGCCAAAAAAAAACCTGCAAAAAAGGGTGAGCTTGCTCCTATTGTTTCAAAATCCGAAATAACCAAGCAACTCAAGCGCCGCTGTGCAAATGAAGCACCTTAAAATGTTTTATTGTTTCGGTGAAATAAACGTTAAGTCAATGAAATAAGGTCTGAAGGTGTTTTTTCTTACAATAATTATGTCCTTGCATAAATTATAGTATTACCTGCCCTAATTTTAATGTATCTATACATGATCTATACAGTGTGTCCCTGGATGAAGTGCAACCCAAAATAGATCAAAATACCTAGATCGAGACAAATAGATAAAACATTATCGACACAAAAATAGAAAAAAAAATTATAAGTTAAAAAACGGTCTCTAAGTACCTGAGTGGTGACGGAATCAGTAGTCAACTCTAAAAACTCCAGTATCTCCAGCCAGTGTATTTTTTGTGTTAGAACGTCGATTTTTTTTTATATCTATGTTGTAGGAATATGATATTATAATATAATATTATGTTATGTAGGTAGGTATATCAGTTATTTAGTACCCATAACATAAGCTTGATAATATTATATAAGTTTAAAGATGAAATTGATGACTATATTAAAGCTCTACTTAGCTTGGCTTGCCGTGTAAATTGTCCAGCATTATTAATTATTTATTAGTAGGTACTATACTGACTATATGACTGTACTATACTAGACTGCGCTTTACTGCTACCGCTGCTCTGGGTAATGTAATGTACTATATACCGTGCAGTCTTCTTCTTCTTCTTCTTTTGTTAATGGCTTGCTGTGCTTGATAATTAGCAACAATTCTGCCAGTGCACCGTGCAGTCTGATTATGTCTTTATTCTTTGGCTTGCATTGTTTGTGTTTCTGTTTTGTCTGTCGTTCCTATCGACAGATCAAAACAACTGATTTATACGATACCTACTGGCTGATAGCCGTAATGGCGTAGTGCAAAGTACGCTGACACTTGACCTGAACTGAGATTTCGAGTTAATTTTGAAGGACATGAATACAGAAAGATAATAATACTAGCTGCTGCCCGCGGCTTGACACGCGCTTTTTAAGTAGCCTGTGTCCGTCCCCGGGATTCGATTCACCTCCGTGACCAATTTCATTGGGATCTGTTCAGCCGTTCGGGTGTGAAAAGGTAACGCATGGGTGGACATTGTTTTTTAAACATTTAAATATAGCCTATGTTACTCAGGGATAATGAAGCAATCAAAAAAAATTTAAAATCGATCCAATAGTTTTCGAGTTTATTTGTTACAAAAATATAAATCTTTCCTATAATATTAGATAGTTTCGAAGTGTAGATTTATACTTACTTACCGAGTTTTGAGTGAATCGAACTAAGGAATAATTATTTTCCGTATAAATTTTACCACCCCCTTTTTAACCCCTTGGAGGTTAATTTTTGAAAATTAGATATGTGTTATTCGAGAACCTAAACTATCTACACACCAAATTTAATCTTAATCGTTTAAGTGGTTACGGAGATACGTGGTAACAAACATTCACACAAACTTTCGCACTTATAATATTAGTAGGACTAGCTGCCGCCCGCGGCATCGCACGCGCTTTTCAATTACCTAGCCGTCCGTTCCCGGTATACCATTACCTATCTGCAAAATTTCATAAAGATCCGTTCAGTCGTTTAGGCGTGAAAAGGTAACAGACAGACAGTTACTTTCGAATTTATAATATTACTAGACGATCGCCTCGCGGTTTCACCCGCGTAGTTCCCGTTCCCGTGGGAATTCCGGGATAAAATATAGCCTATGTCACTCCCTGAAAAGTAAGCTTCCTAACGGTGAAAGAATTTTTCAAATCGGTCCAGTAGTTTCGGAGCCTATTCAATTCATACAAACAAACAAACAAACAAAAAATCAAACCTTTCCTCTTTATAATATTAGTATAGACTACAGATAAATGTCACCGTATGGAATTATAGGTATGGTATGGCTCCCTATAGCTTGCTTTGCTTATGTACTAAACCTATCCGTAGAAACAAAGTGACCGAATCGCTCTCAGAATTAGCAAGCTGAAGTGGCGTGTGGCAGTGAGCGGACCATATAGCTCGCAGGTCCGATAACCCCGGGGGGGAAAGGTTCTCTGGCGGCGACCGCGATATATCGCGAATCAAGGGTTCAGAGACTGTGCGTTGTTTTTTCTGTTCAAATTATTTTTACGTACGCAGGGTCCTGTGATTATTCTAGTTTTCGTCTGGGCAGAATCACACCGCCTTCTGTCCACAACATTTAATGCACCTAGGACTAGGAGAATTAAGGTTACGTCACCAACAGTTGCCATTATGCTGAACCTAGGCCCATTTGCTACTGCAGCACACATTGGTTACCTACCTAGTTAGTTCTTCATATTTACTCGTTAACATCATCGTTTGTTAAATGTACCTACTGTACCTGTTCTGTATTGTATAATTTAAGATTAAATATTTTGTTTTTCATGTGTTATGTAAATGTGTGTGTCATCATCATCATCAGGCAATATTAGTCCACTGCTGGACATAGGCCTCCCCCAATGAGCGCCATAGCGCCCTGTCTTCAGCTTGCCGCATCCAGCATCTGCCTGCAGTCTTTCGCAGATCGTCATACCACCTGGCCGGAGGGCGTCCTACACTACGTTTGCCTAGTCGTGGTCTCCACTCAAGAACACAACGTTTACCCCAGCGGTTGTCGGTTCTTCGCGAGATATGGCCGGCCCACTGCCACTTCAGCTTGCCAATTCTTTGAGCTATGTCGATAACTTTGTATCTCCGTCGGATGTACCTATTCGTTACCTACCAATTCTATCCTTCAGAGAGACTCCGAGCGTAGCTCTTTCCATAGATCGCTGAGCGACTTTGAACTGGTGGACCAGCCCTAATGTGAGTGTCCACGTCTCAGCTCCGTAGGAAATGTGTAATAAATGTGTGTGGTCGCAAATAAATAATATGTGTGATATTGCGGTTACGGGAGTCGATGCAGAAGACGGGTCAGAAACTGCGACGGAACAGCGGACTATTCGGAAAACGAAACCGAAGTTTCTGATTCTTTTCAAGCAAACGCTGATCTTATGCAAGCCCTAAACGAATCAGATACCTACTTGCATTTTCTATTTCCGCCCCCAGGACCGCTATTCGGGCGTGGTAGATAGTAGAGGACTAGTACTATAATGTAGTACTTACCTACCAATGATAGGAATCCTAGGTCCTAATATTATAAAGCCGAAAGTTTGTGTCGTTGTGAAGATGTTTGGCCGAAGACAACGCCAAATGTACTGAATGGATCGGGCTGAAACTTTGCACACATAAGAATCTGGACCTGGAATAGCATATACCTAGCTACTATTTATTCCAAAAAACGCGTGCGAAACCGCGGGCAGAAGCCAGTAATGCGATAAAGGTAAGTATTTACATGTTGTTAGATGATGCTGTGTGAATTGTCCAGAATTATCTATTTATTCCTAAAGTTGTGTTATGATTGACTTTAAACTTGTTCAAGCTAAAACAAGGAAAAGATGAAGGAAAAGAAATACACCAATCCAGTGAAGTCTCAAGAGAAATCCGTAATATTCATTTTATGGTTTTGTTTCTGAGTTATGTTTTCCTGAGGTTAAACTAATGTTTGTATTGTTTGCGAGTACAACATGGACCTACCATGTAGTACCTACAACTTTACCTACTTATTCTAACTTTACCTACATCACAGTTACGAAGTTAAGGACAACATAACTTAAATGTATTCAATGGTATTCAACCAGTATTTAAAAAGGTACATCTAACACTTGCATGGCCCTAGGCGCACACGTCCATGGCCCAGCACCGTGAGGCTTGGCATATGGAGTTAAGTAAGTTTGGTTTGTATGTTCATATTAAGTAACCTTCAAAACTTTTGGTCGGCTAGTAATACCTAAATAGTATGAACACTATCTACTCGCTAACCGGAGTGCTTTTGGCTATATTTTATGCAGAAAAGATACAATCAAATCTTGTTAAAATTATGCGATTTGGACATATTATTTATTAGTACTATCTAACAGGTATTTATTGCATTTATTTACTTATTTTTCCCGATGTTTCAACAGGTTTACACACTATTGGAGGAATACCTACATATTACATAGTTCTAATACAATACAAACAAGCCAAGCTGAGGGCGGAAACTAGTCCTTCATGAAGTACTAGGTATTAGGTACCAAATGGAAAATGATGTGGCAGCATAGTCACTGTATTGTTTATTATTTAACGACACCACACCACTTTTTATTTTCGAACATCTCCACCACATCTCCCCAATAATTTACTATTTACATAGGTAGGTAACAAAGGTAGGTAATTGACTTATTATCTTCGTGGTCATCATGTGTCTTTTATAAATACTTACTAACTATAAATCATAGATATAACATAGTAGTGTGCAAAAAGATGGTAGAGATATATTTCTATGAGACAAAACTGGAATAATTAAAAAAAGAAACTTACAAACAAAAGTGAAATGCCCATCATGTTGGTGGATAACCAATCAAACCTGTTGAAGAAAAATTAAACAAACTTAAAAATCATAAGCAAAAGAGATTAACTTAAAAGGCTATGCTTGATTTAAATATTATTAAAAAGGAGAATCAGAGAATAAATAACAGACAACATTTTCTTTGTGAATAAAGATGTACAAGAACAAAGCTTTAGAAATTAATTTACATAGCATGCACTTTTTCTGGTCTCTTCCGTCTTGGGTAACCTGGGATTCTATGAAAAGGGTCATCTAAGATAATAGGTACTAACATAACTTACGCTGCAGTAACCATTTACCATCAGGTGCGGCGGGCCGCATACCAGTTTGACGCCGTGGTGGCATACTGTGTGAGTCTGCATGCGGTGAACAAACTAAAATGAGGGAAACTGCCCCCAATTTTATCAACAGAAAATATTTTAACAATAATCTATTATTTGTTATTGTGTTAAACTTTGTTTTCGCAACGACAACCCCCATCTAAACAAACAATGTAACTTTGAAACTAAATTATCTATGACTATGAAACAAACTCAGCAATGATTGAGAATAACAGGAGCTTCATATTAAACTAATAAATTATTTTAATAATACCTTACTTTTTTTTAAATACATTTTCCGTCAATTACATAGGAGGTAGTTTCCCTCATTTTAGTTTATGCACCGCATGCAGACTCGCACTGTATAAGCTAAGTTGATCAACAACGCCAATAAGTGGGTAAGTACCTACCTACTACATATCAATTCTAATGAGAGTTTTGATCTTAAATAAACGTAGTAGGGGACTAAACAGCTACTTACTTTCAAAATTGCAGGAAGTATCCAGGTCTAGATTCCTGAAAATAATTTATTATTGTTATATATTTTATTGATCTTAACAGGTTCGTTGATGGTTGCGAATAAATTTCAATTCAGCATCAGCATGTGCAATCACCTTCGAAGAACATAGTAGCCATAAAGCTGCGGCTTTTGATGATCTTATCTTTAGTCATGAATTCATGGTTCTTACAGAAAACCATCAGAGAAAACTAAAGTTATAGGTACATCAAATCGAACAGAAAACAAATCCAAGAGAATAAGTACAAAACAAAACAAAAATCATTTGTTTACACTTTTTTTATCGTTTTTGAATTCAACTTCTTGACTGCTGGCTCTGCATCAGTGTTGCCGTTCAACTAAATTAGAAGTCACTACTCACTAGCCAGTTTTAAAAATTCCTCTAGATATGAAAAAAATCGTTCCATAAAAATCCGCTGGAAGTCGCTAACCTACCTCAGTAAGTAACACTCAAACCGAAATGATTTAAGTTTGTAGTTGTTGTAGTTTATTCCTCCGTAGTTGTTTTTTCTATTCCTACACTTTGACGACCTCTGTGGCGCAGTGGGCGAATGTCCGCCTGCAACGCAGCATGGGTAGGTACTAGATAACTGATATAGTTACTAGGTAAACATAATACTACCTACATAAATATTTATTTTTTATTACGCATATAAAACACCCGAAACAAATATCTTCAGATCGTAAGTACAAACATTTGTCCCAAGGCGGGAAAATTCGATATGTGTAGTAAAAAATTCATATCTATGTAGTATAATGTACCTTTTAATTATATCAGTTAAGTATCTAGTACCCACAACACAAGCTCTCCTTAGCTTCGGGCTAGATGATGCTGTGATAATTGTCCAGCCTTATTTATTGCTAGATGGTGATATACACCAATCTACCTTTTTTAAGAATAGTTAATACGTCTAATAGAAATTGTAAAAAACGTTATTGACCTTTCTATTTCGTAAATAGGTGACCACACCGACACAAGACAATTATTCTCACACTTTTGTTGTAATAAAATTAACAATTGAGTCATTAGCAGCTTATGATCCCGATTGAACTAAGGCAACCACCCGTCACCCTCAGTTCGTACACTCATGTTCAAAGAAAACTCTAAAAAAAAAGAATATACAGTTTACACATTAGTTTTAAAATAAAGACGGTTGCCCTTCTAGCGTCTTATTGACCCGCCTAAAAGTCGTTAGAAGTCACCAAAAACTTTTTTCTCTAAGTTTAGAATTATTGACAAAACCACACCTAGTTCTAGCGACTAAGTCGCTAGAACGGCAACACTGCTCTGCATGAGATGTATCTGGTTTGGTTTGACACAATTCTACCAATGTCCGTCTCACTTGGAAAATTTAGGCAAAATTTTCTAGGCCGTCTTATGATAGCATCGCAAGCTTTATGAGCTTATTGTATAGAGCTATACCTATGCAAGCTATATGCGCATATTGTATCTATTACTTATATCTATAAAAAAACGTAAGTATATCTATCATCATCATCATCAGCTTATATTAGTCCACTGCTGGACATAGGCCTCCCCTAATAAGCGCCATAGCGCCCTGTCTTCAGCTTGCTGCATCCAGCATCTGCCTGCAGTCTATCTATATTAGTATTTAATTATAGTATAAGTTTGTAACTTTGTACATCAGAGCTTGCGTCAAATCCGTTAGAAAACAGAACTACCGGATTTCACTAAAAATACCCCGTACTTTCAGGCGACAAGGTTACTGGACTATTACAAAAAAATTTTTTTAAGGACACCGTAGTTAATTGCTCCGAGTTTAGTTGATTTGATATTTTAACGCATAGCCTACGATTTGACAAGTCTTAGTATCTAACTCTTGAACCAGTTGTTAGCGACTCCTCGTATTCCGGCGGATTCCAGCTTCTTTAAACGCAATCCGATCGATACAGTATCGAATGCCTTCGCCAGGTCGATAAAAACACCTAAACAACACCTTTAAAGGTACCACCATCGACGTGAGAAGAGACTAAGTTGGTGTAAGCGTGAAAAGCGCAACCACATCTTCGGTCGATTTACATCTTCTGAAACCAAATAGCCTTTCAGAGATTTTGCGACTCTAAGAATGGCAACAAGCGCCTACTAACAATTTTCTCCAGTACCTTTTATAGGATACTCAGGAGAGCATCGGTCTATAGTTGCCGGGAGAACTCTTCAAGCTGCATTTGTAAATAGGCGAGATAGCTGCAGTCTTCCAGACGTATAGGAATATACCACTCTATAAACTTAGGTTATTGATATACGCTAGTGAAGCAACTATTGCGGACAGGGATCCTTTAATAGTGGAACGGTTAGATTATCTAAGCCAGGAGCACTTTCTTGATTGAGTTTCAGTATTGTTGCAGTTACTTCAGACATTCACTTGCTGTCTTTTCTCTTTGTTTATGTACCCAACCCACCCAGGGTTGGGTACATAAACAAAGAGTGAGTGCTACAAACGTGGCCTGTAAGAATCCGTTAGTGTTCTGTCCCGTGTTTTGATATGTTTTGCAAAATAAAATTAAATTCGAATTTCTGGTAGTAAATGTTACAATGTACCTACAGGTCCCATAATAATTGAAAAACGCATGGTTTGAATATAATATAAATAGTAGGTAGCTGTAGGCCTAATCGCCGTGTTGTTTATTGAAATTTTCCAAAAAAGCTTAGCAAAGCTCATCAAAGTAGCGCAGTAGGTCTTCCACAGATTTGATCGAGATAACTGGGCTGCCGGCCGTCTTGTTTCCGGAAGTGTAGCTTCTTCGGTGGCAAGAGGCCATAATATGGCCTGTCAAAAAATACCGTTGCGTGGCAAGCGACCATATTGTGGCCGATTTTCAGATTTTCTTTTGTTTCGCCGAATTTATGTCCGTAGAGTCAACTTAATTTGAGCCATGGCAATGTCTCAAACAAAAGTTGACCGACAGACTGACAGTTTCAAGCTGACGTCAAGACCATAAACTAACCAAGCTTAGAAGAAATTAAAAAGAAATCGTAAATTCAAAATTTAAATCTGATACGCGCGCCATTTTTTTTATCGTTTTTTGTGAATTAAAATATCTTGGAGGGTAGGTACGGTACTGTTTGTCGTCTAGCAATATTTGTGGCCAGTTCCTTTGCAGCGAAAACGGGCTGTGCGAAATAACTGCTATTTATATTATTGTTCGTTTCACAGTATGGATTACGCCCACATTGAAATGCGTGTACAAGCGTAGTGCTATCTACACGCGTAAAATGTTAACTACACGCGCTAAGCACCTTTTTGACAGTATTTAGACGCGATTTGACATAAGAGAGTGTTATATTTAGGGTTCATTCAGTTAATTAGCCAATCAGCACAAAGCAATAAACGCGGTTACGCGCTACATAATCTCGCAAAATGGCCGCTAACCTGCGCGTGAGTAAGCAATAACGCTGCATAATAACCTTACTGGACTGTGCAGTGTTTCAAAAAAACGAGCAGAGTGAGAGGCGCCAAAGTAGTAGTTCATCTCTTTCTAGTAGGATGTCCACATCTGTACTTTTTTATAAATTCTAATGAAACTGTGATGTGTTGGTAACAGATACAATGTTCTTTTGAAAAATGATACCTTAAAATAACCTAATAATTTTATAATTAAGTTTATACTAGGTTGTAATAGTATTCACTGTCTGCTAGCCATTATTACATACTACTTTCATAGTGCGCAAATGATTTGAAAACATGTGTTTAACATTCTTACGGTAATGTTGCTGCGTACAAAGTAGGTACATTTTCCAGAAAAAAGTTTATCAGAATCTTTGTTCAAATGCCTTGTGACATCGTATTGTTTCATGGACTTAGACCATATTATTGCAACGTGCTAGACAAGGACCAACTACTACTTTCAAGCCTTCTCACTCGGCTCATTTTTCTACTCTGAGATATCACAAAGAAAAATAAGCCTTAGTTTCATGATGTTTCAGAGTACTTTTGAATGAATAAAATAAGTTCGTGCACGATCCAGTTTACTCTAAAGATTCATGGTTTGTTCCTAGAAGCCAATAGAACTAGCGCAAACGCATTTACACTAGAGAGAGAACGGCTTGTGCTTCAAGAAGAAAAATGAAATAGAACGAATGACTTTCTGTCTCATCCAGCGTACCTACAAAGGTTTGGTGGAATTCCTTGTTCTGAATTTGAATCCCCAAATTTATGAACTGGAAAATCGCAAATCCAATCCAACCAGACATGAAATAAGGAACCTAAAATCAGGGTAAGAAAAATGCATGGCAACACCTTCCCCCACCACCTTGTATTCCGTCTCAGTCTCCTGTCTTGATCACGTATGCTATTTTAGTCATGGTATTATTTATTTAAGGGTTTGTTTTTCCCTTCCGTGCATTGCATGGTGTTATTTTTCCAATCTTCGTTTCGTATAGACCCAAAAGCGACGAAACAACAGAAAAACAAAACGAAAAAAGGTATGTACTTACTTCTCATACATTAATATACTTATATTTTTTTACATTATATATATCTAATAATACAATAAATTATTTTAAACTAGGTACACATAATTATAAGGTATACCTACCTACCTAAAAGATCTCTGTAATTTTGTATAAAATATATAATACCTACCTACCTACTTAATTAAGTCCCTATTAAGTCATTAATGTCATTATATTAAGTTAAAATGCCATACCCTACCTGACAGGGTAGGTAGGTAGGTACCTACATGAATACCTACCTACTTACAAAATTTTGTAATATTTTTGTCTTGCTAGAAATACTGAATAAATATATGTAGGTAAGTACTGGACGACGAGGTTCGGTAGGTTTGTAATGTTTTTGTAGAATTTAGTAATTCATTTAACTAGGTATACCTAATGTTTGTGAATCATTTATTTAAGCTCACCAACAGTTAGTTATATAGTCCTACCTTCATAATATATAACTTCCTTGTAGCTTATCTACTAGGTACCTACTTAATGTTATATTAATACATTTTTATCAGTCATTTTCTAATAGGTAGGTATTAATATATAATATACAAGCGACTTTCTGGTAACAACGCCCAGCCCAAACCGCTAAAGCTATAAAGCTGAAATTCGGAGGTTAGATACCTCCTGCTGAGAAGGGATTTTTGGAATTTCCGCCCCTAGGGGATAAGATAAGATAAGGGGGATTGAAGGTTTTTTTGTGTTTTTTGTAACTCCTGAACCAGTGGCCCGATTTTCATGAAAATTACAGATAATACTAAGAATATAAATCTATTGACCACGTGTTTCAAGATTTTTCAAAATATTTTTGGAAATGGGATAATACGGATTATAAAAGTTCGAGATACATACTTTAGCTCGGTATTGAAATCTCTAACTTTTTAATGTGTGATACTAATGACCTGAAATTTGCAGTATGTACTGAAACAACAAGTACTTAATTAAAATAGATGATTCATAATTTTTAATAAAAATATCTAAATAGGGCTTAAATGTGTGTCCAGTGACCAAATTTACTTGAAACTTGCTGAGAATACTAAAAATACAAAAAAAATTAACACATGATTCAGGATTATTAAAAATATTCCTGGAAATGGGGTAAAAACGAGTATTAAAGTTTGAGATTCATAGTTTTTTAAATGTCTGTAGGTACTTTTTAATGTGGAATACTAATGACCTGAAATTTTCAGTCTGTACTGAAACAACAATAAATTTAAATAATGTGTTTCAGAATTTTTCATAAAAATATCTAAAAAAGAATAAAAAAGGAGTCAAAGTTTTTAAGGTAAGTACTAACTTTCCTAGAAAGATGGCAAGTCGAGATAGTAGAAATTGGGGGAAAAACATGGACAGAGAAAGCAGAGGACAGAAACAATTGGATGCAACTGGAGGAGGCCTATACCCGAAGAGGGGTCCTTAACAAATTATATTTTTTTTAAGCAGATATTTTTTTCTACTGTAAATGTAAACAACTTGTTACAGGAATAATAAAGGCTTTTTTTTATTTTTTTTATTACTAACTTTTCTACCAGTGGCCCAATTTACTTGAAACTTTCTCAGAATACTAAAAATAAAAAACAATTAAACACGTGTTACAAGGTTATTAAAAATGTTCTTTAAAATTGGGTAAATTGTGTTATTAACGTTTGAGATTTCTTGTTTGATACCATATTGAAATGGCTGTAAGTGGTATTGTTTTGAAATTTTATGTCTGAACTGAATATTATCTAATAATTTAAAACACAAGTTTCAGGAATTTTAATAAAAATCTCTAAATTACAAATTAGGATAAAACCCGGGTCAGAGTTTTCGATGTTTCATATGACTCCGATTGGTTTGAAACTTTGTATATAATATACAATTATTGTATATGTATAATAGGTACCTATATTATGTTCAATTTACTAAAATAACATAAAATATTGAAATAATATATTTCAGGAATATTTAAAACTTCTCTTAAAATGGGCTAAAGTAGGGTGTTAGACATAGAAATCTAAATAACAGTGCCTTGTTATTTAGATTTCTATTGTGTTAGACTTTCAGATCCTAAGTGTGCCTTGCGTACGACAAGTTTGTAGCGTATGACAGAATTCGCTTCAAACTCAATGCGAAAAATTAACAAATAAATAACGGGATTTTTCAAAACAACATAAAACATAAAAAAGTAAAAACAAATATTAAACTAGTAAATTTGTTATAAGCAATGATTAATGTTATTGTTAGATGCAAAAACAAGTTTTTTGAATTTTCAAAGTTTTATCCATTTAAACCATCATAACAAACAAAATATACAAGTTTAAGAAAATTTTATCGCGGGATCTTGTTAAGTAGGTAGGTATCTAAAAAGGGCTCTAAGAAGCAAAAAAAAATTAGGTCTATTTAAACTCTTACGTTGTCTTTTGCAAAAACAGAGATTGGGAAAAAAATTGGTTCATTAACATTGTATAACTTTTTGAAAAATTGACATAAGTAATCTTTTTTCTAATAGGTTTTTATTCTTTCAAGTTTTTTGATGACACCATAATTTTTCTAAATTCTTATACATATTTAATGAATTAAGTGGGGCAATAGCCTTTATTCACAAATACAATTATACTAGTATTTACAATAGAAACAATTGAGCTAACTACAGACTGTTGCAAACAGTCTACAGGTAGCTCAGCTGATCCATATCAATACCAGTCGGAAGCTTCCCATAGACGCTGGCTGCATTGCCACGCTGTATGGCAATGCTGATGCGCTGTGCCAGATACTCACCAGCTCTCGGGTCACGCGTCGCTTCGACCAGACGCTCAGATAATTTTTTAAAAACCCGAAGAGCCTCGGTACCCCACGGACCTAGGGTCTCGACTCCAAGGGGAGCAAATGTGTATATTTTATACATATGTGTATATATTTAGTACTATAAAAAAATATTTTCTCTCTCTAGGGACTTGCGCTCATGCCTTAACGGCCGCGTGGTGACCTATTTCCGGCGTTGAATAAAAGCTATAAATATTGGAGATAGAATCCTGGGAGTTGAGATTTTTTTATTGGAAATATCCTCCTTTTTAAGGTCTTTTTTCATAAGTCCTCAAATAATAACAGTTTTTTAGTTATTAAAGAAAAACTAAACATATTTTTTCTTAAATCTTATTTTGTTAATAGTTATTTCAATTTTTTGTGTGCAAACAAATCCTGAGCTCCGAATTGAATGAGCTATCGCACGTAGTTTAGGAGCTGGATCAAAAATTAACACCTTTTTGAACTTGAGGACTGTTATAATATTTCACCTGTGTTTTATAAAGTCCACGCGAATCGAATGCGACCATTTTACGATTGATAATTTCTACTCTAAAAAATCCAAATTTTATTAAACATTTGCACGACTAATAAGCCAAACATAGTACCTAATACTTACCCTATTCTAAAACCATCATTGTTAACATATAATTAAGCAAATAAATAGGTACTATTTCAGCTAGTGTTCTAATAAGTAGACAAAGATATCAAATAGGTGAACACAACATTCTTTATTCCTTTAATAGTAGGTAGGGCAACCAAATAAATCTTTGAGGGTAACAGATAATATTACAATCTTCGCCTCTTCGGACTTAGGACATAATTTAGATCGCTGGATTTTGCCACTTGGGCGTACAAACCGATTGATTGACTAAAATAACAAGATTGCAACTTTACTTAAGAACCTAGCTATGACCTAGGTATGTGACAGATGGTTGTGTGCATCGAAGAAACGATTTGTAATGTTTCCAGGCACCGCGATGGCTGACTTGGAAGTAGACTTAATGTCAGACGCCGAGCTCCAGACAAAACTCGCGGAGCATGGATTCCCGATTATGCCGATAACGCCCTCCACCAGGAAGTTGTTGGCGAAAAAGTTAAAACTGGTGCTGTCCGAGAAAGGGAAGTCGAGAAACACCAAGGACTTTAGTGTATCTGCCGGACGGTCCACTCGTCCGAGAGGTGAGTTCTCTTGTGAAAGTGAAAACACGCTCTTGCTAGAAGTACCTACTGGTCTTCTAATTTCAGGTCTTGTACTATTCACACACAGCACTATAATTCACGCAGAGCTTCTATAGAGGATTAAATACAGCGCTGCAGATGCCAAGTGCGGGTCACTTGCGGGCGCAAGGGGTGGATGTTTCTGGGCCTTATACTCGTAGGGCGCAAAAACATTCGACTCACCATCATCAGTGGGAGAGGGGGGAGGGAGTTGCTTCGTGCACCCTCCCCCCCCCACCCCTGACGCCGCTGAGGGGCAACCCACAGCCACTTACAGCTTCGTTTACTAGCTATACAGGAACAAAAACCCAAAAGCATGGATATTACGCCATGCGACCCGGCCAGTACCCAGCGCCCGTTGGGTTCCGGGCCCTCGGGTGTTAAGTTGGCTACCGAAGGCGGAGTCGGGGCCGGAATCCAGGTCCCGCTTTCCGCAGCTGCTACTGGGGGCACCTCCTCGTCGTCATCCCATGCGACTATCTCAGCTGTACCAGTGCCGGCCAAGCAGGGAAAATGGAAGAGCAAGAGACTGGCGGCGAAGGAAGCGCAGGCGAAGGCTGTAGATGAAGGCATGGCGACGAGCACTGGCGGCGCTGTGTTGAATACTGGTAGTGTAGGTAATGGTCGTGGGGCCATAGGAGCGCCTTCAGCGCAAATCGGCACCGCGGCTTCAGGTAAACTGTCTGTTAGTCCTTTAATGCACAGACAGAGAAAAGAAAGGCGACTCAAAGCATCCCCATTAATGCATAGGGTGCTGACTGAACGAACAGAGGGGTACCCTGCTGACCTGTCGGCCATAGCGCCGGCGGCGGTCAGCACGGTAATGAACCTCCCGGTCACACTCAATCCACCCCTACTCCCACTATACTCGGGGGCGGAGGGAGCCCCGCCCGTGGGCGCCGCCGGTAACGAACAGAGCCAAAATTGGGCCCCGCCCCCGTTAGTAGCTACTGAACCGAATCGTAATACCCCACGGACCGGGTCCCACCTGCCCACCGGGAACTCGGACACAGACGGCGCGAGGCAGCCCAAACGGCAGCGTAGTTCTGAGATAGTCTCGCCCTCCTCTGCAACAGCGGAGAAGAGGCCGTGCATACAGAAGGGCGGTGCCGTTTTGGCTCCTGGCGGTGTAAAGGAGAGTGTCGAGGCGACCTCATCAAATGCAGCATCCGCCAAATCCAACCTAAAGGTGGTGATTATGGAGAAAAACGGTGTTCATATGGACGAGGGACGTGCGACACTTGTCCGCAGACACCTAGACCTGAGCTTCGCGGCTCTATGCCGGGAAGACAAGTATAAATTCGAGCACGAGGCCCCGGGGTTCGAAGCCATGCCGAAACCTGTGCACGGTGGCCTAAGCGCGATAGCAGCCGATGACCACAGTCTGGAGTGGCTCGCCACTACGGTCGCTAGCCTGCCACCGTTGTGGCCAGGAGCTAGTGGACTGGTAGTTGTGCCACAACACAAGCTACCCAGATACCATAAAGGTGTGGTCTTCGTGCCGAACTGTGACGAATCCCCCGAAGATATCCGACAGATTCTAGCTTGGTGTAATAATCGGAGATTACCACCCCTGCACATAGACCAATGGCCGATCTTCGCCTACAAACGGACTATAAACGACGCCATGACCGACAACGTAATGGTGTTCGGAATTCCGGTGGAGGAGCTCTCGGCTTTGGCGGCCAGGAACCACAAGCTAAAATATAGACTGGCCAATCTGCACCTCACCGTCAGAGCCCCCAGAGCGTCGGATGTTAAAACCCCAATTACGACGCCGACTGCCCCGGAAATACCCTGCGCTAGCACTGGTGTGCCCAGAGCTGTAAACGGCGGCGCCACCATGGGGGTCGACGCTGACCCTAGTACAAGTGAAAGGGAACTCTCCGAGGAAGCAATAGACAAGCTACTAAGTGACGTAGGTGATGAGTTGATGGCCTAAACCTACTCTCACCTGCGCCAGAGAGTTCCAGAGAGTTCCATGTTCACACTCCCACCGCAATATAATTATGTAGATCTGCAAAGGCATCCACTTCCCCCATATCCCCCTTCTTTTTTTGACTTATAAAGTCTGTAAAGAACAAGGTAGCGAAACAAATAATCAAAAACGATTTATTCGTACCTACATTACAAGAATATCGTGTCATATTTGTATATAAAAAAAACATTAAATTCTAGAATACATATAAATGTTTTTATTTCGTTCACAAAGTACCTACATTAATCTTAAACATTATTTTGAAACCTCCTTTTAAGTATAAATACTTGTACTAGGAGGTTCCGCTCTTCCTAAGTTACATTCGCCATAATTTAACACAAAGTTTTTTTTATATTAAAACATTTAGGTCAATACAGAAAATTTTAAAAAATAATTAATAATAATAGTTGAGGGTAGGTAAAAGCACAGTAGAACGGAATGCTTGAGTTATATTGTTGAGTGATCAATGTGGTGTGGTCTAAGTTAAAAACTCAAAGCGTTCATGAAAAAAATTTAAATTAGTAGAAGACAAGTAATAATAAATTAAAATTGATGCATAGTAATGATTTAAAGTTAAATATGATTTAAAATTAAATTTAACATTATAATTAGGTATAGAATAGTTAGATAATAATCTTGGATACCTAACCAATAACCATAATCGCATCGCATCTCTCAAGATAATCACGATACCTAACTCGAATATTCGAAACCTATAATTCAAAATAGGTTCCTTACACGAAATCAATACAATCTGAGTAGTCCAAGCCAATATCCAACACAGCGTCACAGGGTTCGCCTCGCTGAGAAGAACCCTGGAAGAGCAACCACACACCATGGCACTAGTCCACCAGGACCCCTACATCGTCCGGGGATGGGTATGTTTCACTTCCTTACCGGGTTTTGTATTTACTCCACTAGTTCACAATAAGACAGAACGCTAATACTAAAGTCATTTACAACGGGATATTTTGAATTTTGAGCTTTCCAATATTAATCCTGTTGTAAGAATGTGCAACACTCAAGGTATCCCAATGCAGAGTGATGCGGGGTTGTCCGCAGGGCGGGGTCCTTTCACCGCTCCTGTGGATACTGGTCGCAAACGAACTCCTCGTCTCGCTGAACAAAGAGTATTCTTACGATCGCATATGCAGACTACCTGACAAGACAATCATGTTATGGGGGTTTGTAAAACTACTCTTTGCGAAAAGATGGGTACAGAAGGCACTACAGATTGTGGAAACATGGTGCACCAAACACAGTCTATCAGTAGTAGTAATACAGTAAACCCGAACAAAACAGAACTAGTACTCTTCACTCGCAAAACTAAACTACCAAGACTAGAACTACCCTTACTGCTAGGTATACAACACTGACACTAAGCAAGGAATCAGCATCCGCGGATGTGTCTGAAAACTGCATCAGCAACAACCCTGGTGCACATACATAGGTACAGCAAGAAGCAATGGCGGCGTCTCTAAGAATAAAATCAACAAACCAGTGGAAAGGTGAGTCAGGTCTAACAAACCACTGAAGAATGTTAAGTAAAGCTGTTGCTGCAAATCCAAAGGCAGCGAATGGTACTGACAAAATAGCGTCTACCTACTTAACCGGTAAGACCTACGATATAACGCATGAAGAGAACGCAGTAGCGAACACCTCACATGACGTTACCACATATCACATCTACACTGGGCTAAGAAAAAAACAGGAGGTGGCTGCGGCTATTTCTGTCCCGAAACCGGAGTCTCAAGAACCCAACCACTAAACTCAGCCACCCCGGCCTTTCAGGCGTCAACACTGGGATTCCAACTGACGGCAATACATTTGCTTCTGGAAACAACTATCAAAGAGCCGACCTGCCAGATGCAGATGGATTTCAGAACAGACGCGCTACATTATTAAACACACTTAATTCACGGACAGACACAAGATCAAAATCAATTGTAGAATGTCACACACAACGCTCTACAAAGTATTTCTGAACAAAGCAAAGTCAGCATAGAACGGATGGAGAGTCGATCCTGTCCAGGTAACATAAATGCAGATGGTTTAGCAAAGGAAGGAGCGAGACAGACCGCCAGGACATCTGTCTCCTCGGGACAAACACGCCCACAGCAGAAGTAAAAAGCAGACTAAAACTAAAGTCGAAAAAATAACACCAAAAACTATGAGAGCGTTGAACAAACTAGGATAGGATAACCAGGAAAACCACAAACACGTTGCTAAAGATGAGCCGAGGACTTGAGAAATTGTACTGAGGTTCCCACCATTGGATGGCTATCTGGCCATCATCACAGGTCACTGAACTGAACCATCATCTTCTCAAGACTGGAGCCACTCTCATACAGGCATCAAACCCGTCCACGCCTAGAACGAAGCTGTCAAAAGTCCTGCGCCGGTACTTCAAGCAGCTGGTTAGGGCCTGGCTAAGCAGGGGGACAATGCACAATACACTCCTATGCGAGATGTCAGTGCAGATCCCAGTGACCCCACTTAGAATAAGAATAAGAGGATCTAATGTAAATGTGGATGCATAAAAATTTTGTTCATAAAAAAATCTTATTACAGAAATTTCACCAGAACACCAGATGTACACTATGTCCGATACACACCAGTTGCACTCAATGACCGATGCAAAGATCCAACAAGAACTTCGTCAACATGGCTTCCCAGTCATGCCCATTACAGCCACTACTCGAGGCTTTTACATCAGGCTTTTACTCAAGGGAATCCCCCAGAAAGGTAACTCTAACTATAGAAGCAGCTTAGACAGCAAACAGAGAGTAAAGGCCGATTTACACTTCAATAAGTACAGTAGCGAGTTAAGAAATTAGTCAGTAAAGTAAAAAATAGTAAGTAGGAAGTAGCGTCCAAACGGGGTGTAGTCCAGTAGTCATAAGTTGCGGTTCCGAGAAGAAGACCGACTAGTCCACGCGACTGCGTTAACAGTTGTTTTACTCGACATCCTCTGAAAAATTTGTTTTATTCCAGAAAATGGACATTAAATTGTTTAACAAAAATTTACGTGCATATACAGGGTGTTTGGTGGATGGTCCGACAAAAAAAAAGATAGTTAGCTGGGGTCATTTGCAACACTTTTTCCATTAAAAACTTTTTGTCTAAGACTTAACACTTTTTTATACGTATTTTTTATTTTTTTTAGGCAATTCCCAAAACCGTGCCTTTTTGACTTAATAACTTTTGATTAGTGTTGTTTCTTTAGTTTAAATTTCATTATCTTCAATCTGTAAAGTGTTCCTGGTCTAAAAGTAATGATACAAACCGCAAAGAACACACAAACGGAAAACTTATGGACTTTTAAAGATATGAAAATAGGAAAAAAATTGCGAACACCTCAACTTGCCAGCAGCTTAAAAAAATAATTAAAGTCGCTTATGAATTTCAAATGCTTTTAAAAAGTGCTCTACTAAATATTCTTTGTAACGTTATACGACATGTCTCCCAAAACTTAAAATGCCTGTCCAAATTTGCCTATAAATTGTCGTAGGGGCGTAATATCATTTTTCTAAGAAAATTACCTAAGTATCACTTTAAAAAAGACTTGAATGCACCTAAAATCGTTTTTATGGATTTGACTAACAGCTATCTCTCTCTTGCGCCAAGGTTAGGTTAGGTTGGTTTGAAAATACTAGAGTTTAGTAAATCGAGTTAGTCGAGCTCTGCCTTGCTTTATAGCTTCAAAATGAGAATTTGAATAAAAGATAAAATGCGTTTATTTTTCTTTATTAAAAAGGTTGTTGACATGAAACATTTTAACTTAAATTCTGTTCAGTGTGCAAAAAAAGTTTACTACTAATTCAAAGAATCAATATGGCATTCAACACAATGAAAGAAGAGATGCATCTTCTAACGACGACATCAGAAATCAAAAAAATTGGTTGCCTGTAAAGTCGGTATACGGGCGAAAGTTTTACGTGACAACGAACGTCTCTCTCGCTCTTAGGCGGGCTAACCATGCCCGAGTGGAAGGGACGCGTGCCTCTCACTCGCTCTCATTGTGAGCGCATAACGTGAGCGGAGCGTAACGCGTAACGCAGTTTCTTGAAGTGTCACCCGGCAAACCAATTTATAAGACGTTGTCACGTCAAAAAGATGTCGGGTGTGCATAAGAAATAGGGTTGCACACTTTGAACAGAATTTATGAAAAAAAAAATAACTGTAAACTTTTCTGTAGTCTTAGGCAAAAAGTTTATATAGAAAAAGTGTTGCAAATGACACCAGCTAACTGTAATTTTATTTTGTCGGACCATCCACCAAACACCCGTATAATGATGTAGGTCCCTAATAAGAGAAATAGTTCTATAGTTGTACACAATTTTGAAAATGAAATAAGTATTCATAGAAATCAGTAGACCATCATGTTTAAGATTATTCCTTCTTGTACAAAAATGCAAAGGTAGTATTATCAGACCACTTCAGTTTTACACTAATAACAAGAGTAAGCGGCCGCTTTGTGCAAACTTAATGGACTGTCCTAAATTCGCCGGCCAGTTATGTTAGCGGGGTGCGTGCGGGAGACGCGAGAGAGGGGGCTACTTCGCACTTGGACTAGCTGGAAAATAGGATCGCTATCTATTCAACTTAACTTAATCAACAACTTACTACATAACTCGCTTTTGCCGTTCAAACGATATTATCAGCTTAACTCGCCGATGACGAAAGTTAACTCGCTAGTGTAGGTACTTATTTAAGTGTAAATCGGCCATTAGTTCCGTTCTGACATTTTCATTAACAACAGATTGGTGATTTCATGTAATACCATGAAAATGAATTGTTTTGCTTTAATATTTGCCTTTGGTTTTTTTTGTCCATAGATAGAAAATACTTTATTATAGGTACCACACAAAGACAGGAAACAATACAGGCAGAAATGCGTACATTAGAGAAAGTACAGACAATACAGTACAAAGACTTCGCTGTGAGCGATCTCTTCCAGATAACCTTAGAATGATTTAAACCTCTAAATTATAGCTTTATTTGTATTTACCGTAAAAGTTAAGCTCCATTTCACATTGTCTGAGGCTGTTATTAGTGCCTTGCAAACATGTTCTTTTTAACAAAGCAAATTCTTTTTCATATAATATAGCAGCTGAGAAATTCGCGGGCACTGCCGCCTCTCGCTTCGCAACCGTACATCTAGGGGGTATGCACAGATGCAATTGGGAGTACGAACCTGAAACAGTCCGGGGAAACAACGAAAGAGCTTTCGAACGGAACTTCGAAGACTTACGCGTGGGCGAAATATCTGAGTGGTACTTCAGACCCCCCTTTTCAACCCCAAGGGGTGGGCCCAGAACATACAATAGAGAGCCAAACGAACGCCCAACAGCTCTGGATATCGACGAAACGGCTGAGTCGTACTTAAGACCCCCCTTATCAGGCCCAAGGGGTGGGCCCAGAACAAGCAATAAGGAGCCAAACGAACGCCTAACAGTTAGGGAAAACGGTCAAAGACCCCCCGAACTGACCTTCGTATCCTTAGGGCCCCGATGCAATAGGGGTTCAGCTTCTGATAGGGAGCAAAACGAACCTGCAACAGTTCAGGCAATCGACGGAAGATCTCTCGATCAGAACATTATATCCTCCGGAGAGTTCTTAAACGGCATTAGTCCCCGGCTGGATTTGGGTGCTGGGGTCGTCATTAACAATGCTGACATCCCTGTGGTGGGGAAAGCAGTCGAGGCAGCTGCCGAGCCTGAGGTCTTGCCACCCAGGACGCGGACCCCTCCGTCTCTCGGACCACCCCGGCTGCAGTGTCGAGTATGCCTGGATAACGACACATCAATGGTGCTGATCCCATGTGGTCACATGATCTGTGGGGAATGCCGACCTAATGTTGTCAGTTGCCCATTTTGCCGGGCAGCAATTATTAATGTGCAAAAATTTTTCGTTTAAATAAGTCTTTGTGCAATAAGGTGCAGATTGTGGGGGAGGCCTATGTTCAACAGTGGGAGAGTGGTATTAGTGTCTGAGCTTACCTGCATGTTCTTTATTTTTATAAGCATCTGTAGTTTATGTTGGTTGTAGTTTATAAGCATTCTGTGTTCAGATATTTTTTGTGTCGTCACCGGTCGCGTGCAAAATTACAATTTATTCTGGTTTTTTGTACTTTCGCGTTCTACAAGGAATAAATAGGTAGTTTCGCGACCATTGTAATCCTATGCTATATTTGCTATGCTCACCGCGCGACCGGTGAGGATCTGCCCTAATATAAATTTTACTATATGTTTTTTATTTGTTTATGTTTATGTTAACAACCAACAGTTGAGCTGCCTGTAGATTGTTTGCAACAGTCTGCAGTTAGCTTAGTTGTTTCAATTTTAAATACTAGTTCTAATTTATTTCTGATTGTAATTTTCTTTGTCATTAATAAGTTTGTTAACAACTCTTTATAATTTTTCCGTAGTATGTTTAGTAAAGATATAATTATATTGTATTGTAGCCACCTGTATACAGGGTGTAAGCGTAAACAGTCTTATCCTTGAAACCACGTATGTACACCCCTAAAATAAGACGATACAAGTTATTTTTAAAAATAAAAGTCAATTAGTTTCGATGGAATTTCATAATTCATTTCTCTGCTATCCTACGTGATTTCATGGACACCCTAGTGACCTTATCACGCCGCGCCGCCCGCTCTCGCCTGTAGCCGGCCGGTGGTGTAGGTATCGAATCGTAGGAACCTACAACTTCAAGCCAAGTTCATGTTGTCACCAGCGATGGCATAAAGTCGCACCATTTCAGTCCACTGTTCATTTGTGAACGACATCGTCACTTCTCTACTTAACACAATACGCGAACAAATCGGCACATCACAAATTAGCACGGAACGCGTCGTGACGTGCTCACTACCTAGCAGACGGGCCGCGACTGACGCGCGCGAGCGGGCGGCGCGTAGGTGCGAGCGGCGTCTTTGTTCGAAACCGACAAAGCGGGCGGCGTAGGTATAAATGTAGGGTGAAATGCTTTTATGATGTACGAGGATATTTTTTTCAAAATTATGTAAAAAAAAAAAAGTTTAGTTTTTTCATCGGTTTTAGACTCTGCTCATGATTCTGAACTTCTGGTTTCAAGGATAAGACTGTTTACCCTTACACCCTGTATTGCGATGGTGGAACCCTTAGTACCTATGCTTTAGCAAAAAAAAATCTTATACAGGGTCATCAGCAAAACATTTGTTGTCATGTAGGTAATACAGGGTAGGTGGAACCAAGTGCAATAGCTTAGCGGCTTTTTTTTACCCTGAAAAAACTTAGGGCTAAGATTTTCGATGATTATATTTGTACAAAATAACAAGGCTCACAATTCTTTTTTAATAGAATTTGGCATAATTACCACTAATTAATGTTAGAACAATAATAAAAATTAATGCTTTAGTTTTCTTCACTTCATTATTTCTGATATTGTTACCTTTCTTCCTTTTTACAATGCTACGAGGGAAAATCATAAAATTCATAATATCTCTCGAAATAGACGTCGGTCGCAGAGACTTCCAGATTTCACCACTGTGTTGTGTAGGGAATTTTAGTCTTTCTTGTGATTTATCTTACTTGAAACTTGAAACTTATCTAACTTTCCCCTAAAAGTGTTCTCTTACCTTTAGTGTTTTTACACCCTTAATGGAACTAGTGATAACATAATTCAACATTCGGTAGGTACCTATTTCCATTATTTTCAAAATCTTTTCAAATGGAATAAGTGTTGGTATGCGGCAAGCTGAAGACAGGGCGCTATGGCGCTCATTAGGGAGGCCTATGTCCAGCAGTGGACTAATAATAGGCTGATGATGATGATGATGATGAAGTGATTAAAAAAACACAAGTAGGTCCATCATCTAACTGTTAATGGTACTAGCTAGTGGCAACGAACCCCTCTCCCCTTCCTTACCCATTACGAGAAACATAATTTACATAACGTAGACCTTCGCAGCACGTTCTTCGATGCTGAGGAATCGGCGTAGCATACAAACATCATACAAAAGACTTCCTTACGCACCTCCTTACTACACAAAAATGTTATTTCGTAGACCATCGTAGCTACGGGGTGAATTTGGCGATATAGCTGACTATCTAGGCTTTACGTATTCATGTCTACCGCACATACTAATGGGATTGCAAGAAATAGTTCTCCCTCGAAATAATCATAATACGCAACATAATGATTATTTATGTATGCTCTGCTCATGCTCTGCTAACTTCGCGTAGCAGAGCATTTTTTAGGAATCGAAGAAAAATAGTGTACGTAATATAATAGTGTATTATGCAAGATTTCAACAGTTCCTGATTGTTTTGTTAAAATAGTTCCGGTATTTTTACTACGCGAAACTTTATTTAAAGATGTCATCAAGTATTTGTGGCTGGATGTTTAGGTATGTAAAACATTTAAATACAGAATCCTTGAAAAGTAACGACGAGATTCGGACGAGTTGTCCCCTTCACTTTTGGTTGAGGGTACAACTCGTCCAAATCTAAAACTAAGAGACTTTAGATTCGGACGACATGTAGTCCCTCCTCAAAAATGAAGTAGGCATCTCGTCCGCTGACGAGTTTTACATTAGGACGACATGTCCCCTAACTCATTTCTAGTCAGTCTATTTAAAGTTTAAAATGCAGTCTATTTTAACAGTGGTTTAAATTTTAAACCACTGTTTAAATAGACTGCATCTAGTGAAAGACGAACAGAATGTGTTTATAAGGGTTTGATACGTTTTAATAGCTGAAATCCTGAAAATTTCAAATCTATCAAAACGGTCTTGAAAAAATTAAAAAATCCGAGTGATTTTTCGTCGATATTGTAAAATTTACCATAAATTTTTCATCACTTATAATTAGATGCGCTTTAAAGAAATCTTTAGGACGGCATTGCATGACAATTTATGTTAGTATGGCGTTCTGGTTAGGTTACCCCATAAACACGTAGCCAATTATGAATATGAACGCTAAAGAAAAAAAAAAGTCCTGGGGACGCTGCATTAGGTACAATTTGTCAAAAATCAATACCAGTCGAAAGCGTCCCCAAGACTTTTTTTTTCTTTAGCGTTTATAATTGGCATTTATCTATGTGTGAACAAATTTTTCCAGTTTTTAAACTGGTCTGTGTCTGTACTCTCTAAACATGTACGTTGTTGATGTAGATGTTCAGAGCCAAATATCTCCTAAACCGCAGGAGGTCTATTTCTGAGCTTTGCAGGAGTAGGTACTAGCTACCGTAGTTAATTGGCATAGGTAGTTCATGATTCATACTATAGCCACAGTAGATAAATGTATTGTGCTATAGCTATAATTTCGTCGAAATCAGCGGGGCTGCCAGGTTGACGTCAAGATAGTAGCCACAGTGAAAGACCTTAATATCTCTTAAAGTCAGTATTTTATTTATAATATAATAGTGCCCCAGTGGGCACTATTTATTTTACTTACGGCATCGCGATGCACTATTTAATGCACATTTAGTGGCATAGTTGAAACCACCGAATTCCATGGCGGGGCTGCTATCTTGACGGACACAATAATGGAGTCGCAAAACCAAAAAATATTAGTGGAAATATTTTACCAACTACTTACATAATGTATAATATCATCACAGAACGTCGAAACAAGATTTGATAAATGACAGGTAATATAAAATTTATGATGTTGTTTAAAAACCAAGCACTAAGTGAGTATAGAAAATATAAGTTGCCGACGAAGAAAGATTATTACAAAAGTTTAACTTCAATATTATAAAACAGTATTTTTTGAAAAGACAGCATATTTGAAGTGTAATATTAATTACTAGCTTCTGCCCGCGGCTTCGCACGCGTTGTTTCTATGGAAACGTTTAAAGGTGATTTCTATCCCACGGGAACTGATTTATGGGATAAAAAGTAGCCTGTGTTTTATTCCAGGCCTAGAATTATCTGCATGCAAAATTTCAGCCCGATCCATTCAGTAGTTTTGGCGTGAAGAAGTAACAAACATCCATCCATCTATCCATCCAAACTTTCGTGTGTAATATTAGTGTGATAAAGTTCATGATCCAAAAACATTATGGAAAAATCTTTAATCAACGGTTCTTCCAGACAAAAAAATTGAGTCACCTTCACATTTTACTAATCCCCAGAAATTACATTGTCATTTTAATGTACCTGGCAGTTCTCAGGTTCGTTTTTCTCTTCAAACAATATTGTATGCACTTGTGGTACTTTTGAATTAATAAGGTACTCCGAGGAAAACAGTTTTTGACGTGACAACGTCTTATAAATTGGTTTGCCGGGTGACACTTCAAGAAACTGCGTTACGCTCCGCTCACGTTATGCGCTCACAATGAGAGCGAGTGAGAGGCACGCGTCCCTTCCACTCGGGCATGGTTAGCCCGTCTAAGAGCGAGAGAGACAGACATAAAAAGTGAAAGGAACTCAAAGTCGTTGTCACGTAAAACTTTCGCCCGTATACCGACTTTACAGGCAACCAATTTTTCCTTGGAATGATAGGTACTGATTCTGTTGCCAATTACGCGGTTTGAAATGTAACGTTTTGGATTGTGATGAGATAAGTCATCATGTTTACTTTAACCTGTCCGGAAACGCTGAGTGTTATAACTAAACTAGTGAATACCTCCATATCTACCTCTCAGTTTCCCGACTTGTGGAAAGTGGCGATTGTTCGACCTTTACCTAAATCCAGCTGAAGTAAAATATCTTAGGCCAATCAGTATTTTACCGCGTCTCTCCAAGGTGGCTGAAAAAGTAGTCTGTCAGCAAATGACTAGCTACAAAGGGAAACACAACATCCTGCCAGAACTACAGTCAGGTTTTCGAAAAAGCCGTTGTACTGTACAGCAACCGTGTTACTAGATGTGACAGATAGTATATTGGCAGCACAGGATCAGGGCAAGTGTTCTCTTCTAGTACCTACTCTTTGATTTTTCTCGGGCTTTCGATGCAATTAATATACCACTGCTTTTATCGAAGCTAAGCTATTGCGGATTTCACGAGAAAACTGTTAAATGGTTCCATAGCTACCTGGACAATCGTTTCCAGTTTGTTGAGATCAATAATGCTGGTGGCAACGTCATCAGATCCAGGGCTGTTGCAGTAGTTAGAGGGGTCCCACAAGGATCCATTGTCCTCTGCTATTCATATGTTATACCTGCTGCAGATATCCGGAATTGTTTACATTTCATTAAAGGAGTAAAATGCCAAACAGGCTGTTTGGACCTTATCGATGATCTACAGCGAATCGCAAAGTGGGCCGAAACTAACAATTTGGTCCGTAATAGAGAAGAAAACGAAGTACCTACCTGGTTGCCTGGAAGATATCGCTGTTAGCGATAAGGCCGCCAACTGTGCCACACTCTATATAGTTAGTTATTTATTTATTGTTTTGTGTATTGATGGTGCAATAAAGATATAATCTATCTATCTCTCTACCTGTATCTTGGTAGGTAGTAGGCATAAACACATGAACAAAACAGCTTGACATCTATGGCAGACAGTATATCCGCTATCCTGTCTGCCATAGATAGATGTCAAGCTGTTGAACGAACCTTTTGAACGAGTAGAAGAAGCTCGCAACCTGGGTTTATGTATGGACTCAGAATTGCGCTTTGAGAAATAAGTCGTCAGCTGCGCTCAGAACTGCTTTTATAGCCTATACATACTGCATAAAATTTGACCATACTTTAATGAGGACCTACGAATACAGTTAGTGGAATCACTTCTACTTTCAAAGCTAAATCACGCTGACGCAGTTTAATGGTCCCAGGTTGCTCGCGCGCACACAGTTACTGATTCAACGTGTGCAAAACGGTTGTGCTAGATTTTATTTTATGGCGTAACCCCGTGTAGCCACTGAACGCCTTACCTCAGTGAGCACTTTATTCTTAAGATGAGATCTTGGCGGAAACTTCACCTTGCATGTCTCCTACTTGAAGTTATAAACCAGCATATTAAGCCGAAATTTCTGAATGAGAAGCTATCCTGGGTCGCCTGCAAGCAGTGTTGCCAGATCGAATTTGACAAAATCAGTAGAAAGTCACATAAAAAATCAGTAGCTTGAAGAAAAAATCAGTAGATTTTGAAAAAACTACAAATTTCTAGCTTTTGACACGAAAAATGCGTGGTAGGTATCTGTAAGGTTTTTTGTAAAATCTTCGATTTGATTTTGATTCATATTTTTTCTATGTTTGTCCAGTGTGTGTGTTTCACTTTTCAATGATGGCATTCATCAAAGTACCTAAGTTGCAAAGTAAAATATTCATGGCTTTCGAATTTCAAACAATTATGTTTTTTAAGTAGGTTTATAATAATTTTTTTACATTGATATGAAAACATTGATCAAAGCAACTCATCAGCTTGGAATTCGCCGAGATTTGTTCATTTCCAAGGGGATCAGGTTTTTTGGGGTAGGTAACTAGGTAGTGTACAATGGTGTTCCGTTGTTCCTTTCAAGATAAACAAACTCATTTCATCACAGAAAGAGGGATGCTAGGTGTCTATTTTTTTTAAATTTCAATTTAAATTTTAAAATTTCAATTAAACCTGATCAGTGCCCTTGGAAATGAACAAATCTCGCCATAAACCAAGCGGACTCGAGAATCGTATGAACACCAAGTGAAATTGAATTTTTAATTTCTTTTGTTGTTACAAGGCCTTATGCCTTGACCTTGAATCTCTTTCAGGAAAAGCTGGTTGATTTCTCGAATTTTACAAAATAAATCAGTGGCTCTTCAAAAATCAAGCAGATCTACTCGTAGGAAGTGTAATAATCCATCTACAAGATCTACCTACTGCTAAATCAGTAGATCTAGATGGAAAAGTTTATCGAAGAACGAACGGACCGACCAATCAATTCGAAAAAGATGAACACACAACAGATGTTTACAGGAAGTGGAAGAAATGAACGAACAATACAAACTCTTCAATTTCATTCATATTTTGTCAGTATTGTGACGAACCGGATTGGTGAAAATTTCATTGCCTTGTGAAGTGACACTGACAAGTCACAGCTTACATAATAGACACGGAGCCATTGGCGCTCGGGAAAAATCAGGTAGATTTCACGAAATTTTAGAAATAAATCAGTAGATCAGTAGGCGGTTCAAAAAGCAGGTAGATCTACTGCTAAATCAGTAGATCTGGCAACGCTGCCTGCAAGCGCCATCGTAGGCAATGTTCCAATCCAAATAGCTCAGCAGCAACAACAACAGCCACACCGCAGCATAGATCTGCAGCATTCCGTGGTAGCTTCCGATACGCAGCCTCCAAGTGTTGGAATAATATACCACCACCGATAAGAAACCTTATAAATAAACTTAAATTTAGGATAAGTTGAAAGTTTTTTAGTTGAAGAACAAAGAAAACTTGGCAACTTAAACATCAATATCTCGATTATACAATGTGTCTGGTTACCGGTGTCGGAGACTTTGGGGGGTGAAGTACGGTAAATTTTATCGACAAATCACTATCCCTATTTTTTTTCTCGCTCCCTGATAAAATGGCAGCCATTTTGTTTTCTTTTGCCTCGAAGCACAGGTGCTTGTATTGTTTAAGCTATAGCTACCCATGCAGAGGTTCGAGGAGGACGATAGAGGACTCATTTGATTGGCCATAATGTAGGCAATAAAGCAATGGTAACATTGTTGCATTTTCTATTTTATAACAGAAGAAAAGAGAATTTATAAAACAAAAAAAAGTTATTTTTTCAACATTTTTTAAAATTTTTAGCTTTTTCATAAAATTGAAACTGTCAAGCAACATGTTTTTTGTTTCTGAACGATAGTACAGAATGTGTGCTTCAAAATAAGTCATGCATCTTAGCCCTGAGTAAGATAGTTTAAAAGTTATGACGATTTGAATCTGACCCTTGAAAGTTTAAATATCCCACTAATAAGCAACTGGACTCACGGTTTCGAGGAATTGCGTGTCCATATACAATTCTGTGCTTTGTTGTAGATAAGGACGTGCTGAAACTGAAAAAAGCGCTGTCAGATTAATTTTTGTTAAGTTTTGTATTTTTCGCTGACGAAAGTTAACAGAAATGGAAGACTTCCATTATTCCAGCCAGGACGTGGCCAACATCCATTTCGTCTATGGATTGTGCAACGGGAACGCTAATGCTGCTGTAAGAGAGTATGCGAGAAGATTTCCCAATAAACCAACCCCGAATGCTCGCACATTCCTATTACTAGCAATTTACTAAAAATTTAAAGTAATAGAAAGCTACCTATTACTTTAAATTTTTAGGTGGTTCTACCCAATGTAGGTAGGTGCTTGTTTGGGAAACAATCACTCTTATCCTTTTTTTAACCCCCGACGCAAAAAGAGAGGGGTGTTATAAGTTTAACGTGTCCGTCTGTGTATCTGTGTATCAGTCTGTGGCATCGTAGCTCCCAAACGGATCAACCGATTTTCGTTTAGTTTTTTTTGTGTCATAGACAATTTATTTTGAGTGTTCTTAGCCATGCATGTTTCATGAAAATCTGTTCAGCCAATAAACGTCGGCGAGTTTTTAAAATTTTAAATTTTTGTTTTATTTTCGTAACGGGAAGCATGGCGGGAACAATTCACAGCACACTCGCACTAGCAATTCCTCAAACTTAATAGCTTACGTATATTTGATGAACATAAAATATATTTATTTGCAGTATAAACAATCATATTACAGCCATCGATATAACTCTTTTTACATCGATGATGGTAGCACCTCCACTTGTCGGGCAGGTAGTAAGGATCGAACACATGCGGGAAGGGCGCATCCCTACCGTCACATGGACTAGCGGCGGCGGCTCTAGTCTAGGTGTAGGAAACATTAGTTCAATTCAACAGCAGAGTGCATGATAGCACCTCCACTTGTCGGATGATAATGGTTTACATTTGCACCAGTTTGCACGAGCTTACTTGCACGTGTGGCCACTATAATTAAATGGCTTAGTGTTACCACGTGTTACGTCATTAGTTTTGTGCCTTAGTTTTAGCATTCGCTTTCTACTACGTTTTGTACAGATAAGACTGCACCAAATTGGACTGCGCAAGCAAGACGGAGCGTGTGGCTGGGCCCCGGCCACACGCTCGCCTGCGATAGTAGGTACTTATAGCTACCGAGTCATTGACATGGAATCCGACGCAGATACGCGCGAAATTCTAATATTGTAGCGGTTTTTAATTTTTTTTGCGGTCTGCAAGGAATTAAGCTTCGTCATTTTCCATAAATAAGAAAATACTTTCTATGAGCCCACGTTTTAACAAATTTCGATTTAGTGTTACTTTTGGAGCAATTAATACGAGTATATATATGTATTTATACGAGCTGTATTACTAAAAAATTAAAAATCAACATTGTACTGCTACATTTTATCATACCTTATTGTTATAGGTTTATAGCTACGAATAAGTAATATAGTAAGTCATAGAAAATGGTCTACGATTTGTGAAAAACTACTTTTCCGGTTATTGCAGAACGCAGAAAATATTAAAAACCGCTAAAATATTTGAATTTCGCGCGAATCTGTGTCAGATTCAGTGTCGATGAGTCGTCGCGTCGGTAGCGGAGAGTCTGAATAGCCTAGCCCTTCCTTGCATAATAATTTATTGACCATTAGGTACTTTCACAGATATAAATGCGAATCCGTCGACTCGAAAAAAATTGGGACTTTCGAAAGTTTAGATTTATATTGAGCCAACATAGCAGTAGATATGCATTACAAAATACTGCATATACTGCATTACAAAATACATTGCAATTCTCATAATTTTAAGTTAAATAATGTTAAAAGTAATTAAATATAATTATAAATTATAATTAAAAATAATTATAAGTTAAAAATAATTATATTATTGTATGTCCGAAAGGACAAACTGTTGGACAATTACTAGTTCTTAAGACCAACTATGTACACAGTTCATACAATAAATGTTTCTTATTCTTATTCTTTCTTATTCTTATTCTTAAATACGAAATTGGAGCATTGTACAACTCTAGAATAAAAATTACATTTTACTCGTAGCTATATTCTCTTTGATCATAGGTACTATTCATTCTTTTTATGGCAACATTAAAATAAATAACGACGAACGAACGAATTTTCCCGGTGCGTGCGTGCAACATGACGCGCCGGTGATTTTTATTATAATTTTGACGTAATTTTAAGTTTCTCAGCAGTCTATTGTTTGTAAACTACAAAAACAAGGTGATTATTATTAGTGCAACGGATTTTCTGTATCGTTACAAGTGTTTGTGCAACGAAATAACGCATTGTAATGTTTCCAGGCACCGCGATGGCTGACTTGGAAGTAGACTCAATGTCAGACGCCGAGCTCCGAACAAAACTCGCGGAGCATGGATTCCCGATTATGCCGATAACGGCTTCCACCAGGAAGCTGTTGGCGAAAAAATTAAAACTGGTGCTGTCCGAGAAAGGGAAGTCGAGAAACACCATGGACTCCAAAGGAGATGCCGGACGTTTCGCGCGCCCCAGTGGTGAGTTCTGTTGTGAAGTGAAAACATACTACAATAGGAATTCAGTAATGATTTTCAAGTCTGCCATTCACTAACAGATAGGTAGTCACCATGCAGGCATGTCCTGTATTACTGAAACCTACATTTGCAACAGATAGTGTCCTGTCCATAATGTCGCTTTCCTTCAGCCTTTGCCTTCCACATGTAGATGACCTTGAGTTCTATTTGTCAACAATCCACTGTAAATATTCAAAGATTAGGTTAGCCTTAGCTTGAAAATGGAACGTAGCTTAGTTTGAGTTATTAGATCAAGTTCACCTTTTAGTCGAGATCATTGATGGCCTTGATATCCATCTAGGACTGTTCACATAATGTTATGTGAACAGTCAACACTAATTTCACCTTGATACCTCCACACGTTCCTGAGAAATGAGGGTTGACAGGCAGACATACAACAAACTGATCCTATAAGTGTTTCTTATTGACTGCTGAAACCTTAGAAAAGGAAGAAGTACATTGTCCTCCTCTGTCCTATTCAATTATAGCCATAATTATTATAAAATCAAGATCAACTGCAGATGAGCGATGGTACTGCTCTTCTAAAAAATAGTTAAAAGAATCACAGTTTGGTTCTTGATGTCTTAATGTGAATTGATACTTTATCTTGAGAAAATTGTACACATTGGTAATCATTAAAATGACCCTAAAAGAGACAACACATTAAAATCATGTATTAAGTACATACAATAAAACTCTAATGCACACTCCTTTTAAATATGTTATCTGCTTTAAAATATACATTATTACATTTATTACATATCTCACTGTGAACCATGTTTTCTCCATATATTTGAATCAATTAGCGGCAGTAGCCTGACCGGGGGCTCCTGCAATACTGAGCCCTCCGAGCTTACATACATAGAAACAATGTGTGTGCATGTGCATCTTCATACACAATTAAGCCAACCTGCTTTCATGAGATGGAACAACTATACATTTCAGTTTGACTGAGCAGACTCATTTCCAGTAGCTTTCTGTTGGTGACCTAGCACATGATTTTTTTAGGACTTAGAGTTGCTTTTGTTGATTCAGGTCCAGAACTACATCTTTGCAAAATTTCAGCCCCCATCCATTCATTAATTTTTGAGTGAAGAGGTAACAAACAATCAAACTTTTGCATCACACTAATATTATAAATGCAAAAGGTTGGATGTTTTGATGGATGCTTGTTACTTCTTTATGCCAAAACTACTGGATTGGGATGAAATTTTGTATAGATGTAGTTCTAGGCCTAGAATAAAACATAGGCTATGTTTTATCCCATAAATCAGTTTCCAGGGGATAGAAATAACCTCTAAATATTTCGCTCGAAACAATGTGTGCGAAGCCGTGGGCAGAAACTAGTTTATAATGTTTGTGTTATGTCTTTGTTACATAGTAATTTATTGTAAGTTCAATGTTAAAATTAAACAAACTTAAAATGGTGCACTTTATTTTGAAAACCTAACCATAAGAAACCAAAGTATTGTATTTTTCAATTAATGTAGATACATTTTATGCAAGTACAAACAGCAAGCAAATGCAATAATCTGAATGATGATGATCATAATGTTATGAGATAAGGGTGTTGAGTTAGCAAAAATAATTGTCCGCAGTAAGCAATGCAGTAAAATTCTATGTTTGGAAAGTTATCGCCACACTCGTAGAAAAGAGCTTTAATCAACAAGTAGTGCAATTTCTGTCAAAAAAGGAAACCAGAAAGTATGGGGGCCATGTTTACAAACATTGTACCTATCTTAAATTTGGTCACAGTATTATTATATTCTAATTACACCTTAAAACTTTGAACCTTATAAACTCATAAATGCCCCATTTCATTAAATTCTTGGGTTATAAGAAAATAATTTAATATGTTTTTGTGGCTGACTGTACATGTTTCATCATAATAATATTGGATGACTCACTGCTGTCTACAAGTTGAGACAAGTTTTTGTAGCTTTAGTGCTGCAATAAAGAATGAACCCTACCTTGCTCAAATAGAAATTTTGTTATGTTGTTAACAAAAACTTTTCTTGTTACAGAAGTCTCACCAGCAGACCAGTTGGACTCATTGTCTGATGCAGAGCTCCAAGCCAAACTCTCAGAGCATGGCCTCCCAGTCATGCCCGTTACAGCCTCCACCCGAGGCCTTTACATCAAAAAGCTCAAGGGAATCCTCGAGAAAGGTAATTCTAGGAGCAGCGTAGACAGCAAACTGGAAAGTCGGCACTCCCTTCAACGTTACTCGAGCGGAGAAGAGTCCGACTTGGAAACAAAAGCAAAAGAAAAACGCGGTCGACGTCAGACCACAGGCGGGGCTATGCTTCCGCCGGTCGTCAACAAAACACGACGCGCGACCAAGAAGAGAACACCATCGCCGGCCAAAATGGACACCGACAAGCAAGACTCTGATTCTGACGAGGAGAGGTCTCCGATCCGCACTCACGAGGAGGTGGAGACCGTCACCACCCGCCGCGTCACGCGCACCTTCGCGGGCAACGAGGACGAGTGCGAGACCGGCTCCGATAGCGACGTGGATATGGAAAAGAAATCAACGTCTTTCCGCAGCAACTCGCGATCCAGCGACTACATATCGAGCACTTTCCCGTCGGAACCCTCGCCGAGTGCTAGTCCGGTGAAACCGTCGCGTTTCTCCCGCCCACCGCTGTCCTCGCCGTCAGGTCATTCGACGTCCTTCACATCAACCATGTCGCCGTCGGATCACCTGAACTCGATCCGATCCCGCCTCGGCCTCACATCGGGCCTGGGCGAGCGCGCGTCCTTTTACACACCGTCGTTCACCCCGAGCTCCCCGCTTGCGCCGTACCAGCCGTCCACGTCCACCATAGATGAGGTCGAATCTCCGTATCTGAGCAACTTCACGCGGCGCCTCTCGGCCCTCAGACCCGAGGCGGCCAAACCGACGTCGTTCCTGGACCGGGACACGACCAACGGCAGCCCGATGCTCCCGCGCAGGGCCTACGTGTCGCAGGCCGCCAGGTCCGAGGAGTACAAGGCTACGGCCGACAAGAAATTCCTGAAGAACAACCTCGTTTCCTTCGCCCTGCTCGCCCTTGTCGGACTTTTTTTTTTTGGTTTGTTCTTCATGTATATCGTTAAGAAGAACGATATAACTTCCGTCGCCGACGATCAGAACAGCGTCATACCGATCTGCCAGCTGAACATACCGGGGAACCGACCGGGGATCAACTGCGTGCCCAAGGAGCAAGTCAGCTACGCCAAGGATCTGCTGAAAGTCATACATCCGGAGCTGACGACCAGGATAGCGGCGTTTAAATGCGGACAGCCGAACACCATGCCTTATCTGACGGAGCGAGAGATCCTCGACATTGCGCGCGCGCGCGCAGAGAGCACCGACCTGAGCCAGTGCCGCACCGACCTCAACAACCTGCAAGTGTTGATCTTGAGCAATCCTAGGTGGGGGCTCAGCGTCGTGCAGCTCAAGAATTTGTACACCAAGGACGCGGAGTACACTTCGATCTCCTCCACCGAAATGATCGTTCAGCAGCGCACGAAAGGCAGCATAGCCATCACATTCGCGGACCCATCGACTCCTCTATCGTGTCTGTTCCTGAACACAGTCTACTCGGCCGGATCCACTGTCATCGTCGTAGGTCTACTGACGTTGTTAGCTCTGGGAGCGCAGAAAGGCTACAAGCTCTACGGCGCGTACAAGAAACGGAAAAACGATGAAGTTTATTCCATGGTGGAGCAGATCATCGATCTGGTCTATCAAGAGACCGAGGACAGCGGGGAAGCGTACCTTTCCGTCGACCACGTCAGAGATACTCTGATCTCCGCGCAGAACAAAGAGAAGATGGCTTCGACGTGGGACGCCGCGGTGAAGTTCATTCAGAGGAACGAGAGCCGCGTGCGAATGGAGGTACAATCTGTGGATGGAGAAGACTGTCGCGTGTGGCGCTGGCTCGCCGCTCACGGCAGCCCCAAGCGGAACACCTCTTGGCAAGGACAGGCCTTCGAGACCCAGGAAGGCTCCGTCAACAACGTCCCCGAAGCCCCGACCCCCTGTCTCAAGATCCGCCACATGTTCGACAAGAACGACACCAACCCGAATCTACGCTCCGTCCTGCAGGAAGCCATCCTGGACAAATGCGACCGCTGCAATATCCTCCACATCGATCTGGACCGCACCTCGTACTGCGTTTACGTGAAATGTGCGACACCGAACGATGCTAGCGTCGTTTACCGCAGCATGCACGGATGGTGGTACGAGGGGAAACTTATAACTGTCAAGTACTTGCGCTTGGAGAGATACATGATGCGCTTCCCTAACTCCCCTTCGGCCGGCCCGTATCTTAAGCCGAGTCGCTCGGGTTAGACTAGGTTCGCAATGATGAATATTTGACCCATTTGTTGTCATCCAAAACCTTTGCTGGTAAATGCTGTTTGGTAAGAAAAAGCATCTTTAGATCTAAGTTTTTTAAACTTTAATAGCTAGAAAATAGATCTATACTTTTATATATTTTATGCTCTGCATAGCGAGGAGTGTCCAGACAGCATGACTGGCAGATTGTTATTTTGTATCCAATCTGACTACAGATTTTTTTTCCTAGGAAGAACAAATTGTAATTTTTCTTACTTTTAAGACTAATTTCTATTTTTTTACTATTATTAATTTGCATAATACTTTGTTCAGCTTCCCATGTCGACTATACAGTTAGATTACTGACCAACAACATTGATTTGACAAGCAGTGCGGAATTTGATCTTGGTTTTCGTTATCTACTAAAAGTTTTACTTACATAGTTATCAACTGGTTTGATTAGAAGGTTTTCTCGCATTGTAGATTGTACTATTGTTAGCTTTGATTTTAAATTGGCTTTATAGACTTTAAATTACTCCAAATGTGTTCAGTTTATCCTGAAAAGTCAATTACTTAATATTTTAATTTGTCTTGATTTCTTGCTTGCGCTCTTCAGGCATTGATCTGATTGCTTATTTTGTTTGTAGTTTTAGGTGCTGGTCATATTTTGCCTTGTGTAAACGATTAATAGAAATGGATATTTGCACCAAATCTTAGCAATTTCATATCATATTTTATGAAAACTGGCCTCTAAATTGCTACCTGTTATGTGTTTGGTGCAAATAGCTATAGATACTTCGCATTCAAATTACTTGTAAATAGTAGACATCACAAGGGATTTTAATGAATGTTAAAACTTTGTACTTTATGAATTTACTGACGTTTTCGATATAAATTGTTATTCTTCATGGATAAGCTTTAGTGTTATAGGTTTATAGGGTATATCCAATGCTTACACAATTTTTAGGTAGTTTTCAAGTTAGCACAACTACATACGTTTTGATTTCTTGTAAGATTTGATTAGACTTGTTTATTCTAAGTTTTGTACTAACAACTCTGTTCGTAATGTCTCGTTATTTTTATGGATTGATTTTCTTTAAAATAAATTAATGTGAGGATTTATTGGGTTTTTTTCAGCCTAGGTATCCATAAAATACTCTAATCTCAGAAGGGATGAGTATTTTAGGTTTGTTTAGGAGACAAGTAAAAGTTGTCATTAAATATAACAAATAATTTTATTAATGTACTCTTACACATATTTTTACAGAGATAGTGGTCCCACAAACATAATATTTACTTATTTATTAGCTACCCTGTTATTTTACTATAAAACTATGGAATTCATTACGGATGTAAGTGGGTTAACTACGAACCTTACTTGTGTTTGAAGAACACCAACGTTTCATCCCTTAACGAAGGACCTCTTCAGGGTGGTAGTTAACCCGCTTACATCCGTAATATACATGTACCCTGATATTTGTAACTTAGGAACAACAAACACAAGACCTACATACATAGTAGTAAATTCCTTTTCCCTTTGATTTCACACATATTTACAGTTACATGCGTTACCGCCAGTTACCCATGCCACAAGCTCTGCTTTCTTTGGGCCTATAGATGATGTGTGGATCGTCCAGCAATATTTATTTTATTAATATTTAATACAATTTAGTTCCTTGACATCTTAAAAAGTAGTAGGTTGATCTCTCAGCTAAAAGCTCTCTAATTGTTGTCGTTATGAAAAGTAATTGAATTACAAACACTAGAATTACGTACTAAATCTGTTAAACTTGGTTATGGAATCCTATAATTTTTGTAAATAATGGAGTTGCAAAACAAAAAATATTAGTGGAAAATATTTTACCTACTACACAAGTAACGCAGAAGTTCGAAATAAGATTTGGTTTTGGAAGATTTCATTCGTCTCTCGTCCGTCCTGCGGGAAGGGTGCGTCCCAGCCCGTCACGCGCGCTATCGGCGCCTCTAGGTGTAGGAAACATTAGTAGTTCAACAGCTGAGTGAGTGCATGGTAGCACCTCCACTTGTCGGGCAGGTAGAAAGGCTCGAACACATGCGGGAAGGGTGCGTCCCAGCCCGTCACGCGGGCTATCGGCGCCTCTAGGTGTAGGAAACATTCCTCCTGAAAGAGAGAAACTGTTTAAGTGGCGCCCTCTGGATTGGTGACCAAGTTTTCAGGAAAAGGATAGTGACGTTTGTGGTACTAAAAGGACCGAAAGGACTCCTTATTTAAGGGCTGGGAAATAGTTTTCTGACAAGAGCATTCTCGCTAATCTTTCGTAGTATACCCATAATAATATTATAAATTCGATTCCATCCGTAGATATTTCCATCCGAGGCATGTAGCCGGTACAATGAATGGAGGGCTAGCAAACAAAAAGAGTTGGATGCATGCCAATAACACAACTTATGTGCATTATTAAATACGAATACAAAAATTATTGGGCCAACCAACATGCATGCAGGTAGGTACTAGGACCACTAATAAGACCCAGACTCTACCAAAACGGAGACGAGAAGAGACTTTTTCAGCTAAGGTGTCTCCACCGAAGCGTTGGATTGACGAACGATGTGGCGCGGCGGGCGAAGGTCCGCCTGCGGCGCAGGAGGTTGCGGGTTCGATTCCCGCCTTGGGACAAATGTTTGTTGACCTACAAATATTTGTTCCGGGTGTTCTGGTCGTTTCTATGTATAATAAAAAATATCTATCTATATAATGTATTATATTATGTATATCAGTCATCTAGTACCCATAACACAAGCTCTGCTTAGCTTGGGGCTAGATGATGCTGTGTGGATTGTCCAGCATTATTTATTATTCATTTGTTGTCGAGATGCATGCACTAGCGGCGCCGCTCACTGCTCGCCGCTCACATCTCTCCTCGTCTCCGCTGCGTGACGTCGCCAGCTTGCGAGGCACAGCTCACATCTCCGCTTCGATCATTCTTTATTTCTTCGCATACAAATATGATACATCTCCGCTTGGTGGTGAAGATATGTGTGAATAACGATGTTCTATTGGTTATTTTACTGTAAAAACTTTCGTAGTTTGACGAATTCATTGTGTTCTTCTAACACAAACGGTTCGTAGTTAACCCGCTTACATTCATGATGAGTTCTATTGCTTGTTTAAAACATCTTTTCTCCGCTTTGGTGCAGTGTCGCCCTAAGGAAGGTATGGGTACCTAATATGGTTCTGAACTTACTTGAATAGTAGCTGCCAGCTCAGCGCCGAACCCTGACGTCAAGGGAGCCTCGTGGGAGATAAGGCAGCGACCAGTTTTCTTCACAGACTGAAACAGTAACATCATGATAATCGACTGACCCTTGACTCCTTATTACTGTTGGAATAAGTGTCATTTTAAAACCGATGGACCAGTAATGAACCACTAATATATGGCCCGGCATTATAAGTGTAGGCCTATAAATGGGCAGTTTTTCGGGGGCAACAATTAATTACGTGTGGCGACTTTTCGACCGGGGGTCGAAAATCGCTCGCTCGCGTGAGATATTGCTCGACTCCCTCCCCTCCCCTAATCTCACGTCAGATTTTTCAAAACGCGTCTTTTAATGTAAATAAGTTAATCTGTGATTGAATTGCAGTTAAGATTCTAAGAACGCAGACTGCGTTCTTAGAATCTTAACAGAATCACAGTGATCAAATCGAACAATACAATACTTAAAATTGTTTGTTTTGTATTCCCTACGTGAGATTGGATGAGACCCCTTCCCCCCTATAGGCTCCTGGAGGCCTGGATTTGTGACGTCAGCGTGGATAACTGTATGAAAAAACAAAAGAGAATGGCGCAAGATTAAAAAAAATCTATAGGTTACGTACATTACAAACAGTGTCCTCGTCCCAAGGCAGGATGGTCTGCAGATCGATGACGTCACACTTCACTCCCAGCTTCTCTTCAGCCATTTGCGCTACTTCCAACAGCACGTGGATCTGAGTCGCCCAGCCGATCAAGGTAACTGCATCTCCTGTGGGATATTAAATAAAAGTACTTCATTCATTAACACATACAAAAATAACTCGATATTTCTAATCGTCATCATCAGCCATAAAGCGAATCCTCGGTCACGCGGGAAATTCAAATATTTTCTAGTTTTTTTTTGTATTTTCTGCGTTTAGCAAGTACATAATATACCTAGTAGGTAGTTTTGAGACAACTCCAAGCTATTTGTTATGAACACAGGCTAAAAAAAACTCCGAATCAATTGTGTATTTGAAGTCTATAGACGATAAAAATTTGTAACTAAAATCAACATAATGTCAATACCGATATTCCAAAACAGCGATTGAATCGAAGTTAGTGTAAGCTTGGGTTTATAACACACACATGGTTTACAATAACAATGGTCGCAAAACTAGCTAGATAAATTCCTTCTAGAACGCGAAAAATACAAAAAAACTGAAATTATTTAGAATTTCGCGCGCGAACGAACGGTGCGGATACCTTAGCCCCCATACAAACGTACTTTTCGATTCATTTGGAAACTACATGCCCGGCTTAAATGAAATTTTGTATGCATAACCGGATAAGAAATAGCTATGTTTGTAGCGTTTTAGTTTTTCAAAAAACATTATAATCTTTAAATGAGAGCGAAACTAATTTGCCATATTTTGAGCAACAAATCGAGGCATTTTCAAGCTATTTTTTATGCATGATAGACACCTTTATTCGAAAATCTGTCGCGCTGCAAACATCCTAAATATATTCAACATTAGAAGTAATCAAAAATATTTCTGAAATCAGTCGTTTATTCAAAATGAATCGGAAAGTACGAAAAAATATTAAAAATGGTGAAATTCCTTCTAATTTCTGCAACCGCTTGCTCACACGCGGGGGGCGATGAGACGCAGGGGGGATGAAATTCCGAATTAAGGCGAACGCCGCCGAAGGGCCGACACGACGATGCGACGAGCCCGAGCCGTGTCGTACTCGTACGTAGTCGGTCGGGCGTCGTCGGCTATTCTCTGTTGGTTGTTTACTTGTGCTACACTTTGCCGTCTGTCAACACGAAATAAAATGGAGTCTAATGTCAAAATGCGAAAATTGTTTCGAACTTCTGTGATTTACGCCCATTTTACTCCGATAATACCAGTGTCATAAAATATTTTCTACTAATATTTCTTCATCATTTTATAACTTTGTTAAACAAATGAAATAAAATATAATATGTAGCACAAAACCATTGTTATTTTCCATTCTATGGATATGGATTAGAAAATAAACCCTACGTAATTTAACATAAGTACCTATTTAGAAAAAATGAGTAATCTTCTATGAACTTCTATTTCGAAACATTTTTTTTGATATGGTATCACCATTGTTTTCATAAAATATCTAAGTTTCTGAATTAGAGTTTACGTCACTTCACAGTATACATGTCACTTTGTCATCGAATGCGTACCTAGGTAAATTGTTTGAAATTCATTCCTTCAACTTCAATAATTTACGCAATGTATGACGATGCGATGTCATTATTGTCTACTAGCTTCTGCCCGCGGCTTCGCACGCGTTGTTTCTATGGAAACGTTCAAAGGTGATTTCTATCCCACGGGAACTGATTTATGGGATAAAAAGTCGCCTATGTTTTATTCCAGGCCTAGAATTATCAGTATGCAAAATTTCAGCCCGATCCGTTCAGTAGTTTTGGCGTGAAGAGGTAACAAACATCCATCCATCTATACATCCATCCAAACTTTCGCATTTATAATATTAGTGTGAAGTGTGATTCTTTCTACCCTAGACAACAATCCCCGTGCTAGGCCTACAGGCATACTTACCTATTCTGTATTACCTACCTATTGTAAATTATTGCATCGACCGACTACGTACTAATTAGTTCCTAATCTGTGGCGACACCGAGCACACGCACAAGCTTCACTCCCTACACACACAGCCATAGCTTTGCTTTTGATGGTTAGACGCGCTTTCTCACTCATAACGCGCCCCATTTCATTTGACATGAAACAACAACAAATCGGCATGGGCCGGCCGCTGAGATTTGGGAGAGGTTCGTAGCCTTCTTAAGTTCTCAGTGCTGGTTCCTTTCTTTAGGATTCCGAGTTTTCCATTTGTCTCTCTTGTGCGCGGTGCCAGGCTCAGGATTTTGCGCTTTCAAATTCAAATTCATTTATTTTCAGATAACTCTGATCCATATTTTGTTAGTAGCAGAAAGAAAGCTCTTGTAATAAGTGTTAGTATAATTAGCTTTGGCTCGGGTCGGACACTTGCAGAGAATGGTGCAGGACCGGGTTGAAACCATCGGGCTAGGACCAGTCGGCCACCTTAGCGGGTATAACTGGATTCTACAATATTGCGGAATGAGTTAGATGTTAGGCACTTTCCATACCAGCTAAAGGAGAAGGAAAACTGGAATGAATGGAAGACCGGTCACTGTGGCGATCTTTGGGGGAGGTCATATCCAGAGAGAGAAATTATGATGGCGAAGTTGATTTTAAAATTCCATGTTACCTTCCCTAAGCACCTCTGCCTTCCCCAGCGGCAGGGTGTAGTCCACCAGGGGCACCTCCTCATGGGCGGAGCGGTACAGGATCTTGGGCTCCAGGAACAGACAGGGGTCCTTCTCGCGGAGACACGACAGCAGGAGGCCTTTGGCTGTGATCGCGCCGCGGGGGACTACTATCTGTAACAATCACGGAATTAAAGTAAGGGGAAATGGTAAGTGGGCATGGCACGCGTGCTACAAGTACACGTTGTTATGCTTACTTAACCCCAGTCGGGTTCTAACATCGCGTGGAGTAGCTAGTCTCGCAACCAATTCATTTTTTCCGTAATCATGCCGTATTGTTCGATTTTAGAGTGTAAAAATGATAGTAGGAGAAGAAATCTTCAAAATGGAGGTGTCTCGTATCATCGGGGAGAACGGTTTTTATTGTTTTGTAATAAAATCTTATTTTATTTCAATTTGTCAATAATTTAATAGAAGGGTTAGTCAAAATCAACCTTATGCAATTAAGATAAAGTTGATTTTGGATTGATTCTATTCTTCGCTACTCAATTAGTGATGTAGTCAAGTCGAATGTTGATTTTATCGATTGATATCTATACAAGAAATTCAATTTTAATTTCAAATTTTAATGTTAATGTTAAATGAAGTGATATATTATAATGTAAATTAATTATTTATCTAGTATTTACATTACAAGTCACTAAATTGACATCATTAGGTCCTTACCTTTATCTTAAATATTTGTAAGTTTCCCAAAGATACAAACGTCAAAGAGAAATGGATAGATGCAACGGGTAGAGTTAATTGTATGCCAACCAAATCAAGCACGATAAATGCTCTGAACACTTTTTGGAAGTCGATTTCAAAATATCAAATTAAGGATATAGATATACAATTACGAAACATACAGCGCTTGTATCACTGAAAATCGTTAAGTGTAAATATATAAATGTTCACATACACCATTTACTAAAATTAAACATAAAACTTTCCAAACACCAGTTTCCTAATAAATACGTTTTATTTCAGGGGCATAAATAACATTACATTTATTTTTACCTGCCCGTCTGTGTCTATTTATAAATGGTTTTAAATATACAGCTCTTTGTGTGCCAAATAAGTAAATAAACTACCAACAAGTTCGATTTTTTGCGAATTGAACAAAAAATCGGGTATCTATCGATATCGATAATGTACTTCAATGTGCTACCTGGTGCAGCTCTAATCGAGTAGCAGTCGATGGTCGACCTATCACGCGAATGTCAATCTTAAGCCTGAGGAAATTAAGTTTATAATTGCGACCACTGAAAATATCGCCATCTATGGTCAAGTAGCGGAATTAACTTGTCAATCGAATGTTTGGTTACTATAGACCGTAAATACGTTCTTATGCAAAAGTAAAATAAATCTTATCTGTAGAAGTCAAGGTTTATTTCCAAATCAGTGACGTTGGCTAGTTTTGACTAAACTTAAACTACCAATCAAACGAATTGTTTCTTTGTAATGCATTATATGATTACTGGTTTATTTGTGTGAGTTTTGCGACACCGGTGCCCTTAGTAATTTTGTTGCATTGTCCTTCCACCCTAACTTCTATTTCCGTGGTAACAATAGCCCAGTTTAAAGAATAAATAGACATTTTTAGCACATGTGCTAAAAATGTCTGAAAATGTCTATTTATAGGTAAGTAAATAATTGCAAAGATCACACTAATATGAATGATGTTTGGATGGATGTTTGTTACTTCTTACCTGTATTTTTGCACCAACGGATTCGGTTGCTGTTAGGATCAATCTTTGCAAAGATATGCATTATTGAAAATGAATGGAATGAAATGGCTAAGTATTTTTTACAATTTTATTTTGAATTTAAGGTACTAAGACAAAATGAGAAAATTTAAATAATAATTTCAAACAACTGGCGTACTTGCTGCTAGCCAGGATACTAAGCCGCAGGAGCATTTTAATATATTATAGGGTTTATCCTCGATAAACATCTATTCCTAATAAATTTTGTAAACTTTAATAAAAAATACGAAGATAATAATTCAGCAGTTTGTTTTGGTCATAAATTGAGATCATGACTCCTTTCACGACTTTTCTCTAACTCTCATAGTTTCGGATTTGGCGATCACTCCCATCTCAGCAAGCCATACTTTATACCTTCAGTCCAGGCGCGTGTGCGAACATGGCCTCTGGACTCTGCGAGTGGTAGAGCCCGCCGTGGCCGACGGCGCCGCAGGGCGCGCGCACCGTGAGCCCGCCGCAGTCAAACTGACCGCCGGAGCGGTAGCGGACCTTAGCTGCTTCGTTTACTAGCTGGAAAGGGAAATCATTTGGGAAATAAGTACATGATTTCTAGTGTAGCTAATGTTAGCTTGAAGCGGATCTAAGAAAATTTTCTCATTGAGTGTTAAGAAAGAGCCATTCCCTACTGGATGTGAGCTTCCCCCTAAACTGGAGCTTTGCCATAATCGTAGCAAAAGAGCATAATCTTACTATGTAAGCTGGTGGGATATTCTGCTGCCCATGAAATATTTCTCTCTCCAAAATTGTTTTTCACCAAGGGAAAAGGTTAAGATTGTCGCTCATTTTTCTGAGTTGGCCATCCCCTCTAGTCTATTTCGTAATGATGAGCTGAGTTCGGAAAAATTTCAAGATTCAATTTGATTAGATTTAATTTTGCTGTATTTTTTGCTTTATTTCACACTTTCTTGCTATCTGCCCATTTGGACATTGGGCTAAGAGTTTTGTTTGCTTCTCAATGCCAGCCATGCCCTGTATCGTATATGACCATTGGCCATTAGTATCCATTTCGGGTTGCCATATTAGGTCTCAAGGTTATTCTCTAGTCATCTGAATGTTGTGTCTTTCTTCACTGAGTTGTTAGCCAGCTCATTTATTGGGGTGGTTTTCTAAGCTCTGGGCATATGATCAATTTGGTGGCGACATCAGCTACCCCACGGTATGTGTAGGTCATGTCGTGGCGCAGTTGGATCTAGCAATATAGGTATGAGTACACACCTGATCAAAAGCCGGCAGTATGTAATCCGCGAACTGTATCTCTGCAATGGCGGTGGCTCCGGCCGTGGCCAGCCCGATGCCGAAGCCGGCGATGCCTTGCTCGCAGAGCGGTGTGTTGAATACTCGCTCCTTGCCGTATTTCTCCTGGAAATGATGATTGATTGTGGTTAATAACTAAGCAACTTGAAACGGACATCGAATTGCCTTATATTTACAAACATCTTTATTCACAAAGAAAATTATACTAGTATTTACAATTGAAACAATTGAGCTAACTGCTGACTGTTGCAAACAGTCTACAGGTAGCTCCACTGATCCATATCAACACCAGTCGGAAGCGTCCCCAAGACGCTGGCTGCATTACCACGCTGTATGGCAATGCTGATACGCTGTGCCAGATATTCACCAGCTCTCGGGTCACGCGTCGCGTCGTATTTACAATGTTCTTTTAAGTTTTGAGGACCAAATAGTAATTTCTTGGGAATAAAACTTTTCATTCTATAAGAAACAAAAAAAAAAGTACATAAAGCTGAACATAGAACCTCGTCCTTTTTTCGAAGTTGATTATATATTTTCTTTATTTCTAAAATAATGGTTTCTAGAAATCGCCATTTATATTGGAGGGATAGGACAAAAATAAGTTGCATAATCACAATTTACTCATGGTTGACTTAGGCAGTGGGCTGATTCACAATTTCGGAGTGGGAGTCGATATACGGAGGCAGCTCAGGATCGGCTGAGGACCTATGACCAGTAGTTGATGTTTGTGGCCTCAATGATGATGATGATTATGCACAATATGGTCTCTTGCCAGATTCCATGGATAAGTGTAGATCACAATTCCCCACTAAGAATAATACAGACAGGCTGAAACCATCTTGAACCGAGTGATGATATTGTGTGAAGTATACTACTTTTACTTTCTGGAAATAATAATTATGTGAGGTAAGAAAATAATAGCACAATAAACTAAGCATTATCAAAGATTACCTTTTCGAACACCAGTAGGCTTAGCATAGTGATTTTTGTCTAGAGTAGAATAGAAAAAATTATGTAAAATCATCATCAATATGCATAGATTATTTAAAATTAGTTTCTTTAACTTAGATGATCGCAATTTATAGCCTTTTCTAAGTGTACATTTATTGTATTTATGTACCTAAATAAAGAGTTTTTGATTTTGATTTTTTTTGATAGCATTACTCTCTATTCTAGCCTAGAAAACAAAGCACCATGCTAGTCTGCTTGTTTCCCAATCTGTACACCTGGTTTAAAATACAGTGATTCATGCTTCCCATAGAAATCTAAATAACAATTTAGATTTCTATGATCCTTCCCTTTTGGTAGATACCTGTAATCCTAAAGCACACCGGAACACACCCCCGAAGCCAACATCTTCCCCAAACAGAACCGCTGTGGGGTCATTTTTCAGTGTAATGTCCATTGCATTGTTGATTGCTTGCATCATGTTCATCTTTGCTGTCTCCCCTGAAACAAGTTTTATTTTGAACTATAGAAGTAGTTTAATATTTTAGAAGTTTAGTTTTTATTAGTAGTTTATTGCTGCTGTACATAGTAATGCTAGGTGACTGCCTCGTTAGTCTAGCGTCAGCTAGTTCAACAGCTGATTATGAGGTCCTGGGTTCTAAACCCAGATCGGGCCAATAGTTGATAAAGGGGTTTTTTCATAGCAAGAAAAATTTACAGTAGTAGCCCGGAGTCAGGAAGTTGGCGGTGTTACACCCCTGTGCCGCAGGAAGCACGTTAAGCTAATGGTTGTGTGCTTGACCTCGCCCTGGTGGTGTAGGTCCCATCAGATTATGAGAGTTATGTTATGTTATTTATTTATTCGCAAAAAAATACATTTGTGTCGGAATAAGTATATAAAATAATCACATAAATCAAAATACAAAATAAATTACTTAATTAAGAACATAGATTAAGTAAATACACACTTAGGTAAAATAAAAATTATTCAAAATATCTAACATTGATTTGGATTGGAAATAGAAATAGTATAGGTACCTATCTTTTAATGTTGCTTTTATTGGCTAGATGTGTTTGATTTTTATCATTATAATAATCGAGTGAGGGAAAAGAAAGTGCACCTGTGTTTGCGCACACACTAGTGCACTATATGATGTAGTGCACATCTGGCTAGTCTCCGATGAGACTGGCCGCGGTGGGTGAAATTCGGAGGACATTATTATATGCTGTAGATTCTGTAGATATTTTATGGGATGGTTCTATAGCTTGCTTACGAACTTCATTTTTAAGAACCACCTCAATGATCTAAAACTATGGTTGAGAATGTAAGTTTGGAGGGATTCCCTGTTTCGAGTGCTTAAGATCTTTAGATACATGGATTACCTTTTATTGGTTGAAGGATACAGGCATCAAGTTCTTGTAGTAGTTTAAAGGATGCATGTTACAACTTACCTTCAACAACTGGTTTTTCCCTATCAGGGAAGTAAGTGAAGTGAGAAGATAACCTTTTTGTGCAGTTATTAACATTTTTCACTAATTTATTCAATAAAACAGCGTTCATAGGCACTAAACTAGACATTTTTACTACGCTTGTGAATGTCTCAACACATATAAAAACGCGCTCTACGGTTTACGTAAGCAGCGCTGTGTTATCTGCAATTGTAATTAGTTTTGCTTTGATTGAAATTCATTGATAACGAAAAATAGCAGTGAGCTGACGAAACTAAAAACATTGTTTGTTTTATTTACTTCTTTTGATTCGTTCGTTCGAGTCCAATTCATTTTCATAAACATATACAACAATGAACTCTATTCTTGGGGCGTTTAAGTAGTAAATTATAAAGCGTGTAGACACGGACTACTTCAACTTCTTATATAATGGCACCGCTTGCTTTTCGCTACGACTCTGCCAGTGTCAGTAAGGAGTGTCGTAAACTTCAAAAATAATAATATGACCGGTTACAAAAAAAATAAGACACGGACTATAAATTATTATTTATAGTTATAGCATAGTGTTACAAATAAAACGATTAAAACCCAATAATGTGGTTTTATCTGAATAAAAGTTGTGCTAGTATGACAGACAGTCGGTTTGGCACCGACTGTCGTACAAACCAAGAAGTATTTACACTACATTCACCACCATTAAAAAAACTTCAACTACGATCGTAGTCTTGCAGACGAAGAGGAGCTCGCCTTTCTCTAGTTGAGCGTCGAATAGGTGGTTCCAGGATTTCATCTGCCGCATCCTCAAACTGTTCATCAGTCTCAGGTTCAGAATCACTTTCCATTTGTTGTGGCGGAAGAGGAGCTAACTGTCTGTTTGAAATCGTAGCTTCACGACCATTTGCTAACCTAACATGAGAGTATGATGGATTCGCTTCTAAAAGTTCCACTTCTTCACACTCAGAATCGTATTTAGAGCGTCTTTGATTGTTTCGCATCAGAACCGGACCTGGCTCCGAGAGCCACGTTGGCAAGGATTCTCCGTTTGCTGTTCGACGTGGATGATTGAAAAATCTTTCATGGGGTGTAGCGTTAGTCGACGTACACAATAAAGAACGAATTGAATGAAGGGCTGGTAATAGCACACGCTCCCAGTTTTCTGTGTCAAGCTGCCTAGTCCGCAGACACAACTTTATAGTTTTCCATAGGGTGCCATTGAGTCGTTCTACTTGCCCATTTCCTTGTGGGTTATAAGGTGTGGTCCGGCTACAAGCAACTCCATGCGATGCTAGAAAATGTCGTAATTCATTTGACATGAAGGCGGTCCCACGATCTGAATAAATGTACTGTGGGGCACCGTAAGTTGTGAATAAATCGTTAAAACATTTGATAACGGTGCCAGCAGAGAGATCCTTACATGGGTAGGCAAAAGGGAATCTCGAATATTCATCTATGATTGTCAAAATATCGACGTGAAAAAGCGGAAACGTAGTAACCAACAATATGAAAAGTGTTCACCAGAGCCAAAAAACTTTTGAGAATTCAGAAAAAAAATCATACCTTCTATAATATTAATCGCACAAGTGCCATTTTTTTATGAGAAATGTATTTTTGCATCTTTTATCAAGGCAACTACCCAAATTCTACTAGAAGTTACTTTTTAACTATGTTTATGTGGGTTACAGCAATCGTACTTTTTTTTTGAAACGCAGAAACGCTGTAAATGCAATGCAAAAATGTATGGGCGACTGCAAATTAAGTGTTTTCTTATAAAGCGGAATTGCTGTAACTACATATCAGAATAATTTCAAATACCTTAATTTTGACTTAAATGCAATATTTTTTGTAACTAGGTGCACTGAAACGGCTTTATTGCTAAAAGTTAGAGAGGATAGTAAAATTAAAACGATGTAAGTATGCAATCCGGATCCTGCTCCTAAGAGTAGCAGACGAGTATGGCGATATAAGTCAGCACTGGGATGAGATACGACATTTCTTCGCTTTTTATCCTTGGCGGCGAACGTGCTTCACTTCCTGTGATCCAACTGTCGCCGTGTGCCTATGCTGTAATGAGGGTGAGTAGAAGTGGAATGGACTACTTTATTCCATACATATCAATGTACCTTCATGCTTCACCCTCCGACAGGACTACTCCGTGGTTTAACTCCTCGTGTGCCAGTGCTGCTGCGCTGAAACACAGGGCTTATCTTGCGTGGGTCGCCGCCCGGAACAGTAAAGCCTCAAACAAATCACAAAGGAAGACAGCCTACAACAAAGCCGCTAAGTCCTTTATAAAGACGCTAAGGAAGGCTCGCTTTGACCAGATTGGCCAACTGGGAGCTAGGTTTGCCTCATTCCCAACAAGCAGTAAAGCCTTCTGGTCGTTAGCTTAATCCGTCGAAGCTAACTTTAGCCGTCCTTCACTTCCTCCATTGCTGAACCCAGACGGATCGCTGGCCCACACTGCGCTGCGGATGAGAAAGCAAATTTATTTGTGACTCAATTTGCAAAGGCTTCACGTCTTGAGCCCACAAACGTTTCTCCACCCAGCCTTCCTCGATGATCGAAATCCACTTACATCAAAAATAAGTGCTCAAAACGTTGCATGGTCTCGATGTGAACAAGGCTAGTGTTCCGGAAGGAATATCGGCTGTGGTGCTGAAGTCCTGCGCTCCTGAGTTGTCTCCCATTTTTACGCGACTATTTCGCCTGTCCTTGATATCTGGTAAAGTCCCCAAGTCATGGAAGCTTGCTAATGTGCCAGTGCCCAAGAAAAGTAGTCGAGCTGACCTACGAACTATAGCCCCATCTCATCAGTCACCTCCCTGTTATGTAAATGCATGGAGCGTGTCCTGAATGGTAAGCTCCTGACATACCTCGAAGACAGCGACCTCGGGTAGTCGTTGACGGCTGCTCGTCTGATCAATTGGCTATCAACGCCAGGGTACCTCAGAGGACAGTACTCTCTGCCACGTTGTTCCTGCTGCACATTAACGACCTGCTGGTATCCGGTATCATTGGGAACGCAGACGACAGCCCCGTAGTGGAGAGATACCTTTCCAATGCCAAGGCCATTTGGAATGAAATACAGGCGCAATGAGAAGACATGGTGCAGCGCTTGAACTTGACCCTTAAGGCAGTTTCGGATTGGGGCAAATAAGGTTAAGCGATACTTCACGCCGGGACAATTTCTATCTCTTTATCAAGCACAGGTTCGATCTGGTTTAGAGTATTTTTGCCATGTTTGGGACGGCTCGGCCAAGTTCCAGCTTGCAGCCTTGGACTTGATAGAACAAAGAACCTTCAGACTCATTGACGAGCAGCACCTTGCAAAGACTAATGTCCAAAGTCTCGGTGTTTAAGACTCTCGATCCTTTATAGATCCTACATTTCGGAGAATGCTCACAGGAACTACGTGACCGGATCCCACCATCCCCCTTCCACTCCAGAAAAAACAGACGCACAGCGCAATACCCTCCACTTGCACTAAGCGGTTTTCCTCCACCTTCATTATCCGCACTGCTAAGGAATCGAACTCGCTTCCTGCTTCTGTGAATAGGTATCTATTCGACCTTCGTGATACACCGTCGGCGACATCCTCGCTTTCCGTCAGGTGAGATTGCGGTCAAACGATGGTCTACTGCCCAGAAAAAAAAATAGAATGACCTTATTTATTGGCACTTTAAAATTAATAATACCAAAATTATACAAAACCTTAGCAGCTTGTAACCCTTATTCTAATTAAAAAAAAAAATCAAATTTAATAAACAAAGCATACTTCTTAAAAAAACTTGTAAACTTTTTTAATGATTTATTTAATTTTAAATTTAGGGTGAATTTTGAACTTACGTTTTAAAACATCTCCTCTCACGCGTAAAAATTCACTTATAGCAAACACAACACACTCTCTTGACGGTTGCGTAGTGACGGAGCGGGACGTAAGCCGCAAGCCACACAGGCGCGAGCGCAAGTATTAATAGCGGTAAATCCCCATGATCAATATTCGACAACTGTACTATAAAGGGCATAAATACGAAAATCCTACGAATTTAGACTTTTTAAATTAGCGTAACTGATAACTGTCTAATCTCGGTGTTTGTAAGAACTGTAGTAAGCCACGACATATAACAATTTATTATATTATAATTGTAGTAAGCGTGGTGCGTTTAAATTTTCTTATAAGCAGAAACGCTGTAACCCGCATTGCTCAAAGTTTCAACAGCGCTGTAACTACCGCGATCATATACTTTGCAAAAGGTGAACTGTTGTAAATGCAAAATGTTCGAAAAGAACATTTTTTTATGCTATTTACAGCAAATGCTTAGGTGGTCCCTCAAAAAAATAGGGTGAATTTCAACGCTGTACAAAATTTTCTATTGGTCGTAGAGCCACGGGAGTTGGACCATTCGACGCGGGATTTTTTTCTGATTCCGAATATACAATAAAAAAAAATTGACTTGGGTGTTGGTTACTACGTTTCCGCTTTTTGGCGTCGATATAGCGATTCTGCGTATTGGTAGGTAGAGGTCCTTTGAAATCAATATTAAGTCTTTCGAATGATGCAGTTGCTTTAATAAGATTACCTTGCATCTTTGCAAATCTCGGTTTAATTTCTGCACAAATACGACAAGCAGATGTCATCTTCTTGATATCGTCAGTAGAATAAGGCAAATTCTTCGACCGTATCCAGTGTGCCATCCGCACAATACCAGGATGTCCCATGATCTCATGTAACTCATGCAGTTTGTTACTTGTAGATATATTTAAGCATACACGGGACAGGGTATCAGCTGTGACGTTATCTTTGCCAGGACGATAAATAATGTCATATTTAAAATTTGATAGCTCTAGGCGCCATCTTTCTATCTTTTCATTTTTAATCTTGCTGTTATGAGATTGCTTAAACATGAATGAAACTGAGCGTTGATCGGTTATCAGGATAAAATGCCTTCCAATAAGATAGTGTCGCCATTTTCTGAGAGATTCAACCACAGCACTCGCTTCTTTTTCAATTGATGAATGACGTTTTTCGGAGTCATTGAGTGTCCGGGAGAAGAAAGCCACTGGACGACCGTTTTGGGTAAGAGCAGCCGCAATAGAGTGTTCCGAAGCATCGGTTTCTACAGTAAACGTCTCGTTTTGATTTATGGTTGTCAGCGCTGATTTCATGATATCTTTCTTTAGATTTTGAAAGCAATCATTTGCGTATTCATCTAAAGGAAATTCAGAGACTTTTGTCAATGGGCTGATCTTTTGGGAGAAGTCCCTTATCCATTTAGAATAATGGGCGAACATGCCGAGAGCCCTTTTTAAAGCTTGCAAGTTATCTGGGATAGGGAGATTCATTAGAGGACTGAGGCGTTCTTTATCTGGCCGGATCGTATTGTTCTCAACTGTATAACCCAATAGTTTAATATGGTTTTGGCTGAATAAACACTTCTCTTTGTTCAGTGTTAGGTTATATTTGGCTACAACCTCCATAAACCGTTTTAAATTTTGGTCATGCTCTTCTTTTGTTTTGCCACAGACAGTTACGTCATCTAGATATGCATATGTACCTGTCAGTTTTTCTCTAGAGATCACATGGTGTAAAGTTCTCTGAAAAGCAGCTACTCCGTTGGTTACCCCAAATGGTATTCGAGTGAACTGGTACAAATTTCCGCATGCTTCGAACGCTGTGTATTTTCTTTCAGTCTTCAATATAGGCACTTGGTGGTAAGCACTTCTGAGATCTATTTGACTGAAAAATTTGTGCTCTGCTACTTTCGATACAATAGATTCCATGTTCGGCAAAGGGTACGCATCCAATTCAGTAAATCTATTGATAGTTAAGGAGTAGTCTATGACAAGACGTTTGCGATGCGTTGTGCCTCCGGTGATCAAAACTTGAGCACGCCAAGGTGAATTGCTAGGTTCAATGACATTACTCTTTAAAAGTTTGTCAATTTCTTCGCTGATAAATTTATTGTCATCTTCAGTACGCTTTCGTGACTTTATAGCGATTGGTTTCACGTTGCTAGATAGATTAGTGAAGAGTGAAACTGGGGGTACCGTAGCTTCCATAACACTGCATATTCTGAGTGGTTTTTCTACACCTCCAAAAGAGATCTCTACCGATGAGTGTTCGTTTAGAATATCATGGCCAATAATAACGTCAGCACATAAATCTTCTAGGATATATAGAGGCCTTTGAGTGTATGTATGTTCATTTAATATAATAGTTGCATAACAGAATCCATCAATGGATGTAGTACGTTTTTTCGAAGCTAATGTTATAACCTCTTTCCATGGATGGCGTTTTAAATTTAGCATCTTTGCGAAATTTTCGTCGATAAAGCTCATAGAACTTCCACTATCGATTAACGCGTCGGCTTTGTAGTTATTGATAGTGATAGAGACTATTGTCTTGCGTAGACTCTTTGGTGATGCTGCTGATATTGCTCCCGCATAAAGTTCATTTTTAACAACTGCGTTTGCTGTAGGTTTGATTGCATTTTGACTTCTGCAAACCTTGGCGAAATGACCTTTCTTATCACATTTTGTACAAGTTGAGTGAAACGCTGGGCACTTTACCCTTTGGTGAATGTTTCCGCCACAAAAGAAACAGCGTCTGCGTGTTATCGGTGCCGCAGCCAAATTTTGGGTACTCTGGTTTCCCTCGTCAGTGTTTTCTATTTGGCTCAGCAAGCCTGTATGTACATCATTGCTAAAATCTTTTGAATTCATTTCAGCCATTTCGAGTGACATCGCTTGATTTCTCGCCTCCTCCAGAGTTATATTTAAGTTCTCTAGAAGTCGTTGACGAATCTTGTTCGATTCAATACCCGCGATAAAAACATCCCGCACATATTCATTTCTGTATTCTTCAGCACTTACAGATTTGAAGTTGCATTCATATGCTAGTTGTTGAAGTGTGCGCAAATAGTCTGCTACTGTTTCTTCTGGCTTCTGTCTAGTTGAGGTAAGTAGATATCTGGCGTGAATCTCATTTTTACATTTAAGATATATTTTGTCCAATGAACTTACGGCAGTTGAGTATTCTTTTGCCTCTCGAATAAACGAGTATATGTTCGGTGAAATATTATTCAATAATATTTTTAATTTGGTGCCATCTGATATTTTATTCGACTCCGTTTCTACAGCTAGATAGTTCTGGAACGTCTCTTTCCAATACCGGTACTTGAGTTCGGCCCTGGGAGCTCCCGGATCAATGTCGAATTTATCTGGCCTTAGCAGTCGCGCTAGAGAAGCCATTATTCATCACGTATTTATTATTCAGATAAATTGTTATAAATAAAACGATTAAAACCCAATAATGTGGTTTTATCTGAATAAAAGTTGTGCTAGTATGACAGACAGTCGGTTTGGCACCGACTGTCGTACAAACCAAGAAGTATTTACACTACACATAGCTTCAACTTCAACTTCTTGTTTGATGGCTTCTGCGTCAGGTTTGACACAATTTTGCCATAGCATAGCTTAAAATTTTACTTAAATTCGACAACTGACATTAACAAAAACGATGTCAATGTCAACATTTAAATCAATCCTTGGACGAACAAAATCAACCTTTTACCTAGCATTTTTGGCAAAGAGCTGATGATTCCATGATTCATGAGTAAATTGAATCGCGCATGAACATATTTAATTCATTCAAAAGTACCCTGTTAACTTCATATTTCTAAGGCTAATTTTTCATTGTGACCTCCGAGTACCGAGTAGAAAAACGAGCAGAGTGAGAGGGCTAGTAGTAGTTGGTCCTTGTCTAGCATGTCGGAACATGGTGTAGGGTGTCCATGAAACAATACGATGTTACAGGGCTTTTGAACAAAGATTCTCATCATGGTACAAATAAACAAGATATGCTACTCCGAGAAGCAGCGGTCACGTGGGTTTTCCCAAGCGTAGGTATGTCATATATCCGCTACGGTGCTTTTCAAACTTTTTTGTTTTGGGAGATTCGAGACCAGTGGCGTAGCTACCTTGGGTGGCACCCGGTGCGGAAGTTGGTGGTGTCACCCCATCAAAAGTAAGAAGCAATAAATTTTTATTTCTTTCTAGCTTTGACAGCTGCAAACTCAGCAATAACTTCATTGAAATTTATATTTTGTATCGTGTTCGATGGCTAATATACCAAGATTGCTAAGCCGCGATTGGGTCATTGTTGATCGCAAATAGTTTTTTATTAATTATAATTTACTGAAACTCCTCTCACATGAAGCTGGACACGCAAACCGTCATGAACAATTTCAGTGCAATCATAAGATTTGGAAGAGATTCTGAAAATCCCATTCTAGAATCAACTTTAAAAAATCTAGAGACACCCTATCAGTATGTGTAGCATAGGTGTGCGTGCGTCGATTTGGGCGCTCTAGCACAGTAGATAAATGTATATATTTATGTATTGTGGCTCTAGTATGGAGTCGGAGTACTGTATTTATCAGGCTCTTTTGCGGGAATCCCCGAATTATACATAGAGCTGAGCTAGTGCTAGTAGAGGAATTCCCGAGAAGTAAATTTTTGTGCATGCGATTTTTTTTTGTTTGTACCTACATTGTTCTTAAAGTTGAGAGACGGATCGGTGTCACCCCAAAAAAGGTGACACCCGGTGCGGCCCGCCCCCGCCGCCCCCCCTTTGCTACGCCACTGTTCGATATCTAGATCTAGGTTTTAGGTTTTTCATGAAATTTTTCAAACTTAGTTTCCATCAGATCTTCCCAAGCCTACGTCACTGTCCAATTGCCACAAAAATGGGAGGTTACGTTCATTTACCGGTGACTATCAAACAAACTTTTACTGACACCGGTGCGTCACTCGCGTTATTGATCGGATTAATCTTTATAATAAAACTAGCTGCGCCCCGCGGCTTCGCCCCCGTGGAAATTTATGTTTCCAACTTTCTTAATTTTTTCTTTCATAAGAACCTTCTCCTGACAATAACAAACACAACAAAGAAAGAATTAGCGAAATCGGTCCAGGCGTTGTTGAGTTATGCGCTTACCAACACATTTTGCGATTCATTTTTATATTATAGATGGGTGGTTACTCTATCCGTAAAAAGAATCTGTGGCTGAAGAATGTTCCTGCGATTGGATAAATTTCATTTCAAGGGAAAAATTTATTTATCCGTGTGCAGAGCTCATTAGCGTTGCTCAAATTATGGAAACTAAGTTTGAAGAATTTCATGGAAAACCTGAATAAAGATCTATGTATCGAATTTCCCCAAACTAAATAGTTTCAGAATCACCGTAGCGCATATGATGTAGACTTGGGAAAACCCACGTGACCTTTGTTACTCGGAGTGCCATACCTTGTATTATTTTACCATGGTACTAAGACTAACCATTTGACCTTATGTTCATCAGCAGGGCTCTGAATAGCCCTGCTGATGAATAGCTCTCCGCTACCGAGGCATCGACGCAGAATCTGACACAGATTCGCGTGAAATCCAAATATTTGAGCGGTTTTTACTTACTGTGGGCGCCCCGCGCCGAGCGCCGCCGCCCCGCCGCGCCGCCGCCGCCGCCGCGCCGCCCCGCGCCGTCAGAAGTGCTACGACATGGCTACGACAGCGCTACGAGACCGCTACGCTCCCGAATTTCCGGCAATAAAAGAATTGAACGCGCTCCCGGTGCTACGCGGACAGTGTGCGCTGTCTACAAACAAAAAAACTGTAGTGTAGATAATAATTATTTTGATGATTTTTTAGAAAATTCTACTCTTAGTTATGCCGATTTCGATTTCATAATTATTCTTACACCGTTTTTTAATGTTTTGCGGGTCAAACAGTAATTCCCCGTAAGTAAAATCTACCAAAAACTCTATCTTGATCATTCTCCAATTCTCCATACAAAACCAAAATAATCATTAAAATCAGATATCGGTGTATGGTATGTATGTTTCATAGAAAAACATACAGCCGAACACAGAACCTCCTCCTTTTTCGAAGTCGGTTAAAAATAGATGATTATAGAATTTTCATTCATTAGCGCATCCCGTATTGAGTGAAACTCAACTCCCCAACTCTTCCCGCGGGTGTCGTAAGAGGCGACTAAGGGAAATCCACCGGGAGCGGGCAGCAGCGCCTCATCCAGAACAATTCTACCACCGAACTGCGATCCCCAACCTGCATGCCCAGCGTGGGGATTATAAGCCATGTGATAAAAGCCATTAAGGCGTTTATCAGAGGGAGGCCTGCGTCCAGCAGTGGACCATTATAGGCTGTTGTGGTGTGGTGGTGGTATTGAGTGAAGGTTGCGGGCTTAATCCGAAGTCGTATTGTTTTATAATATTACTAGACGATCGCCTCGCGGTTTCACCCGCGTAGTTCCCGTTCCCGTGGGAATTCCGGGATAAAATATAGCCTATGTCACTCCCTGAAAAGTAAGCTTCCTAACGGTGAAAGAATTTTCAAATCGGTCCAGTAGTTTCGGAGCCTATTCAATACAAACAAACAAACAAACAATCAAATCTTTCTTTGCGGCAGATTTGGCCGAAGATCTCAAGAGGCGCAAATATGCAGGTCTCGACAGAGCCTACACATTTGCTCCCCTTGGAGTCGAGACCCTAGGTCCGTGGGGTACCGAGGCTCTTCGGGTTTTCAAAAAACTATCTGAGCGTCTGGTCGAAGCGACGCGTGACCCGAGAGCTGGTGAATATCTGGCACAGCGCATCAGTATTCAGGCGCGGTCGCAGCCCAAGACTTTGGGGGGGGTCACGCTTGGTGCGGGCCGTAGCCACAAATTCACTTGCAGACTGTTGCAGGCCCCATCCAGAATAGTTAAACTTTTTAGGCGAGCGGAGCGAGCCGCGAAAAATTTACCTTTTTGAATGTTTCGTGGTGGCGGGCAAAGTGATTTTGAAGACCGAAAACATGACATGCCTTACAGTAGTAAGTTTAAGTTATAGCGAGCGAGGCGACCCTCGAAATTGTCGAGATTTTTTCTGATGTTTGAAGAAAAGTAAGCAAGAGTACTTGCTACTACTCTTGCTAACTCTCGCTCGCCATCATAATGATGGCGAGCGAAGCAAGCCCCGAAAATCTTTCGAGACTTTGCGGTAATCAATATAAAGCTACGAATATAAATAAGGGCGAACAGGGCAAGGGACATCAATAAAAAACAAATCGTAAAAGATGTAACGGCGAGCGGAGCGAGCCGCCGAAATTTTTGTTACTTTTTCGGGTGGTTACCCGCCGATAGTATTTTCTAAAATATAGAAAATACTATCGGCGAGCAGAGCGAGCCGCAAAAATATAATAGTTCCCGTTATATTTTCTGCAGTTTTTTGCATATTGACCGCAAACATGACATCGCCTCCCTCAACTCCCAACTTACTATAAGTTTAAGTAACGGCGAGCAAAGCGAGCCTCAAAATTTTTTGAGTTTTTTTTCTGATGTTTGTTGACAAAATAAATGATAGTGAGCGAAGCAAACCCCGAAAATTTAAAAGACTGTGGTGGTGAATATAACGTTTTGAATATAAATAGGGGCGAGTGGAGCAAGGGAAATAAACTAATATTACTTACTCACTTGTTTCCGGACTGGTTTCCGCAACCAGTCCAGAGACAAAACCAGTCCAGAAACGGAATCCAAAAAGAGGTAACCTAACAAATAAATAAATAAAAACCTAAAAAATAAATATATCAGTGAGTGAAATGAGCCGCAGCCTTTTTTGAAATTGGTGAGGTTCGTGCAAGACAAGGAAGCTAACTAATGAGCTATGAACAATTTTTAAGTTTGTCGAATAACAACCAAATATAAGGACAACAGATTAGACTCCATATGGAATCAACGGCGAGCGAAGCGAGCCGCGAAATTTTTTATGATCTGGCTGTGCGTGTGAGTTGTTTGGTATTAGATATTTTGCAGTTGCACCTAAAACGGAGGAGGAGTCCCGCACTAGAGCAAGCCAGAAGCTTATCGAAACAGCAGAATGCTATCAGAGGCTAGCAGAGCTTGCTGCGACAATTTTTGGTTTTTGTTAGATATTGCGCAATTTTTAAGAAAATTTGGCAAAGTGACTTAATGCGGGACGGGGGTCGAGCTTTGGAACATAGTTAGAAGGAACAAATTTTATCAGCGAGCGGATCAAAACGCGAAAATTTTGCTGTCTACTAACTTTTTGCGCTAGTTGACAAAGTGACCTCGGAGATTATTAATTGAGTAACAATTTTGTGCTTTTTATTGTGGTGGTTGGATTGATACAAACTGACATTAACGGACCAGCCAGACCACTAAAAATAGGTAAGTAACGTTACCTCTGCACTGATCAAAACACAGGGCACAAAACAACAGTAATATCGGCGAGCGGAGCGAGCCGCGATTTTTTTTTTGCTGCAGTTGGTAACCATATTCAATGTAACGGAAGTAAATAGGAAAAAACAATCATCAAACTATGGGTTGCAACTTTTTAAGTACCTAAACTAAGATTTTGGGGGGGGTCATGACCCCCGTGACCCCCCCCCTGGGACCGCGCCTGTCAGTATTGCAGCATTGCAGCATTGCAGCAGTTGAGCTACCTGTAGCATGTTTGCAACAGTCAGCAGTTAGCTCAATTGTTTCAATTGTAAATACTAGTATAATTTTCTTTGTGAATAGAGATATGACTTACAATCTTTCCTCTTTATAATATTAGTATAGCTTTAACTAGCTTCTGCCCGCGGCTTCGCACGCGTTGTTTCTATGGAAACGTTCAAAGGTAATTTCTATCCCATGGGAACTGATTTATGGGATAAAAAGTAGCCTATGTTTGATTTCAGGGTCAGACCTGTATGCAAAATTTCAGCCTGATTCGTTCAGTAGTTTTGGCGTGAAGAGGTAACAAACATCCATCCAAACTTTCGCATTTATAATATTAGTGTGATGTGATTTCCTTGCATGCCTATCTCAGTACCTATTACATAAGGGTGAAGTTTGGCCACGTTGTCTGTCAGACATGTATGTCGAAAATCTCACCGAAGACAAGGTCGAAACCGAGATGAATTACTTAGATTTGACATTTTAGACCTTAGTGTGACAGGTCTGACATTATGAAACCGCAAAAGTCAGGTGATTTCGGGCCTTTTGTTATCAATTTACTTTTACCTACTAAGTGGGTTTGGTAATTGGTGGGTGGGTAGATATCTAATCAACTTTTGAAAGTAGACAAGACACCTAGATATTTTATGTTAATGTAGTCTAGGTATCTACCTACTTTATACCAGAGAATACCTATTATAATAATACTAACGTAGGTACTTAACGTGGTTAAAATAGGTACTAAACTTTAGCTTTTAATACGCTCCGAACCTACCAACCTAGCCTTTTTAAGCCCCGACGACGCAAAAAGAGAGGGTTGTTATAAGTTTGACGTGTCTGTCTGTGTATCTGTCTGTGGTATCGTAGCTCCCAAACGGATGAACCGATTTTCGTCTAGTTTTTTTTGTGTCATAGATAATTTTATCTCGAGTGTTCTTAGCCATGTTTCATGAAAATCTGTTCAGCCAATAAACGTCGGCGGGTTTTTGAAATTTTTATTTTTGTCTTGTTAATACCTACATAGTAATATGATAGTTTATAAACATACCTTCTCCATCTAGCTACCATTACTTTACGATTTTTTTTGCCTCCTGCCTAGAGATTATGGCGTTACCCCCTAACGATAAAAACGATAACAATACATAATACATAACTTAATAGATGTCTGACTAGCATAATATCGCATAAGTATCTACTAGATGATGATGATACCATTTTACAAGAACAAAATTAAAAACTTTAAAACCTCCCGACAGATTTTCATGAAACATGGCTAAGAACACTCGGGATAAAATTATCTATGACACAAAAAAACTAAACGAAAATCGGTTCATCCGTTTGGGACCTACGATACCACAAACAGATACAAAGATACACAGACAGACACGTTAAACTTATAACACCCCTCTCTTTTTGCGTCAGGGGTTAAAAAACTTAACAATCCCGTACCCACAGAACTATAAGTTCTGTGTACCAATCGAAATGACGGGAATCTATTCCCCGAGTGAATCATACCTACATGCCTTTTACCTCATTTGTAGGTAAAATGTAAAATTCGAATGTGGAATCAATGGCCGGCGACGCGACGCAGCCCACGCACGTCATGGACAGAATGCGTGGGGAATATTAATTATCGAATGGTCGATTAAAAATAAACGAAATTAACCTTTCGAAGAAAAGTGGTCATCACGAATTCGGAAATTAACTGTCAATAAAATTAGAAACGCTGTATCGTAATTCGTACCTAACGATTAGTGATTGTTGTCACATGAAGACAAACCCATTCTCTAATCATTTCTCTTTCTACAAGTAGTAGGTAAGGTCCATGAGTTGCTACATTATAATTATAACACACGGGGGGGGGGGGGGGGGGGGGGGGGGGGGGGGTTCGATATACTTTTGGCTCGAGACCCAATTTTTTATGGTTTTAATTTTTATCTACTATGTATTATAGGTTACGTAAAACTAGCGGGAAAGTAATTTGCCGCAAGATTCAATGGTACCATTGATCTTGCGGCGCGGCCTACATAGGTACCTACCCTAAATAAATAATAAAATTTATAAAAAAGAATCTGAGCAAAATCAGCATGTAATTTTCCTCTCACCTCTGCTATAAGGTGGAGCGATTTATATCGCGCGTGAAATTATAAGCTCTTTGTTAGGTAGGTAGTACTTAAGTACCTAAAAAATAACGTAAGTAAATCTTATTTGGTTTGTCTCTATAGTAGGTACCTAGCTATCAATCATCTTGCTAGTTAGCTTACCATTTGCTCAAGCATTTCTTTAACTTTGACCTTTACAATAGGTACGTTATACAACTTGCTCATTTGGAATATGTGTGTTTTTGTGGTGTGTTTTTTCACAAAAGTTCGTGCATAATGATTGCACAATAATAATAAAATTATCTAAGGAACCTACATTATTTAAGTTTTAATCCCGTAAAATCCTCCGCGAAGCCGTGGGTAGGAGCTAGAATAGCCATAAATAAGCAAAAATGATCAGAAAACTTTAGGTTGATACTAAAACGACGAACTAATGTTATTTATAAAGTTATTTGGTTCAGCGCACCCTGTCGGCTATTTGCATATGGGTTTATCGTGTATTTCTTGAAGACAAGCTTTTGCAATAAACGCGGGGTAGTGCAGGAGATGTTGTATCATTTTGCACTTAATCTTGTTCTTCGAAATATTAACACAAGGTCCAACATTTGACATCCATATCCAATTGATAAAATTATAGAGAGCTGGTGAGTATCTGGCGCAGGGCACCAGCATTGCCATACAGTACACCCAGCGGGGCAACTAGTATTGATATGGATCAGTTGCGATACCTGTAGATTGTTTACAACAGTCTCTATTTAGCTTACTTATTTGTTTTAATTGTAAATACTAATACTATTGGGCTAAATTAAATTGTCATTGTTCCTTTGTTCATATTAATTTTGGAGTTGTCTAACATTTCGTCTCGGCTGCACGTGCATTGTGCAATGATACCGGGAAGAACCAAAGTCGCTTTACGCTTACGAGTTTATGTACCTATTACTAACTTCTGCCTGCGCCTTCGCATGCGCTATTCTATGTAGTTTAATGTATTTATATCAGTCATCTAGTAGTTTTTATTTTTATTTTTTATTCAGCCTATTTCGTCCCACTGCTGGGCAAAGGCCTCCCCCGCACCCTTCCAAACTTCTCGGTCTTTAGTTAATCTAGTAGTAATTAATTTTATAATTCTTCTGTTTAACTTGATTATTGACAATGCCCATTTACAGTAGATACCTACCTATAGGTTTTCAACTAAATAATAAATAAGGTATTAATTTCTTTGTGTCATGGTACAATAATTATTTATTTTGTCTTATTAGTTATCTCTATTTTATTGTGAAATGTAAATTGACTTAACCAAGTGTGCCTTGTGCTCCTATAGCAAATAAATATATGAGTATGATTAACACAAGCACAGCTTAGCTTGGGGCGGCTGCTGCAAATAGTCCAGCAATATTAATTTTGATTTGTTCCCAGAAATTGGCTTAGGGATGTTCTACGTAAGTTGGTACACGAAGTACAAAATTAATATTGATCCGTTTAATATTATTGAAGATTAATAGACTTTTTTAACCTATCACAAGGTTAAAGTTGTGCTAACCGTAATAGCTTTAAAATCATTTCGTGGTCGTTACTCTAAGTGATAACAGTGATGGTAACCATGAGAGCTTCAAAAGTACATCGTTATGTAGTGCCTTTGCGCATGGGCTCCGGGACTGCCCAAGAGTCTCAGTAAAGGCAGTATATAATTATGATATTTCTCCGAGGCACGATCTACGTGCGAACTCGAACACAGACCCAACGGCGGAGTGCAGATCGCAAGATATAGGAAGGCACAGTGAAATTATCGATAGTTATCTAGGTAATAATGTCTAAGTATAGAAATAATCTTCTTTTACACTTCTTCCACTTGTGGACAAAAAAGTGAAGAGAAAATCTAAAACACTTTATTTCTTGATTTGATAATAATATAGTTTGACATTTGACTTGTTTAAATGATTATTTTGTAAGTCTAACCAAAAAAAAGTGATTGACTTTTGACTTTTGAGTGTTCTAAAACATCTAGGTAAATATATCGATTTAGCATGTCATTTCACTTGTCAATCGAAAAATAACATCTAGGCTAAAGGTTTCTTCGTCGCTTCTTTACTTTAGTCTACATACCGAAGCGACAGAAATCAAAAATATCACTTTATTTCCGTGTCAGTTTTTAGTTTTATAATTTGACCTTTTCTAAGTGTACATTTATTGTATTTATGGAAATAAAGAGTTTTTGATTTGATTTGATTTTACCGGAAGGCACAGAGTGAGAGGCGATTCTGGCGATTTAAGTATTATTCGGAAGACCAACGAAAAAATAGCAACCGATTATAATTTGTTAACTGATAAGTGATAACGAATTTGAAATCAGTTGCAATTTTTTTCACATCACTATTTATTTTTCCCCAAAAATGTGGTAACTAGCTAAATATAATGATTATTTGTCCGACTATACTGGCAATACTGCAAGCCGAAACCAGGGCGCTTGTAACATGGCTAATGAATGTTAATGACAAAAACATTTCAACCCCTGCGTAGGTGTCGATCCTCCCAAATACAACAACCTTCAGTAGGCCAAGCACGGGGATTGTTTTCTAGGGTAGAATAGACATTAACTACATCGCACCGTCTTACACTTCTCACATTATTGAAGTTGACGTAATACATTTTAAATAATTTACGCATTCGATAACAAAGTGACGTAATTTTTATCTTCTCTACTCTAGACAACTAGCCCCGTGCTTGCCCTGCAGAAGAAACCTAATACTCTGAACGATTAGCATAATAACTGAACAAGTTTCTGAAACTGGCTGTACAGTAGATACTGTACAGCCAGTTTCAGAAACATGTTCGAGTGTTATCGAGTGCTTGGCTGGTTAGATAGGTATCTACCTACCTAACCAGCCAAGCACTCGATATCTCACTGAAACCGGAAGCCGCCGTTCATTAGGCATTATGCCACGATGTTTCAATGCCGAAGGCGCAAAAACGACTAAAACACGCAAGGATTATGTGTTTCAGTTACTGCTGCACTTAAATGTTAAGGTGCTGTTTTAAACTCGCGATCTAGATTCAAATCGCTAAGACATTAGCTTGGAAATAGTCATGACGCTGTTCACTGTCGTGGAGGTCACAGCGGCGTAAGAATAAATTCCTCTAACTCGGCCCGTGGAGGTCGTAGAGTCGACTAAAGGAGCCTACCAGAGAAAGGGCACCATAGATTTCTTCTGTGTATTTTCAACCGACGAAAAACGGAGGATAGGGTATTCCTGTCAACGCCAAAACTACTGAATGGATCAGGCTGAAATTTTGTACACATAAAGATCGACACTTGGAATAACATAAAGGCTGCTTTGTATTCCAAAAAACGCGTGCGAAGCCGCGGGCAGAAGCAAGTAATAATAAAGAGAGATTAGAGTAAGTATCAATCAAGAGACTTCTATAAGCTAGCTGGTAGAAGGAAATTCCTCGTAATGACAGGAAAAGTCTTGTGTTGGAGGCTAAGAGAGAGAGCCTGTCGGAGGCACCCAAACTATCAATGTTAGTCGTAGACAACGGGGTTCCTAACCGGGCTGAATCTGGTTAAAGCTAGGATGAAGCCAGAATCAGCTGAAGTGGCAGTGGACCGGCCATATCTCGCGATCAACCGACAACCGCTGGGGTAAACAAGTTCTTGAGTAGAGACCGCGACTCTGCAAGCGTAGTGTAGGACTCCCTCCGGCCAGGTCGACGACCTGCGAAAAACTGCAGGTATGGCACTCATGCGGGGAGAGGCTTAAATGTCCAACTGTGGTGTACAGTGTGTGGTACGTCACGAGATGTGATCGTGGTTAACCCCCAACGCAAAAAGAGAGGGATGTTATAAGTTTAACGTGTCTGTCTGTGTATCTGTGTATCTGTCTGTGGTATCGTAGCTCCCAAACGGATGAACCGATTTTCGTTTAGGTTTTTTTGTGTCATAGATCATTTTTATCCCGAGTGTTCTCCATGTTTCATGAAAATCTGTCGGGGGGTTTTTAATATTTTAAATGTAATTCTTGTTCTATACAATTTGGTAAAGCGCTAGGAACTATGCAAATCCCATAGCTACTAAAAGGATGTGACGACTACGTCTCGTAAAATAGACTTACCCCTCGGCGTACAGTCGACCGCACCTTAACATTTCATTGTTCCCGTACAAGGTTAATATCCTTCCTAAAACATATCGACCGGTTTCACTCTCTTGGGTTATGTCAGTGCAGATTGCAAAATCTGCGAATTTGCCTCGAAATCCGGTTACTTGTGCAAGAGATCAATGATCTGTCCTGGGAAAATATGAAGGCATTGTACCTTATTGAACTGCATCGAGGATTCCAGGTTTGTAGCCATTGAAGGTAGAACAAACATTATGGACCGTATTATGCAAGTGAAGTCGAGCTACCTGTAGATTGTTTGCAACAGTCTGCAGTTAGCTCAAGTGTTTAAATTGTAAATACTAGTTCTAATTTATATTTATTATTTGATTGTAATTTTCTTTGTGAATAAAGATATTTATCAGTGATAGTGATAGTAGTAAAAAAGCATTTTATTCTGTGTCATAAAATTACAAACAAAGTTGGTTTAATTAAATAAAAGTAAAATAATGTACTTACAGAAAGAAAGATAGCTTCCTCTCAATCATCTATCTATACTTGAGTAACGCTTTTCTACGGCACAAACGCGACTCAAGCGTAGAACTATGACTGACCAAGCACCAAGCTTTCATAATACGGACGCACGTCACTAACTAGCTCTGTGACCTCTGCGGCGGGCGAAGGTCTGCAAGCGACGCAGGAGGTGGCGGGTTGATTCCCGCCTCGGGACAAATGTTTGTTCGATCTGCAGATACTTGTTCCGGGTGTTCTGGGTGTTTTATATGTTTAGTTAAAAATATCTATGTAACATATTAAGTTTATCAATAGCACAAAATCAGCTTGGGGCTAGATAAATAAATAAATACCTAATGCAGGACAATCTAGCCCCAAGCTAAGCAGAGCTTGTGTTATGGGTACTAGAGAACTGATATACTTAATACAACACACTGCATAGATATTTTTTATTATACATAGAAAACAACCAGAACACCCTAGACAAATGTCTGCAGATCGTACAAACATTTGTCCCGAGGCAGGAATCGAACCCGCAACCTTCTGCGTCGCAGGCAGACGTTCGCCCGCTGCGTCACAGAGGTGAAGCTGTGCTCTTTGTCCAGCATTATTTATTTATTTTATAGTTCTTGTTCTTACCCACATTTAGAGAAATACCTAAGAATGTATAATAATATCCCAAAAAACAACCAATTTAAGTCAAAGTTTCCTTTTTCTTGTCCGTGGTACAGTTGTTCTGCACTATCAAATATTTTCTTTCGGTTCATAATACAGTCGACCGGACTTGGTAAACCAATACCCCTGTACCTGTATAAAACTCTCGATTGTCTTTTTACACTTTAACAGCCATCTTAAAGACTTAAGTAGTTTATTTTATACAGAAGACTCAATGAGTCGAGTAAAATATAGAAAGACACTTCGTTCAGGCGCCACGAATATTCATCTTCCGACTGCGCGGCTTATCCTTTATTGTATGAATTAACCACCCTTTAGAAAGTGACGGAGCATGGGCGGCGGCCTTCATGTTTCTGAGCTTTTGTGAGATGGATCATAGGATAAAACTAATATAAACCCACTTCATGTATCTAGGTGAAACGAAGGCTATATCACAGCTAGACTTAGGCCTCCCCTAATGAGCAGGGTGGGTGGTTATACAACATCATGATGATGTTGTCTATCCTACCCAGCCCAGCGGCCCATAGAGGCCTATACTAGCCCACCGCTGGACATACCCTCCTCTTATTATCTCCTTATAAAAAAGCACCGAATATACAGGGTGGAATTTTGTAATGCCACCTGAAGAGAAAGTACTCTTAATACTTTACTACTGTAGGTGTATATAAAAAATTTTACTCAAAGAAAACATTCCTTTATTTTTGAAAAGAAAGAAAACTGCATTCAAGGTTTTCGAAAATTCGCTTGTCACACCCGGGAATCGAACCGACTAGAATCTGTAAAAATTACACCCTGTACATTCATTGCATCGATCGTTAGGATCAATTATAAGGATGAAATCTCTCTAACAAACTTGATAAATTAAATGAAAGGAAAACCATGAAGGGAAAATAATCTACAGTATTAAGATAACTTTCCCTTCAGGTGGCATTACAAAATTCCACCCTGTATGTATATGCACCTTATTCCATAAGCCTACTAAAAGAGTACCAAATTCTAAAAGTTTAAGTCGACTTCACGAAAAAACATAACATAAGCAAAACCAGCGTTGATCTAGCCTAGCATATTGGACGTTATTGAGTCAAAGTGAATTAAGTGTTCTGTTCTGATATCATAGTGTTGATGCCCTCCTAGCCGAAATTCGCCACGGTGGCCAGTCTCAAAGAAGACTAGCCAGGTGCACGCACAGGACTATTATAGTTCACAAGTGTGCGCAAACAGGTCATTTTTTTAGTCATTTATTTATTTATTTATTAATTAGAACGGCGATTGCCAATTACACTAACTTTTTTTTTTCTATTTAGGCATCCGCGGTCAGTCATGGACTATAAGCAAATTTGTTGAGTGCGCTGCTGTCATTTAGGATTAGGACTCTGTAGTCCATCTTCCTTCCAGTAGTAGGTTGTCCAGAATATGGCTCCTTTTCAACCGCTTTGTTTTGATCGGGCTATCTATGAGAGCTCTTGCTAGAGGGTTGGAGTGGTGCTTCAGGCGGTCACAATATCGACTGCTTAGTGATTTTATTTCTTCTTCAACCGTAGGGACCTCCAGGTAGTTATGGATTTCCTTGTTAGTAATGAACCAGGATGGGTTGGTTAATGAACGTAGGATTTTGTTTTGCGCTCGCTGGATAATGGCTAGGTTTGATTTGCTGGCTGTGCTCCAGATCTGCACGCCGTAGGTCCATACCGGTTTTAGAATTGAGTTGTACACCAGACGTTTGTTTTCTATCGATAAACGAGACTGGGGTCCAAGCAGCCAGTAAAGGCTCTTAAACCTATGGTCCAATTCTGATCTTTTGGCCTTGACATGATCTTTCCAGGTCAGTCGCCTATCGAGGGTGAATCCAAGGTACTTGACGGTGTTTCTGTGTGGTAGCTCCTCACCGCCAAGCCTTACTGGTGGACAGTCACCCTTTCGTAGGGTAAAGGTGATTTGGGTGGATTTAGCTGCGCTCGTGCGGATTCGCCATTTGCGTAGCCACCGTTCGGTTTGCTTCAGGTAGTCCTGGAGAGTTTTAGAAGCGTTAAATTACACTAACTAATTACAATTTATATTTTTAACACACAAAACTAAACAGGTGCACTCTCTATTCCCTCTCTCTCATAATCCGATGGGATGGCAGACCGACACGACCGGGGAGAGGTTACGCGCAAGACCAATAGTTTAACGTGCTTTCTGAGGCACGGGGGTGTAACACCGCCAACTTCCTGACTCCGAGCTGGTACTGTGAATTTTTCTTCCAAGATTAATCCCAATAACACAAATCTTGGTCCGACCTCATTATCGGCGGTTGAACTTGCGACCGCTAGACCAACAACTTAATTAGTACACTGACAATAGATATTATGCAGGTGGTAGAAATTAGTCTTCAGATCAGTCAACCAACTAAACATTCCCGTGATTATTGGTGCAATAATTTATTTTCTGTCTGAGGAATCACTTGATTCAGGTAATTAATTAGGAAGTAAACCCTAGAACGCCATGCTGTCACCCGCCACGTCAGCAGCGAAAGCAGAAATCTTCGGGGAAACTTGGATATCAAATCAAGCTTACCTAAAGGTTCCATTGACATTATGAAACCTCAAGAGGATTGCTTGAAATGCCAGATCCGTTTTTGGAGGGAATCCGTCAAAGGAAACGGCAGATTCCGATTCTAATCCTATTTGCAAATTTGTCGCTGCATCAGTCTTTGGAATCTGGTAATTTCCAGGAAATTCTATCGAAGTTTAGTTATGCCTTAGATACTTTACTTGTGACTTATGGGAATAGGTCGACAGATGGTTAACCTGTCCCTATAAATGAGTTTAAACTATGAGTTTAAAATGTGTGTGATGATGATGATGTTTTTAATTTGAAATTAATTTATTTTAATTGTTAATTAAAATTTATGGATTCTTTACATAATTCATTAATAAGTGACCTGTAACTTGTTTAAGTTTAAGAACTGTGAACTATATCGCTTGCCCCGGGTAACAAAGTCGTAAAGCACAATTCCAACTTTTTTATTTTCTCATTTTTGACATTCTTAGTGATGTCAAAAATCTCATTTTTGACATACTATAAATAACTATAATGTTTTTTTTTTATTTTTCGCAATATATTTTATTAAAAAACAAACAATTGGATGTCTTTATTCCACGGAATTTATTTTGTACACATTCTCAGTACTAATCGTTTTAGTTTAGATTGTAATTCTACAAAATAATCGTAAAAGTAACACGAAATACATACATAATATTTCCGCAAAAAGAGTGGTAATAACTTAAACTTATTTCGCTCTAGACATTCATCAATATTACCGTCGTCGCAATGTGCGGTTAGGTACTGTGTCGTTCGTAATTATATTCAAACAGTGAAACAATCGTAAAATGCTATTGAGTCAATTATTGTAGGTAGGTATAGTACATTTTGTTAATTTTTGCCTATTTGCAGTAAATATATGTAACAATAATGTTTATGTCGTCAAAAAGGAAAAATAAATAGCTTTCAGTCATCGAGTTAGAATGCCAGTTGATTTTTACTTTTTTTTTTAAATTAAGTACCTATAGGTAAGTATATTACCTACTTGAGTTTTGCTATTATAAAATAACATTTGTGGTTTTGTTATAGCTTACTTTCTTCATTGTACTGAAATATTCTTGTTTTAAAATAGGTTGCGGGGCTGGATGGGATATCTAGTGTTGATTATTTTTTTGCTGCTTCGACCTATATCTACTACATTCGATTGTTTATTTCCAATATGAATTAGGTACAAATAATACCTATAAGTTTGTACCTACCTACCTACTAAACATAGCATTTGTTTCATTGAATAGCGAATAACACTCAAGCAAGATACAAGCAATAGACTCTGGAAATTTGAGATCAAGTTTCGGGGATCGAGCAAGAGTTGGAGGGTAGCCGGCGGCGCGGCGGCGGCGGCGGTCCCTCTCGCCGTTTGACCTTTACAGCATCTCGGCGAATGCACCAAACACCGCTCCCGAAATCGTGACATCGATTAGACGCGAACGGCGCACTGTAATCGAGTAACACGATTACGAAACTATAAAATATTATGGAGTCAAGTTACGTTGTAGGTATTCGAAGTTGCGAATTGTGAGGAGAGCGGTGGTTGTCGACGCGCGGGTGTCGTGTCGCGCTGCCTGCGTGCCTGCGGAGCGGAGGCGAGCGAGCGAGTCGGCCGGCAGTCGCCCCGGACGCTCAGTACCGCGCCGACCGTCGCGAACACCGCGCGTCCCCGCGCCTTCCGACCGAGCCGCGCGACCGACCGCGAACCCCCGAAAGTACGTAAACAAAACTACACGACACCCGTGAAAGTGCTTCACAGACACGCGTGCGTATTGCATGCTTGCGAGTGATATTTACGATCTGTTGCATTCTGCAGGTGTTCGTTCTTTAATTGAAAAGTGATTGTAACGCGGTCACGGCCGAGGCACACATGTCCGGCCCAGTTTTCACGGCGACCGTCTCTTGTGGATTCCGCTGGTTTCTTTGTTAGCCGGTGCTTGGGCGCTGCACTTGTTGAGCCGTCGTCGACAGCCGTCCACTCCGCCGCGAGGCCTACCCGCGCTAGTTTTCTAATTGGATCTTTGGCACCGTGTCGCTGACGTGTGTTCGCTTATGGCAATTATTCTGCCGTAATATCTCAGCTTCGTTTTGTCGATTGTGAAACTTTCGAAATCAATATTGATGTTTACTTAGTTGCAGTAGTTGGTATGGCATTATTGGATGTACTCGCACACGCCACTGGAGTTGAAATGCTCGATAGGCAGAGGAAAGTTACAAGTTACTGCGAAGTAAGCAACCGCGCCTGGAAAACACGACACGGCATTCTACGCAATGTCCATAAGTAGCTGGTGGTCATTTCAAATGGTTTATCTTAACCTACCTTCTGTTTGAGAAATACTCAAGTCCTCAAGTGTCGTTCGCAAGTCATTGGGGAAAATTACGTATTCTCTGTATCTTCGTAACCTTCCGATTACCTAAACTTAATCCTGTTACTAAAACGTGACTCTTTGAACTAATCCAGTAAGCGGTTGAAGGTAGCTAGGTACCTATGGGAAAGGTTTGTTTGTCTATCATTCGTTACAAGGTGACTTTGTTTATTTGCTGCCTTTCTCATCTTTTGAATTACCTCTGTAATTGTAGACTCCACTTCTAGCTTTTTATTTGTTACACTTTTTAGAGTTTTTCATCATTTTGTATTTTTCTACCCTTGCGACGTTGTGTTTTTGGATTTGAACAGTTTTCGGTACACTTATCGGTTTATTTGATTTCAATAAAATGCTAGGGTCGTATTTGGACTCTAAGTTGCGTATGAAATTTTTATTCGCATTCTCTTCAGTTAAGTACCTAGTATCTTGATTTTTTGTTACAAAATATAAAAGATACTAGGTAGGTACTTATGTACTATAGTTGGCTCTACTTAGTAGGTTCAATGAGTCCAGACACCGCCTTGGGGTAAGTCCTTTTGTTTATTCACCCTACGGTTTCAACGTATCTTTTTTTCATAGGAAAATTCAAGATGTTACATAAAACCTACCTAGGTACTACCTACTTCTAATCTCATGCTTCTTATAGGTAACTATTTTTTCAAAGGCTCTAGAAACTGGATAGGTACTTCTTCAGTTTAGTTGATGCTATTCTACTAATAAACGATGACTTCAATTAGATAGTAGTAGGTACCTAGGTCAAACCAGGGTTCCTAGGTACTTTGTCGGTCAGCGGAATGATGATCATCAAGAGATCATTATTCTGAGAGCAGTAGATACATAAGGTACCTGCGGGTATTAAGAGCCACCCAAATTCAAACCTAAATATTTTGAATACTTAGGTAGGTACTTACCTAATGAATAAAAAATAATGCATAGCATTTAAGGTATATTTAGGTACTTTATTGGTATTCTGAAAAAGGACCATTCTCTGGGTTATGATTCATATTGATTGAACGTGACATTCGTTTAAAAAAATCGATTATTAATTTTTGATTGATTTTTTAAGCATGAAAAATCGATTAATAAATAATCGATTTGTCTTAAAACATAATCAATTTTGTTATAGATTTTTTCCTAATTTGTCAATTAACTTCAATATTAAAGCTAAATATTATATTAATCACAGTTTTATTAATTAAAATAAACAACAGAAATAAGACGTTTTTAAATAATCAACATAAATCAAAGTTTTAGAATAATCAACATAAATTAACAAAACTAAACTATTCAAATCAAAAAACTAGAAATCCGAAGACAATGAGCTTAGGAGTATGAGCTTAGGTACCTACCTAAGCGTTTGGACAATATTCGGTTCCTGGTCTTAGTGAATATGGCACAAGCTTGCAAGAACAATCTCTCTGTTGGAGCCAATGAAGCCGGCGCCAAAAGGTGCTTACACGCCAACTGTGTCAGTTTGGGATAAGCTCCCTTATAGCTTCTCCAGGATTCTAAAGCATCTTCTTTTAATCCTATTAGAAGCGCAGCTATGTACAAGTTTAATTCGACCTCATAGTATTTCGCACTCCGGCCTCTAGAAGTCCAGACTTAATGCCGGGGGGTGGGGGTGGCAGATGAAAAATCGATTATGATTGATTTATGATTATTAAAAAAAATCGATTATTAATCGATTATTTGCGATATTATAATACATATAATATAGGAAAAATGTTTGTACGATCTACAGATATTTGTTCAGGGTGTTCTGAATGTTTTGCTATGTATAATAAAAAAAAATCTATCTATGTAGTGTATTGTATGATGTATATCAGTTATCTAGTACCCTTAACACAAGCTCTGCTTAGCTTGGGGCTAGATAATGCTGTGTGAATTGTCCAGCATTATTTATTTATTATTTATAACAAGCTTTTTACCTTTTGTTCCGGCCTATTAAAACTAATATAATAAGTCGAATCTAATGTGAATCTTGGAAATGCGTTTTCGGAGTAGTGGCCCTTGTTTGTTACTTGTTAGTCGCCGGCCCTTAATACCCGCAGGTACCTTAGGTACTTACCGACTTACTAGAATTCTAGATAAAGTTACCTACGTACCTTACCTACTAGGTAGATAAGTACTAAGAGCAGCCATAAAACTTTTATTATACCTAGGTACTTTTCGTAACAGTAAATATTATTAATGATCGGAATCCCGGAATTGCTGGAAATCCCAAGAGTCTCGGATTATTACCGGCAACCTTGAAAATTATCAAACATGAAATCAAATTATACCAAATTGTAATTTTCACTGAATAGGTTAGTAGGTATTAGTACCGATTTTCACAATTTGTAAGGTTCTTTGTTCGGCTGTATGTTTTTTATTGTGTAAGTATGTTTGTGTAATTATAATTAAATTATGGACATATTAAAATAAATAAATAAATAATGCTGGACACAACACAGTAACAATTCACACAGCATTATCTAGCCCCAAGCTAAGCAGAGCTTGTGTTATGGGTACTAGATAACTGATATACATAATAATATACGAGTACATAGATAGATACTTTTTATTATATATAGAACACGACCAGTACACCCTGGACAAATATCTGCAGATCGTACAAACATTTGTCCCGAGGCAGGAATCAAACCCGCAACCTCCTGCGTCGCAGGCAGACCTTCGCCCGCTGCGCCACAGTGGTCGTCGTTTGCGATCACGGAAATATTAATTTCGTGTTTGCGATGTTGTCGTTTGAGTTGTTTGCGATTTCTGAGTAAGTTCTTTAGTAAGTTTCAGCCTCAGTTGATCCGATCGAAGTTTCGCAAAATTTTGCTCTTATACTTTTATAAAAATCGTTGCATTTGAACTGTAACTAAACTTAAACAGTTGTCTGTGAGCTATTTGCCGAGAGGTAGAGATCCCTCGCGTCTACATCACAAGTTACTAAACTTAGTTACAGCGAGGAGTTGAACCAAATGGAGAAATAGGTCTAAAACACAAATGTACTTTCCCTATAATTTATGTTATATTATATGTAAGACCTTGGGAAATAAACGATTTATTATTATTATTATCTGCAGACATTTGTCCAGGGCGTTCTGGATGTTTTCTATGTATAATAAATAATATCTATCTATGTAGTGTATTGTATTAAGTATATCAGTTATCTAGTATCCATAACACAAGCTCTGCTTAGCTTGGGGCTAGATAATGCTGTTTGAATTGTCCAACATTATTTATTTATTTATTATTTATTTATTTAATTTTCCAATACACGTCGTCATCGTCGTAGGCAATAAAAAAAACACTTATATTAGAACCGTAGGTACCTAAGCTGCATAAATTTGCAATTATGTAAACTTCTTGTGCCGTGCTGATATATAAGTATAAAATATGTAAATAATGCTGGATGAAACATCCACACAGCATCATCTAGCCCCAAGCTGAGCAGAGCTTGTGTTATGGCTACTAGTACTAGATGACTGATAAAAGTGATAAACTTAAAACAATACATTACATAGATGTATTTTTTTTATTGAACATAGAAAATACTCAGAAACCTTGAACAAATATTTGCCGATCGAGCAAACAGTGTCCCAGGGCGGGAATTGAACCAACTTCCTGCGTCGTAGGCGGACCTTTGCCCGCTGTTCCTAAGTACAAGATTTTAGGTACCTACGCGAGTAAAACCATTATGTGTATCGTTATCTAATCTAGAACCGTAAAACACTGTACCTACGTAGGTAGGTATGTTATTCTTTCATTAGGTTTCACGTTTCCATTCCAATATTATTGTAATTAACTTCGCCATTATAGCTTCCTTTCCGTGACGCAAATTGTTTCGTGAATTTACTGAACATCCATTTAATTTTTATTACTCTTTTAAAATTCTGTACTAACTTTAAAAATTTGGATTGTTTTGAAAAAACTATTAACGAACTTCGAATTTCATTAATTTAACCCTGTTTTTTTAGTTTTGGGGGCAACTACTAATTCCTCGGGAATAACATTTTTATGGGATGAACTTTGGGATCCAGGATTTTTCAAAATCGGTCCATAATTGACGAGGAAATCTACGAACAATCATAAAGAAAACGTCAAGTGCGAGTCGGACTCACGCAATAAGGGTTCCGTATGACCTTGTGTCTTGCCAAATTATCATGATTCTAGGTTAACGGGGAGTAAGTACCCTCTAGTTTTGGTCCATGGCGAGAAACAAAAATTATTTTTTGTAAAAAAACTACAAATTTACGGTTTTTGTATTTTTCCCTTTATTTGTGCAATAACACCTAACTAAATTTTATGATTCTAGGTCAACGGGAAAATACCCTATAGGTTTTGGTCCATGGCGAGCACTAAAAGTATTTTTTTAGTGAATAAGTTACAAATTTATGGTTTGCGGATTTTTCCCTTTACTTGTGCTAAGTATAAGACCTTGCTGCTCACCAAATTTCATGATTCTAGATCTAAGGGAAGTACCCTATAGGTTTTGTGTGCATGTGATTCCCTTGGAAATTTAAAAATATTCGGACAAAAACGGATGTAACTTTTGATTGCGTTGATTTAGACGTTTTATTTATATCGCGGCTCCAAGAGGTTACGGACGTGAGTATTTGTTGTTAATTTCAACTCGAAACGTCCACGCGTTCCTGAGAAAAGGGGGTTGACAGACGGACAGACAGACAGACAGACGGACAACAAAGTGATCCTATAAGGGTTCCTTTTTTCCTTTTGAGATACGGAACCCTAAAAAACATTAGAAACAACAAACAGCCGAACATAAGGTGCACAAAAGGTGCAGTGGCAATAAAACCTGCTACTCTCTGTGTCCAACGATCACTCACTACGCCACGGAAGTCTCTCTCGTCTTTTAAATTCAATCCTTATTTCACAATCGAATCTAGGTAAGTAAGTATACGTTTGTAAATTTTGCAGTAAACAGCAGATGTGTATGTTACATAAACCTTTTACTTTTGAGTAGACTTTCGTATTTATTGACGTAACACAGTATTATATTACTAAACTGATACGATACTTATTAGACGGCCTTCTTAACAAACTACAATCTATAAAACAAATTCTATCCTACTATACTATATGTATACTATACTATACTATATGTATACTATACTATAAAACTAAACTATCCTACTAATATTATAAATCCGAAAGTTTGTGAAATCTGAATTTTTGTTATCTAGGATCTCCAAAACTACTGAACAGATCAAGATGAAATTTGGCGTACGTTTAGAGGAAAGCCTAACTTAGATAATAGGCTACTTATTATACCGAAAATTCGCGTGCGAAGCCGCGGGCAGAAGCTAGTAATAAAGAAACAATGATTTTGTACACAAATTTCAAGACCCTATTGACTGTTTATTATTGTTTAGCTGTTTCCCGCGACTTTGTCTCCGTGCACGCAACCTTTTGTGTTGCTAAATAACCGTTTCGCAAATTCCGTTATGATTTTCAGATGTTTCCCTCTACTTGTGCTATAAGATCTTGCTGCTCACCAAATTTCATCACTCTTGGTCTACGGGAAGTACCCTATAGGTTTTGTGTGCATGTGATTCCCTTGGAAATTTAAAAATATTCGGACAGAAACGGTTGTAACCTTTGAGTGCGTAGACTTAGAAGTTTTATTTATATCCCGGCTCCAAGAGGTTGCAGACTTGAGTATTTGACGATAATTTCAACACAATATGCCAACGCGTTCCAGAGAAAAGTGGGTTGACAGACGGACAGACAGACAGACGGACAACAAAGTGATCTTATAAGGGTTCCTTTTTACTTTTTGAGGTGCGGAACCCTAAATACTAAACAAAAGCATCCATACAGCCGAACATAGAAACTCCTCCTATTTTTGAAGTTGGGTAAAAATAAGTTGTAGTTTCTACCCAATCACGATGATAACGTAAAGTAAATATTTAACCGTATGTAGGTTTACTAGGTTTGTAAAAAAAATTACATACTTGATTGATTCGCTACAACAACAGTTAATTACACTTCTTGTTACTGGACATTTTAATTGGCATACTAGTGATTATTTACCTCTGGTAATGGATTTGATAATGTTATGTTGATCAGCTTTTTTACCAATAAAATGTTACCTACTATTACCCGACTATCGACAAAGGGGATCCCGTGAAGGATTTTTAAGAGAGGACGAGAATAATTATCTCTCAAGGACCGAGCCCTCTCCGAGGTTACGCGTGCGCTTTTTTTTCCTGCCATTCTTCTAGAGCTGAGAGATGGACAAGTATTGTCTTCTAGAACATACAATACAAACATACAAGACAAGTATTTTAGAATTCGTTCTAGTTCACTCAGATTCAAGTACTTACAATACCAACGTTATTGAGAAATGAGTCTAATTTTTATATAAATACGATTTAAATTCGCCTTTTGTCCGCGGTCCAATTGGGCCGCACAAAGATTTATCGTTAACTAGCTTCTGCCCGCGGCTTCGCACGCGCTGTTTCTATGGAAGCGTTTTAAGTTTATTTCTATCCCATGGGAACTGATTTATGGGATAAAAAGTCGCCTATGTTTGATACCAGGGTTATCCATTCAGTAGTTTTGGCGTGAAGAGGTAACAAACATCCATCCATCCATCCATCCAAACTTTCGCATTTATAATATTAGTGTGATAACGTGAATTTCACAAAGACATAAGTGGCCTCTTGTCTTCGAAAATAATGAGATTGGTATATAGGTACATAGGTAAGGTACTAATTACAATGTTGTCTAAAAAAACTCTACTTTTTCGTCGTTTCGAGACACCTACGCAAGTAGGTTATGGGTGGGGAAAAAGTCTCGCATCTCATTTTGAAGATAAGTTATTGATCAAAGTTTTTTTATGTGTCATTCACATAATATGGCGTCTGCTATAAAATGACACAAAAAATACTTAGTTACAAAAAAAAAAAATAACTACAAAAACATTTAGCTAGCTCAAATTGTTTTAACTGTAAATCCTTATTTGTTCTAATTGTTGTACTTATTTGTTAATTTTCTTTGTTAACAAATTTACTATTTATTTTGCCAAATAAATGAAAACTACTGGTGGTCATGGTATATTTAAAATAGTTGTTCGTAGAGACGATGCTCTACCACAATGTAAGTAGGTATTCCTTGTTCTACCACCTCACCCTATGGGTATTCTACAACATTTGTAATGGAGTAGAATGCCCAATAAACCCCTACTCATCTCATCACTAGAATAATTTTTCAATCAAAACCTAAAAATCTAACTCTACCAAAAAGGATCTTTATCTAGAATCTTTCTACGAAAATGTGGTTCAGTATCTTTTGGGCCAAATATCTTTATGTCAAAGTAGCCAGTACGCCAAGATCGCGATAATATGACTAAATCTCGATTGGACTAGTTATGATAAAGTCTACATCTCAAAATGACTATTAGACTAAATCTCGATCGCGATAATACGATTAGATCTCGATTGGAACAAATCGCGATTTGACTTTACTAGCTGATACTCTTGCTTGACATTGTAAAGACAGCTACAACAACAACTATTTTTAAGAGTTACTTTTTTACCAATCTTATGTACCGTAAACGCGGGTCACTTTGTTACCAGGAAAGTTTTCGCTTTGGAAAGCTTTCAGCAGCACGTTTCGAGTAGTTCATAGGAAATGGCGCCGCGTAGGTGTTGATATGGTTATCTTCGTGTTTGAAGCGCTCCAGCCTGGGTAATAAGCACCTATCTGTCTAAGTACAAGTACTATAGGTACAGTCGATAACGATCAAAATCGTCTAACTGGGTCAACCTTCCACAAGCGCTTTTAGGAACATGTAGAGTCAACGACGAAATCGCTGAAAACAGTCATTTCTTCAAAAGCGTTTTGAGGCAGTTTTTGAAAGTGGTCAATGATGATCATCAAATTCATTCAATTTATTGTAAACTAGCTTCTGCCCGCGGCTTCGCACGCGTTTTCGATGTAATAAGTAGCCTATTATCTATGTCAGGCTTTGGTCTAAACGTACGCCAAATTTCATCTTGATCTGTTCAGTAGTTTTGGAGATGAGAGATGAGATGATCCTAGGTAAAAAAAAATTTAGATTTCACAAACTTTCGGCTTTATAATATTAGTAGGATACTAGTTCTAATTTGTTTCCATTATGTATTTGATTGTAATATGTAGGTATATTTATTTATTTAGGTTTAAAAATATTTTATTCTCAAAAAAGACCAGTCACTTACATGAGAATAGTTATCTTAGTTCTAAAGTAAAGTTGTTGTTCGGTAGGTAGTAATTAGAGTTATGCATAAATAAAAAGATAGGTAAGTACAAAAAAGGTAAATGGTAGATACACATTACCAATAATTTATACCAATATTTTATTTACTAACATAACATCGCCAGTTACACTAATTCATTTTGGTCTATAACTGTTAGATTCAGTACCAACAACGCAATACAAAATCGCCCAATGTAAGTACAAACAACAATTTTCGCACTTGCCTACCTTGCTAAAACGTCATTATTATAGTTTGACGTCATCATGAACGTTGAGCAAGGTTCAATGTTTTTGTAAATGTTTTTAGAACTGTTTCGTTGCAAATCAGCATGATTCGCGATTCAGCAAAGCGTTCATCAACTGAAATGATGACGATCGTGGAAAATGATACTGCCTAGGTGGCACAATCATTTTCTATATGCATCAGTTAGCTAACTGACTATTTTCTGAAGTGACCTTGAACATAGAATTTAATAAATATAGAGGTGCCTGAAATGTCAAATTTACTCATCATAAATACTTAGAATAGTTTTTAACCCCGTAGCAAACAGATGGGTAAACACTTGATCGAGTGTTATTATCTACAATCTACATATGTTTGATGATAATTGCTGGAGCGGTTCTATTATGAATGATGGTAGGTAGGTATTCAATCATCTCTGTAGGTACAAGTTTCAAAGTAAAATCGTAGGATTTTCGAGTACTTGTAAAGTTTGCTTATTATTTATGCCATATTTCATCACACACTTATAGAACAGATTTACAAAATTCTTCAGTAAACGCATTGCCGGAATCACTGCAAGCCCCTATATTGTGCAAAAGCCTATTCACCAATTCTTCAGTTGGTATTTCAAAGTGCAATGATTACCCTGTGGTCTTTAGGCAGATTCCAAAGGTTAACTACGCATGACAAATGGATAGGTATGTAGGCACTGGTAATACGCCCAAATTGCAGTCTCTCGTTCGCGAGTCATTATACCGGGCCCTTTTCCAATCTAGTTAGGGCGCAGAGTGATGTAAACTGCCTTGGGGCTTAGAATTATTAGCTTCTTCGTAACTTAGACCTTCACGTAAATGGTATTTTAGTAGATGATTTCAACGCTGGTAATTCGAAAGGCACGTTATGTCTATATTTTCTTGAAATTTAAAGCAACTCTGCATTGTATACCTACCGATTTTCTTGAAACTTGAAGAGGCGATTCTATTTATCTATTTTCATAACTCTATGTTTTCATCTTAGCTATGATGATACACGTACTGCACGAGCGTCTATGATACGGGTCGCTTAGCTACCACAGGTTTAATTAGCCGGCATCGAATATCGGTCTCGTTCCACGATTACATTTAATTAAATTTTTAACCCCCGACGCAAAAAGAGAGGGGTCTTATAAGTATAACGTCTCTCTCTGTGTATCTATCAGTGGTATCGTAGCTCCCAAACGGATGAACCGATTTTCGTTTAATTTTTTTTGTGCCATAGATAATTTTATCCCGAGAGTTCTTAGCCATGTTCCATGAAATTCTGTCAAGGGTTTTTAAAATTTTTAATTTTGTTCTTGTAAAATATCTTTATTTTATAAACTTAACGGATAAAAATATTAATTCAATTCCAGTGTACATTTATCGTAGACAATATGAAATATATATTTAAGAACGTTTAGGTACAAGCGCTACGCTTTTTCAAACATAAAAGGAAATAAGGATGATACCTACATGAGATCTAGAACCAATTAAACTCCATATCCTTTTTGAAGTTCAATCAAGCTTTAGTTGATAATGATTTCTAAACGTTTAAATATAAGAATAATTTATTGCTATGCTTCATATTGTATATTGTTGAGGTAATGATTATGGGTATTATTATCTGAGCGTCTGGTCGAAGCGACGCGTGACCCGAGAGCTGGTGAGTATCTGGCACAGCGCATCAGCATTGCCATACAGCGGGGCAATAATATATGTGCCATGTTCATAGCTATTTCCTTTTCACTTAACCTAAGCAAAGTTCTTTATCATCCCTCTGCAGTACCTACCCTTGTTAGAAGTTTTGAATACATGGAGGTAGGGAAAAATTGGATTGAGATACGAATGATAAATTATTTTGTGTGGGCGACCTGCTTCTGGCAGCCTTTGAAGTGATGATGGCATCAGGTCGCTTCATGGCGGCTGGATACGGAGGGATTTAAACCAGCGGGTACCCGTAGATCTGCTTACTTCAAACTTCAAATATAAACGTACTAGTTTATGCCCGCGGCTTCGCACGCGTTGTTTCTATGGAGACGTTTGGAGGTTATTTCTATCCCATGGGAACTGATTCATGGAATAAAAAGTCGCCTATGTTTGATTCCAGGGTTAGATTTACCTGTATGCAAAATTTCAGCCTGATCCATTCAGTAGTTTTGGCGTGAAGAGGTAACAAACATCCATCCATCCATCCAAACTTTCGGTAGTGTGAAGTTTCATCGGGTTTTATCAACCGATGAAAAACGGAGGATGTTCTCAAGTCGACGCGTACCTATATTTTTTTTTATGTTTGACCACGGATAACTTTTTACAGAGTAGTCCGATTTCGATAATTATTTTTATTGGAAAGGGTTTACCTGAAGTTGGTCCCATTTAAATTTGCGATAAAAACTCTAACTCTAAGGGTAGAGAAACAGGGGATGATCGATTGTTCACTCACTGATTGTAATGTATGACCACGCATAACTTTTTACAGAGTAGTCCGATTTGGATAATTCTTTTATTATTGGATAGTGTATACCCTGAAATTGGTCCTGGCTAATGCCGACGATGAGGGACCGCCTTAACGTTTATAATGGGTCCAAAGTCCATACTCATCTGGTCTAATTTAATTTAACTGAAAAGTATGTAATTGCTCGCTTTTCTTTACAATATCTTTCGCATTAAATTATCAGTTGAGCTACCTGTAGATTGTTTGCATCAGTCTGCAGTTAGCTCAATTATTTCAATTGTAAATACTAGTTCTAATTTATTTCTATTATTTTAGTATGATTTTCTATGTGAATAAGATTTAATTATGTAACTGAGGGCATTTTGGAAAGATCTTTTAATTCCGGCATTAGTAGCTTAACATCTGTTATTTTATTATTAATACGCACTTTGTCCAGCGCGTCCAATCGCTTAGTGCCGTCTCGCGGCGAATCGATTGCGCGCGCGCGTTATCGCGGTACCGGGCCCCGATTCTGAATTTAGCAAAAAAACTTTGATCATAATGATCATTGACAAAAAGAGAAATGAATCATAAAATTAAGAATTTAGTACAAACCTACGCCAAATAACTACTTACTTACTGGCGTGGTGCAGTCACCCCAAGTGCGATATTTGTTTGCTGTACATTTTGTACTAAGACCTGGCATGGCCGCAGTGATACCGAAGTCACATAAAGACAATTAAAACGTAACAAATATCCATCGATGCAAGTTAAAAAGTGAAGATGGGGTAGCCTCTCGAAAGTGGAAAGCTCAAATTAGGTGCAATTAGGTCCACCCATCTCAGTAAAGTCGGACCGGTGCCGCCAGCGTTCGTGTTTCGCTTTCGTAATGTTGTCTCGGTCGCACTTCGGTTTAGGTACGTTTTTCCATCTTTGTCGTTCATTAAATTATCGTACAAGATTGGAAAATTAACTGTGAGCGAGTGTTTGCGTTTAGTTATTATAATAAAGGCCAGATATTAGGTAAGCGTTGGGAGTACGTACCATATCTACAGATTTTACTTATATCTATGCAAATATCTATCGAATTCACTTATCAGAATGGCCGTTATTTTTTTTATTGCCTCAGAGTCGGGGTTCTGGCTTCCGCACAATGCTGTGACCTTGTTCAAGGTGCGACATAAAACATCAGCTCGCAAGGAAAGTTCCCTTAGCACGATGTGTTCATGTCTCGTAAACCAATATTGGTCGATCTTCATGCGAACTTACTTTAGGAGGAACTAAAGGTGCCTACTATTAATTTTTAGTCAGGTGAGAACGGGCCTTTTCGGTGAAAAGAAAAATCAGTTAACAAGTTTTATAAAAATACGAGAAATGCATTACTTTTTTCCCAAAAATGTGGACTCACTCGGGATGATGTGAGAATTCTAACGATACCCCACAACCCCATATTTTTTAAATCTCCGTATCTTAACATCAGTCTCTGTATACATCTTTGAAACCATAAAATATGTCAAAAAGAATTTACATAACTATAAAACAAGCACTGATAATGTGATAATATTAACGTTAATCTTAGGCACAAAAACATTCTTTTAAACATACCTAACCGACTATGTATGTCGAAGAAGCTTCCCAAAATATCAGGCCTAAAGCTATAACAACAAACTACCCGATAATGTAAAATCCATAGAAAGTTTCAAATCTTTCTGTTCTCAAGTTAAATCCCTACTATTAACTCAAACAATATACAATTTGAAAGAATTTGTATTTATCGAATGACTATAAAAAAAAAAAATTAACAATACAAGACCAGACTGATGAGAGTTTTAATTAATTATACACAATTAAATATTTCTATTTACAATATTCTAACAATACAATATTTTATTGACAGCCTCTGAAGGAGCCTATATTTAAAAATTGTGTACTTATGTGTTAACTTATGTGTCATCTGACTTCTCCATTGTATTGTGCCGCGCACTAGGTTTTGTAAGGACAATTTTGCTATTCTATTCATACATTCAAATGTGTTTAGATGCAATAAAGAAAGTCACATAATATTATGTAGAGATAAACCATTCTAAAAATGCACGCCGAGTGTATGACGTATAGTGGAGGGGGCGTGCATTCATTACGGATGTAAGCGGGTTAACTACGATCCTTAATGGTGTTGGAAGAACACCAACGTTCATCCCTCACATCCGTAATGAATTCGTCAAACTATGCTAGTTTTTATAGTAAAAATAAAGTAGTTTTATAGTAAAACGTGCATTTTTAGAATGGTTTATCTCTACATGAGCCCTGAAAACATTGAATATCTTTTTGGGCAGTCGCGTCGTCTAAAAACGCTCTAGTTTTTCATGAAAAACTCGTGGTCCCCCATGGGCATAGGTAGAGTTAACACGTGATACTTATAAATTTTATCGATATTTTTACGCGAAATTCTTGTAAATCTATATATACAGGGTGGAATTTTGTAATGCGACCTGGAGGGAAAGTACTCTTAATACTGTAGATAGAAAATTTGACTCAAAGAAAACATTCCTTTAATTTTGAAAATAAAGAAAACTGCATTCAAAGATTTTCGAAAATTCGCTTGCCACACCCGAGAATCGAACCGACTAAAATCTGTAAAAATTACACCCTGTGACATAACCTCAAAAATAGAATAGGATAGAAATAACCTCAAAACGTTTCCATAGAAACAACGCGTGCGAAGCCGCGGGCAGAAGCTAGTTTGTGATAAGAGGTATTAGAGAACGAGGAAACTACTCGAATTAAAAGGGGTTCATTAAAGTTTAATGTTTACCTCAGCCACCAGGCCCTGGTATGGTAACAAAGATGCAAGAACCCGACCAGCTAGGTTGCGCATGCCCCTGTGTTGCACAGTGAAAGTACTTCAACAGCTGATTGGTCTAGCGCCCTTCTTGCCGGTGACCTATTGAGCGTTTTATACATTTATCGATTTAATCCTGATGTAGGCTACAAATGTCATTAATCAATCTTTGACACATTTTAACCGAACTTCTCCCGTACTTCATTCGGTATCACGTAGATTGTTTATTACGTGAGAGAATCGCTCACTGAATGGAATAAATAAATTAACAATAAACCTCTGTGGCGCAGCGGGCGATGCACTGCCCCGCAGGGTTGCGGGATCGATTCCCGCCTCGGGACAAATGTTTGTACGATCTGTAGATATTTGTTCAGGGTGTTCTGGATGTTTACTATGTAAAATAAAATATCAATTTATGTAGTGTATTGTATTAAGTATATCAGTTATCTAGTACCCATAACATGAGCTCTGCTTAGCTCGGGGCTAGATAATGCTGTGTGAATTGTCCAGCATTATTTATTTATTTATTTCTAATTCTAAAAAAAATGTCATACAGAATTTGTGCTATAAGAACTAGCCTGACCTCTCCCCGGTCGAGTCGGTCTGTCGTCCCATCAGATTATGAGTGAGGAAATCGAGAGTGCACCTGTGTTTGCGCATACAGCTGAGCACTAAATAATTATGTCCTGCGCACTTGGCTAGTCTAAGTCGGAACTGGCCGCCGTAGCTGAAACTCAGCTAGGGTACATCATCATAATAAGTAGGTACTATAACCAATATTATAAACGAATATCATCTCACGACGCCCTTAATGTCAAATTTTGGTCCTCCTGATTCCTCCTCGAAAATTGCCGTGGCCGCCTCAGCAAATCAGTCTTTTCAAATCACCACGAGAATAAAATTCTTGGAGCTCTTTCCACGATTAGAGGTATTTAAACTACCATCACTTGCCTACAATAAATTCATTCCTCACTGAAAGAACTTCAGATGAAAGGATCCGACAGAAATAGCGGTTTCCAAGAAAAGTAAGAAAACCTTTGTAAAAGGCGCTCTTTTGTATTGTAAATACACTAGAATTTCTTGATTTTGTGAAGAATTGCAAAGGGCTACTGCGGCCCCACTAACCTGCTTGGTTGGTCTGGTTAGATATAGGTACTTAGTAGGACCTAATTACTTATAGACTTTTCTTTTGGAGATCTGGAATAATTTTGATGCATTTTCTTGCACTTGTTTTGTTGGAAAGAATCTGGGCTTCAAATGCCTCGCTCAGAGTTAAGCCCTTGGGGCTCTTTCCAATCCCAATCTTAGTTATTATGTCTTCAGTCAGCCTCCCCATTCCCCACATTGAAATGCAATATCAAAGAACCGATTGTGCCAAGACAAATTATACCTACTGTTTGTTGGTAGAAGTGTAGGAACTGTTGCTTAGAGTCAACAATAAAAAAAAGGTTAAACCACAGATTTGAAAACCTGTGACTAATATCTAAGTCGTCATTGGTAATTTGTGGTTAACTTATCCAACCGAACGTTTCCGTTTATCGTCGTAGTAGATACCTAGGTACGTACTTATATCTACTGGACAATAATTAAAAGGCATCCATTTTGTTATTCAGTCTTTGTAAAACAAAGCGATTGTGATTTTTAAGAAAAGAAAATGTGGCAAGTTTTCTTATTGTAAAAATACGTCTTGAAAAACAATGTGTCTTGGAAAATACGCTGTGATTAATTGACAGAGCGAATACAAAAGTTTCTGAATGAATAGAATAGAATTTATCATCTTGAATTCCTTACCAAACTATTGGAATTGGTAAAACTGGTACTTATTCTCAAAAGAGCTAAACAACTCTATCTACCTTACATAGTGCCGAAAACAGGATTTTAGGGTAATTTTTTTTTAATGCTGCACAATCCACTCTTTGTCATCTAACACCAGGCTAAGCAGAGCTTGTTTTATTTACGGGCTAGGACCCATAACTAATATACATACTCAATACAATACATTACAAAGACATATATTTTTTATTAAACATACGAGTAGAAAACACTCAGAAAACGTTTTGTTACATTGAAAACGTAGGCTGCTCGATCTTTGCATTGAAATATATATTCAATTATATATATTTAAAAATAAGGCCGGCTACAGACGGTGTCTAACCGACCAAGAATAACCAAATTTATAGTTCTGTCTAATCAATTAACTTTATACTTACCTATCTTTTTCTGTTTTCTTTTCTTTTTTCTCTCATTGTTTCCTGTGTTGTATGTAAACTGTCTATCTACTCTTGTCTGTTTGTGTGTTCATTGTACCTATATTTTCACCATCTTTGTGCCACCACACGAGGCCCTGTCTGAAAATCAGCGCCGCTACTCTCTGTGGCTTGTAGCGGCATAATGCTGAGACAGGGACCTTTTTGGCCCCTTAAGTAATCATTTTTATTTCTATTATTTATGTGTGTCTATGTTTGGGCCAAATAAATGGATATTCTTTCTTTCTTTCTTTTTTTATTCAACACATCTTTTCCATTTTTGTAATAATAACATTATCTACTCGTAAAACAAAAGAATCCAGTAAATAATAACCAACTTCAATTTTAAAATGTCAATCACTGTCCTACATTAGAACATCTAAAGCAAAACTAAACGTTTTCTCCTCGAAAATAGAGTTGTAAACGCACTGCGTCCTACAAATCAACATTCACAATACATAAGTAAATGTTTGTACCACAAAAGTGAGTGTTCTTGTACCAAGGCTGACCAGTTCTCGCTGACTTAGTAGGTAGGTATGCTCGAATTATACGTTTCAAACTAAAAAAATCTTTATGATATCATAGATATTGGGTTGAGAATTAGCTGCTAAATATATCTGCTGAGATATAACTTACTTATATATCCGTTTATAGTGCGTTAGGTCTCGCTTGATTTACGATCGCCTGGTTTTAGTGCTTATTCTGTGTTTCAATTGAATCTTATTAACTTTTAATACACTAACCTATATGGTTTTTATCGGAAAACATATTAATAGTACACGATCGTTTGTGGTTAGTTGTAGAATTTATAACAAAAAAAACGATGTATCAAATCAGTATAATATACTGATTTAATACATCGCTCTTTTTGTTTAAATTATAATAAATGTGAAAGTTTGGATGGATTGATGTATTTTTGTTACTTCTTTACGCGAAAACAACTGACGAAATTTTGCGTAGATATAGACCGAAGAAGACCTGGTATAACACTAGTATACTATTATCCCATAAATCAGTTCCCATAGGATAGAAAAAAACAATTAACTAAAATAAGGTACTTACTTCTATATTCTCAAAAAAAAAAAATACAATCAAATAATAGAAATAAATTAAACTAGTATTTACAATTGAGCCAACTGCAGACTGTTGCAAAGAATCTACAGGTAGCTCAACTGATCCATATCAACACTAATCTTTGTTGACTTGGAGTAACGTATCAATACTTAAACTAAGTACTTTTTATTTATAAACTTTTTATTCCGGAAAAAATGAATGCGAAACCGCGGGCAGAAAGTAGTTTGTATAAAACTACTATTTACCTTAAGTCTAATTTAATAGGTGGATTCCCTTAGAGTGTAAATATTTATTTATAGACATAATGAACGAGCACTAAAAACACACAAACACTTATTATCAACAGGAAAATTTAACGATTAAGCAATTAAGTGGCTCTTTAATAGTTTAACTATAAACTGTTGCAGAATGAAGGTATTTATGTAAATCGAGATGCTCTAGTATCTAGTATAATGCCAAACAAGCAAAAAGCAGGAATTTTGAGGTGTTAAAGAAAAGTTACACATGTAGGAACTTAAATTCTTTATTACTTCGAAACAATTTGAGTACAAAATAAACAAAAATAAAATAGGGTAGGTACTTTATTCATAAAGAAAATTACAATAAAATAATAGGAATAAATTTGAACTAGTATTTACCATTGAAACAATTGAGCTAACTGCAGACTGTTGCAAACAATCTACAGGTAGCTCAAATAAGTAAATATTGGTGGTCTGCTTATCAGGAGGCCCTCGTCCAGCAGTGGACCTATATAGGCTGTGAAGGAGGTGGTCTTATCGTTCAAGAGCAATCTCTGCAAGACAACCTTGAAAGCTTGGATCGTTCGAGTAGGTGCCTAACTTAGTATCAACTTAGCCCGTGTCTCTCCGTCACGGTGACAAGCTACAATTATCTCGGACAGTAATTCGAGGGGTACACGGTGTTATTGTTTCTCGGAAACTGACAAATGATGACTCTATCTTCCTAGATATATTACACGGTAGAGTTAATCACTAGGTACATTATCGTTCGCCTTGTTGGACTAGCAGTCGCGTGTACAACCGCTGATAATGAGGTTCCAGGTTTAAATCCCGGGTCGGGCCAAGATGTGTGATTGCGACTTTTCTAGCAAGAATTATTCATGATAGCAGCCCGGAGTCCGGGCTGCTACTTCCCCGTTCTCCGTGCCTCGGAAAGCACTTTAAGCTGTTGGTCCTGCGCCTAACCTCTCCCCGGTCGTGTTGGTCTGCCGTCACATCGGATTATGAGAGAGAGGGAACAGAGAGTGCACCTTGGTTTGCGCGCACACTTGTGCACTATAATATGACGACCTCTGTTGCGCAGCGAGCGAAGGTCTGCTTGCGACGCAGGAGGTTGCGGGTTCGATTCCCGCCTCGGGACAAATGTTTGTACGATGTGCAGACGCTTGTCCAGGGCATTCTGGATGTTTTCTATGTATAATAAAAATATTTATCTATGTAGTGTATTGTATTAAGTATATCGGTTATCTAGTAGTTAGGTAAGCTTAGGCCTTATTTTGCTTCTACCGGCATGTCCTGTACTTCTCATCAGAAAATTACAATATTTTTTTTCAACGATCCCCTTTAGGCGATAATTCTTCTTTTCACCCTTTGATTGTTTGAGACGTTAACGAAACGAAAAACTTCAAAATATTTTAATTAAAACCTCTACCCTTATTTAAAGACAACTAGACCACCCAATAGCTATCAATACCTAGACCAAATTCTACAGTGGTCAACTGGCTTGTAAACAAGAGAGTCAGCTAAACAATGCAATGTCAGCAGACACATGCTCGCATTCGCTGACAAGTCTTTGACATTTGTCAAAACAACCGTACAAAGGTCAACGAAGTAGCGCAGCCTAGTTCGACATGACATGACGCATTTTGCATACAAATTAGCTGCACTTTGAATGCAAAATTAGCTAAACATGCTTTTGCAGAAACCTTTGACATGAATACGACTTTTACATGAAATAAAGCTGATTGGAACAACGTTATGTTACCTGAACACGTTTAACAGGGGTTTGGTAGGTCAAAGAAACGATGGATGGATTGTTTTAAGGCGAATAATAGGGTGGATAGTGGCGCCACTACATATTTAATTTTATAATTACGTTATCCAAAGGAATTATCATAAAATCGGACCGCGCGTAGACGATATCTATCATAAGCTTTTTTTAAATGTATCTTTAATAGTTTTGTACTGTATTATTTAGGCAGATACTTGTTTCAAGAGTTTAGTTCCTATTGGTGGCCACCAAGCTCTCCAAACAAGGTTTTTGATTGAATAACACAAAACAAAACTATTACAGATACATTTAAAAAAAGCTTATGATAGATATCGTCTACGCGCGGTCCGATTCCTTGATAATTCCTTTGTATAACGTAATTATAAAATTAAATATGTAGTGGCGCCATTATTCACCCTACTATTCGCCTTAATGTGAAAATATTGAATTTACACAATAGGTAGGTTGTAGAGGAGAATGTAAGAAGAAAGCGTGATGTGCTTACGTCATAGATTACAATTTCAGTGGACACCGTGAGAAGGAAATATCTAGATTTAGACAAGTTCTAAAAGACACCTGCTATTAAGATTACAAGTAAATTACAATTACAGAATAGAAATAAACTAGAACTAGTATTTACAATGTACAGTAGCTCAACAGATTCATGTCAATACCAACCGAAATCTTTTTATCAGCTTATCTATTTATCAATTTACTTATTTTTATGTATAATTTTTTTTCATAGTGAAAAAATTTATTCACAAAGAAAATTATACTAGTATTTACAATTGAAACAATTGAGCTGACGGCCGACTATTGCAAACAGTCTACAGATAGCTCAACTGATCCATATCAACACCAGTCGGAAGCGTCCCCAAGACGCTGGCTGCATTGCCACGCTGTATGGCAATGCTGATACGCTGTGCCAGATATTCACCAGCTCTCGGGTCACGCGTCGCTTCGACCAGACGCTCAGATAGTTTTTTGAAAACCCGAAGAGCCTCGGTACCCCACGGACCTAGGGTCTCGACTCCAAGGGGAGCAAATGTGTAGGCTCTGTCGAGACCTGTATATTTGCGCCTCTTGAGATTTTCGGCCAAATCTGCCGCCGCACCCGCCCTCACGGATGTCCTCGGAATGTATGCATTGATATTCCTAAGTTCCTTGCTTATTTTCTGTCTTGTCTGTTTTATGACTTTGAATTATAAGTTTATAACTTAAGCACCACATGCTTATAATGCTGGCTTCTATTTCGGTCAACGAATTATCATTGCCATTCAACGTGGCAATGCTGATAGCATTCTGGGCACTCTGCCTTCTGGTGACGGCTTAGATTTTTAAGAAATATATATACGTGTATATTCTAATTGTTATTGTTTTATTCTGTTAATGTAATTTTCTATGTGCTGAATAAATATTGTAGCACCACATATATTTAAACTGTCCCCATGTATATTTAAACTGTCATTTCCAAGTGTGCCTTGTGCTCCTACAGCGAATAAATGAGTATGATTATGAAAGCGCCCCAAGAAGCTGGCTGCATTCCCAGGTATTCACCAGCTCTTGGTTTAGAGAAAATGTAAGAAGAAAACATCAAAACACCATCAGCATTGCCATACAGCGGGGCAATGCAGCCAGCGTCTTGGGGATGCGACGACTGGTATTGATATGGATCAGTTGAGCTACCCTGTAGACTTTTGCAGTTAGCTCAATTGTTTCAATTGTACCTAAATACTAGTATAATTTTCTTGGTGAATAAAGGCTATTGCCAATTTAGAAGAAAATATGTTGTGCTGACGTTAGGCTGCATTTTCAGAAGGCAGCGGGAGTAATTGGCAGTTTTCGAAATAAACATAAATGCCATGGTGACAAACCTACTACAGGTTGACTAACTTCACCTCACGCTTTATCTACGCACACGTATTGTGAGATACTTACAGTACCTAAATATTCATTATGAATGTATGTGTTATACAAGGTGCCACACAACATGTGTACTGAGCCGGAAGGGGTGATTCTGGACCCCGAGGAAATCAACTTGTGAAAAACGATTTCATGAATTTCGAATATTTAAAAAGAATGTTTCTTTTACTGCCTATTCGCGTTTTTTACGTATTATTTATTTAACATTATATAAGTAAATACTTACTTTTTTTACTTAATTTTAAACAATAAAAAAAAAACTTTATTATAAACTATTTCACGAATGTTTTTTGCCTTTCCTTTATTTTTCAGCAAAACCAGTGTTTTGTCACAAAAATGTTCTAAATCCTTTGAAATTTCCAAACAATAATAATAATAATGTAACGTAAAACAACACGAATAATATGTATAAAGAAAAAAGTCTTTAATTTTTCGAAGAAGTTAAAAAATCGATAGTTCTCAAAAAACCCTCGAACAAAATTTGATGCCCTCGGGGTCTAGAATAACCCCATTTCGGCTTAGTACACATGTTTCGTGGCACCCTATATAGTGAAATGCCTATTTGAGATTCAAACAATATTCAAAGATATCAGTGATAATGGAAATCTGGTTACCACAGAAATAACCTATCGCCGACTCAACTCTTGCTTGACCGCTGAAGAGAACAATGCATGTTTTAGATTATGGAATGAGCTCGCTCTTGCGGATTGCTAAGATAAGCCAGTTAATATTCCGATAGCCAGTGGTTCTGTTCTAGACTGTTTTATCTAATCATTTCCTAGCTTGACCATTACCGCGCCCCGTTATGTACTGCCTATTGCGTTGGTCGAAAGCACTTGTAGGTTCTTTATTCACAAAAAAAATTAGAATCAAATAATAGAAATAAATAAATAATGCTGGACAATCCACAAAGAATCATCTAGCCCCAAGCTAAGCACAGCTTGTGTTATGGGTACTAGATGACTGATATACATAATATAATACATTACATACATAGATATTTTTATTATACCTACATAGAAACGACCAGAACACCTAAAACAAATATTTATACATAGATCGTACAAACATTTGTCCCAAGGCGGGAATTGAACCCGCAACCTCCTGTGCCGCAGGCGGACCTTCGCCAAAATTAGAACTTAAAAAAAATCGAAATAAATTGGAACTAGTATTTACAATTAAAACAATTGAGCTAACTGCAGACTGTTGCAAACAACTTGTAGGTTCTTAAATAAATCAACTTGTATTGTACCTATAGTCACTTAGTAGGTACCTTAGTCACATGGTTCTATGTTCAGCTGTATGTATGTTAATTTTTTTATGTATGTTCGTCGATTTGTCCCTCAGTTATAGACAGAGTTTGAAAATTCTTTCTCTATTGTATAGAAAATGATCCTAAAGTAGTCCCATAAAAATGTAGCTCCTGAAGGATTAATGTTTATTCCCGCAAAACCTAAAAACGGGACTTGATTCGGTCGAGTCGGTTTTTAATTTTCAAAACAATCCAATTATCAACACCCAAGTAAGGGGGTTATGCTTACATTGTTAATTTCTTTAGCCGATAAGAGATCTGTCAATCATATGAATCCGCCAGAAAGCAAACGTGCATTATAACTGCACCACAGTAAGCAAATGTGCATTATAATCATGCACATAACTGGCCAGTACAATGTCAAAGCCATACAAGAGAAGGCATTGCATAACGCACTCATTCACTCCGTCCTTTCAGTTAATTCTTCCCTCCGCTACGTCAACAAGAAGACTGTCAAGTGGCGACTCAATTTGCTTGACCCGCCACCGCCAGACGTTCGCATAGGCCTATGTGTCTCACAGAGTTAATGGTTAACGCATTCACTGCCCAGCCTCGGCGGCGGTGCGACTTGCAGGGGCGCGCCGCTACCACCCCGCTCCACTGAGTCGCAGTAGGCTATCTGCGTCTTGGGCCATGAAAGTGTTAAACACTGCAAGCGCGTAAGCTTTCTTTCTGGGTAGTCTCGCTCAATTTGCATAGTGTAGAAAGAGATGCCCTCTATAACAACGCGGAGGGACCGCTGTTAGCCATTTAGCTCTCTGAATGAATTTTATTGCGTTGCAATTTTAATAAAATGTATTTTTCCTGATCTAGAAAGATATGCGACAAATAGCAGACAGGCCAGCATCAAATAAAACGTCAAGTGCGAGTCGGACTCGCACACTTAGGGTTCCGTAAGACCTTGTGTCTTGCCTAATTATCATGATTCTCGGTGAATGGGAAGTAGGTACCCTGTAGGTTTTGGTCCATGACGGATGAAATTTTTTTTAAATTAACTACAAATTTACGGTTTCTGGATTTTTCCCTTAATTTGTGCTTGCGTCTTACTAAATTTTATGATTTTAGGTCAACGGGAAGTAAGTACCCTGTAAGTTTTGGTCTATAGCAAGATTCAAAAGTATTTTTTAGTGAATAAACTACAAATTTACGGTTTTCGGATTTTTTCCTTTACTTGTGCTATAAGGCTTTGCTGCTCACCTAATTTCATGATTCTAGGTCTACGGAAAGTACCCTATAATAGGTTTCTGTGTATGACTGTGATTCCCCTGGCAATTTCAAAATATTCGGACGTATGTCGGACACGGCTGTAACTTTTGAGTACGTTGACTTAGAGGTTTTATTTATATCGCGGCTCCAAGAGATTACGGACTTGAGTGTTTGATGTTAATTTCAACATGATACGTCCACGCGTTCTTGAGAAAAGGGGGTTGACAGACGCACAGACAGACAGACGAACAACAAAGTGATATTATAAGGATTCTATTATTTTTCCTTTTGAGGTACGGAACCCTAAAAAGAGCACCTTTAAAGTAAGTCTATCTGGATTTACTTTAAAGGTGCGCTCAGCAGGTGTTCACGGGCTGATTACCTATTTACTCACCCTTGAACAATTACCGACCTAACTAGGTTTATATTTAAGACAAAGTAATTTGGTTGAAACGCCACTGCCTGTGACTGTAAGAGACAGCAGACAAGCTCGGCAAACAAACCTTGTTGCTTACCCAACAGATGACGTCCTCCCTTGCAGATTCATGCTGCAGTAACTAATAGGAATTTGATATTCATAGTACAATACAATACCTAGCCGCACTTGACATCCGTAAATTTTCGATTCGATTTAATTATGTACTCGTAATTTTGTTTTCATATAAAGAAATGCCTATTGCTATGCAATATATTAACCCGTAACTCTGTATATTATTTTGCTGAAAAATGTTCGGCAGCGAAAGATAGGTCTTGCTTGTTTCTGGAGTGATTTCCGCAACTGGGGCGCAGGTGGGCTCTTTTTGCGTGTCGGGTGGGGGGCTGCTAGTATAATCACCCGATGTCCTCCAGGAAAGCCAGCAGCTCGCTGATGCCCCTGTAGCCGTTCTCGCTGTCTCCCGAAGAAGGCTGGTCCCACCACGCCCAATATTAGTGATTTAGAATCCAATTTAGTCCAGTCATTTGGAAAGTGAATTACCTACGTAGACCCTTTACAAATATGCGAAAAACGCGTGGTAGGTGAATAATAGTTTGCGGCGCTCGTTCGCCAAAACTATTGATTTAACAACAAAAATGTTAATACATAAATATGGAAATTTTATCTAGTAAAATTTTGAAATATTGGTTTTATCGTAAAATGAGTCGGAAAGGAGATATTGTCCAAAAACTGGTATGAGGCGGCATATTTCCAATATAGTGGCAAAGATACGAAGACGCAAAGTTAAAATTCGAAAGAGCACATCGACATCCATAAAATTACCCATTTCTAATTTCCAGGTAACCTATGGTTTTCCAATGAGTGGACTAATTCTAGAACGAAGATAGTTTAATCGGAAACTAAATCTTCGCCGTCTTTTGTTTTGGATTAAGTTTCGATTGTGATAATTTAGAATTTCGAATGACTACAGATTAATACGTTTTACTCTAAAATCAAAATCAAATAACATTTATTTTCATAAGGTTAAAAAATAAGCACTAATTTATTTATTTATATTTATAAATATAAAACTAAATTATTATCAAACAGGAATAAAGTTATTGAGTCTTTTCACAATTTTTTTGTCAACTAGCGGAAGAAGTGAAAAAGAGAACTTACATTAAGAATAAGATACCTTAAGGTTTTATCTGTGTTCATCACGTAGAAAATAGATTGATGGAAAACACCTTGTCATACACACAAAGAAAATAATTAAAAACAACAGCATAATATGCTTAACTAAAGGAAGTATAAAGGGCCGCCTATCGCTGTGAGCGATCTCTTCCAGGCAACCTTAGGATGAACTAGACATGAAAGAACAATATAGACGTTGGCATTTGAATAACTCTATTTAGATCACACTAATATTATAAATGCGAAAGTTTGGATGGATGTACAGATGGATGTTTGTTACCTCTTCACGCCAAAACTACTGATCGGATCGGGTTGAAATTTTGCATACAGGTAATTTTAATTCTGGAATCAACTTTTTATCCCATTAATCTGTTCCCATGGGATAGAAATCACCTTCAAACGTTTATAGAAACAACGCGTAGGATATTGCTGATGAGCAGATAAGTATATTATTAAAATCAGAAGCCAAGAGCCAAGTTTTTCGATGTGGTATAAAAAAAACGTTATTTCCTCTGAATCGTTATCGTGTGACTGCCATGACAGCGACATTATGGTGTTTTCGGAATGAGCGCTGATTAAATATGGCCGCCGCCGCCGTGCCGAATCGACACGTGCGCATTACCTACGTAGTTCTAATAGATTAGGTAAAAGGGTATCGTACATCTGAACCGCATCACCGCACACCACAAAAACAACGTGTATTCGAATATAGGCATTAATTCGTGAGTCCTATTTGAATGCTCATTTTTGTGTTGTGCGGCAGTGGGGTTGGATGAGTGAGCGATAACCTAAATGATGGTATTTTTAGGGTTCCGTACCACGTCAAAAGGAAAAAAGGAACCCTTAGAGGATCACGTTGTTGTCCCTCTGTCTGTCTGTCTCTCTTTTCTCAGGAACGCGTGGTCGTATCGAGTTGAAATTAACGTCAAATATACAAGTCCGTAATCTCTTGAAGCCGTAATATAAATACAACTTCTAAGTCAAGGCATTTAAAAGTTACAGCCGTTTATGTCCGAATATTTTGAAATTTCCAAGGGAATCACATGCGCACAAAACCTATAGGGTACTTCCCGTAGACCTAGAATCATGAAATTTGGTGAGCAGCACGGTCTTATATAACAAGTAAAGGGAAAAATCCAAAAACTATAAATTTGTAATTTATTCACTAAAAAATACTTTTAATGCTCGCCATGAACCAAAACCTATAGGGTATTTCCCGTAGACCTAGAAACATGAAATTTGACAAGAAGCAAGGCTTTTTAACACAAAATATAACGAGAAAAATCTGAAAACCGTAAATTTGTAGTTTATTAACAAAAAAATAATAATTTTTGATTCTCTCCCTCGACTAAAATATACAGGGTACTTACCTACTTCATGTTAACCTAGAATCATGATATTTGGCAAGAAACAAGGTCTTATAAACGGAACCCTTAGTGCTAGACTACTCGCACTTGACGTTTTATTTTATTATCATGATCGCCAGCGTCTTCCATCGTCATATAAACAGCTGACTACCCACTGCTGGGTTTATGCCCCCAATTTCTTGCACCACTCTCTACGGTAGATAGGTATCTACCATGCATCACATTCTGGTGTTTTGGGTATTTTTCTATGTAAAAATGTCCATCTATGTTATGTATTGTATTAAGTATATCAGTCATCCCATAACATAAGCTGTGCCTACCTTGGGGCTAGATATAAATAAGTAGATACCTGCTTAGCTTAGTTACCTTCTATTCTATGTCGTAGGCAGTTTGGTATTGCACAATATAATATAAAGTACATAAGTTATATCTATGTAGTATTTTGAAGTTTATAGTTAGTAATAAATAAATCGCATTTTTTACCAAAGAATTTGATAAAGTGGTAGATATTTTATTCAGTAGAAACTAACTGACTTCTTATTAAAATCGATAAAACTTTTTTGGTTAACACATTATCTTAAATCTTTGGTTCATTTCCGACCAAACAAACTTTTTTTAGAGCAAAAAATGGTATAATTTCTTAAAAGATTTATGGACCTTATTTTATTTAAAACTGACTTAACCGCGTTTTAATTAGATAACGGCCTTTCTACACTTACCTATCTACTGCCCAAGTGCCATACTCACCACACAGTGTTTTAGTAAGATAGCTTACTAAATCATTTTGTAACAATCATTGATTATTTATTCTATAAAACCTAGGTAAGCGCATTAAATGATGAGATATAATTTTACTATAAAAACTTCCGTAGTTTGACTAATTCATTATGAATGTAAGCGGTTTGAGTGCGCGGAAGGAGGCGCGTCGTTAAGGGATGAAACGTTGGTGTTCTACCAACACAAAAATAGGTTCGTAGTTAACCCGCTTACATTCATAATGGAGATATAATTTAATAACTATTCACTGGTAATTTTTTATTACATTTATTTACGTATTTTCCCAACGTTTCAGCAGGTTAACACACTAGAGCAATTATTATAATGTGTTCTATTCTGATCGCGTTAATTTAAAAACCTTTAAAATGATCAATAAAAAGTTCTATAAATATTGAAATATTGATTGAATTAATTTGAAGTACCTACTCATTTAAATAACAGACATATAACTTGGTCGAAACATCAGGAAACTCGATAAAGACACGCAAAAGCAATGTTTACCAATCAATAATTATGTTTGCGAAAGTTTTTGAATGCTAAAACAGTTCAGTGTGGGCCGCGCACTTGTGCCAATAAAGCCAGAGTCATGCTGAGTGTTGTAGACGCAGACGAAGGCCGTTTGTTTTTACGTATTTACGAGAAAATCTACCGTTTTTTAGGAACTACATTTCTTGACAGTCACGCTCACGGTCGGCAGCGCTTTGTTTTGCTGTCATCTTCGTAGCGAGATAAACGCTTGCCGAAACTCCCATCGGCCATCAGTAGCGACTTGAGGTAAACGCGAATTTTTCTTAGGGAACGTTGAAACGTTTCTTATCGTAATTAATTAATAGTAACTTAAATTCTCATGAACAAAATGTTTACCGAGACGATTGTTAGTTTTAGTAGGTATTTATTGTTGTATTTTTGAGAAAAATTAATCGTAATCATAATCTTAGGTATCTAAATGCAATCGCTAGATTTCCCCGTTCGACTCAGGCACATTGTTCGTGACATTTTTGGCGCTACTATACTTTTTTTCTTTTCTTAATAATTAATGATAACTACTTCAATTTTTTTTGACGCTTTGTTCCGTAGTGTAGTCTGGGCCTAACCTGCTACTAGATTGCAGCAAGTGGTCTGATATTGAATACATTGCACAAGCGGGTGTGGCCGATCAATATAAACAGATATCTGCTGGCAACCCACGGATTTACTTAGTACTCAAAACGTTTATTTTAAGTACCACTTGTAAGTTCACTTTAAATAACACTTTTGGTTAATTGTTTTATGTTTAAGCCAGATAATTGAAATTTAATTTTATGGTTGAACAGTACCCAGATCATTTACTTTAGGTTTACCTAAGATGAAACTGGTACCACAATTATCGAAAATCAGTTAGTATTTGATTTGGACAAGAAAAGGGTTACCATTTTAATAGGGTAGATATCCATTTTATGTTATATTAATTAACTTTATCAATTCCGGTTATTTAATAATCAATGTTGTATCTATTAATAAAACATTGATTGCAACAAAACCATAAGTATAAAAACATAATTTGTTACTTAAGTGTCATTCCCGTGCTGAGTCGAGATATTTAAAATAACTCGTAGCTAAAATTTTTTAAATCATTTATTTAAAAAAGACACAAGAAAGAACAATTAAAGAAACAAATTAAACTAAGTAGCTACATTAGACCTCTGTGGCGCAGGCGCAGGCGCAGGCGCAGGCGCAGGCGCAGGCGCAGGCGCAGGCGCAGGCGCAGGCGCAGGCGCAGGCGCAGGCGCAGGCGCAGGCGCAGGCGCAGGCGCAGGCGCAGGCGCAGGCGCAGGCGCAGGCGCAGGCGCAGGCGCAGGCGCAGGCGCAGGCGCAGGCGCAGGCGCAGGCGCAGGCGCAGGCGCAGGCGCAGGCGCAGGCGCAGGCGCAGGCGCAGGCGCAGGCGCAGGCGCAGGCGCAGGCGCAGGCGCAGGCGCAGGCGCAGGCGCAGGCGCAGGCGCAGGCGCAGGCGCAGGCGAAGGTCTGCCTGCGACGCAGGAGGTTGTGTACGATCTGCTGACATTTGTCCAGGGCGTTCTGGATGTTTTCTATGTATAATAAAAAATATCTATCTATGTAGTGTATTGTATTAAGTATATCAGTTATCTAGTACCCATAACGTGATATGGGTTTTTTGCCTGAAATAAACGAATTTTATTTTATTTATTATTTATTTATAACACAAGCTTTGCTTAGATAGTCTGTGTAAATTGTCCAGCATTATTTATTATACATTTGAGAAACATGGAAGAAAATATTTATCGCGTGATCCGGGTTAGGTTTAAAGAATATTTATTTTCTCAAAAAGAAATACATTTCACTTAACTGAGAAAACATCTTAAAGTTAAGTACATTAAATAAAACTTCGCCCAGTCAAACAATTTTGGTACCTATCTACTAAGTAAGTAAGTAAGTAAGTAACATAAATACAGTTTATGTTAATATAAAAGTATGTATAGTTAAACAAAAGTATTAAAATTAAGTACCTACTTACCTAATAAAAGAAAATCACAAAGAATTCCTAGATTTAGTAAGATATCAAAAGCATTTTTAACACTACCCGCAAAATCCCGCACACTTATTAACTCCCATTCAAATAGTCGTTGCGGAGTCGTTCGGCATTATCATGTCACAGTGGAAGCAAAAACAGTTCAAGTCCGAAGTCGTTTTTATTGGGATATTATTTGATTTGTTATTGTATATTATATGTTGCTGATAGAGCTTATACAGTTTCCCAGCCTCCTCCGATAAAGGATTAGCTAAGAAGCTATGTATATATTTCTTTGGTATTACAGACTTTATGAGGTTTTAGTAACGTGAAGGTGGTAAAAGAAAGAGGCTCTCTTGGCAAATGCAAAGATCAAGGCCACAATTTTACGGTCAGTTAGCTAACCAATGGATTAAGTAAGATTGATTTTTCATTAACACTTTCAATTTTGTAACACTCAGATTCAACATCGTTTATTTCCATAGGCTTACAAAAAATCGCTTAGAAAATGTCAATTCTAAAACGATATAAAAACAATAGGAACTAAAGCGAGTAATTGATTATCTCCACTTCAATCGTTTTACGCTAGTAAAAGAAAAAGAAACTGTGCTATGTATATGATTTAGGCAATGTTCCCTTTGAAATGTTATTAGTTTTAAATGGATAAATAAATATTTTTATGTGCCCAATTGGCCTGTGATTCACAAGAAACTACGGCCAAGACCGTGAACTTCGTGACAGCGATACTTGACTAGGTCGATGCATTTGGCGTGACGCCAGAGCCGATTTAGTACCGTGTTCACGCTATCCATTCACCCCACAATACAATACAATATTGTAATATGGCGTGGGAATATGACTTACGGATATTTAGGTATTTCCTTACCGTGAAACAATATGTGAACTTAGATTTTCACATCATCATCCGCGTTCGGATTTTTGCCACTGCGGTATATTGGTCTCATTTTATTTATTTATTTTTATTCTTATTGGTATAACAAAATCCTCAGGCCTTAGTTAGGGCCACACACAGATCTGACGAAGTTTTCAGAAATAAGACTATAATTTACGCGTTGAGAAAACTGAAATAATATAGGATACAGTCTGCCTCCGAGTCTCTTTGTACTAATACGTGTCCTAAAGTCCTATCCTATAGTCACAGATATTATAATACTATACTAGTAGGTACTATAGCTATCATAAAATTTAGTTGCCATTTTCGAGGGTTGGGATTTTTGGTAGTGGGTCAGTAATCCCTACTGGGCTCCTAGGGTACGATAGTCTGTATTTTACCTTACCTAAATACCTAAAAAGAGACGAAAATAACGAATTCATAGATTCAACACCGCGAATTTGCGTATCTGTTGCAACCATCCAATTTGAAATATAGAAAGAGCTTAGAATTACTGGTTCTAAGAAAATTGCATACCATTCTAAGTTTGATGTTCTAGACAGGTTGTCTGCAACTAAGTAACATGCTACCATTCTAGCTGCCGGAGTATAGCCATTTTAGGTATATAATTAGACCGAAGCATTTTGGACACTTCCGTGCACTTACAAAGTCTAGATTAGAGCGAATTATAGCGAAGAATCGTCGAAGATGCCTGACTGAGTCACCGCCATCAGCCCAAAACTACATTTGATGTAGACCTTGTCCTAAATTAATACGCAATACTTTAGAGCGCTTGGAAAATTTTACCGCGTGAACTTAAACGAATCGTCACAATTAATATTTTCAATTTGATTCCTTCGACTCTCTCTACGCGATTGGTTGCCTAAATGTGTATTCAATTTAAACGATTTTGAAATTTCCTGAACGACCAGCGACATAAAATAAAATATTAATTATCTAGTGCCCATAACATAAGCTCTGCTTAGCTTGGGGCTAGATGATGTTGTGTAAATTGTCAAACATTATTTATTATTATTTTATTTATTTATTCATTCAAAGGTGTGGCCGCATCAACTACCTATGTAATTCACAACTAAACTGATTACTTAATTCGTCTTGGTAGATGTTAACAGGTCAATGATCACAATGATGATGATGACTTAATGAATATGTTGTTTGGTGGGTTAACAACAACATAAAAACGTACTTGTGTTTTTGGCAGAGGCGCCATGTTATTGCTAACTTGTTGCGCCGGGACAAGGGACGCCATGCCGCCCTTGACATCATTATCTGGGGCAGTAGGGTAGGGCGGACTTGTTGAATAATGTTGCCAGATGTGGAGAGCTATGGGGTTTATGATGGGGAGGCTATGGCGCCCCATGAATGACCCTGTTGCCCCAAAACAAGGGATAAATTAGACGTATTTCAGTTGCGTATTAGTTGCATATTACCTTCAAAAATGCGTTTTAAGACAGTAAAATGGGGTTGTTTATAATTAGATACCAATAAAAATTCCTCATAGAAATGATGATTGATGGCCTCATTAGGAGAGGCCAATGTCCAGCAGTGGCTGATGATGACTGATGATCACTAAGATTTCATCCATCGGAGCAATGGATAGAACAAACTGAATCCCTATTTATTTCGATTCCGATTTCCAATTCCTCGAATCCATGAGTACCTACCTTGTGCATTGAATGTAAAAACAAACATAAATCAAATAAAAAGTTCATAAACATTTTGAACATTGTTCCGGATTTAACCAGAAAACTCTCATAAAACAAACAAATAAAGGTCAAATGGGATTGAAAAGTGCTTAACAATATTCAATCAGAAATGACCAATCGACAAAATGTTCTCCTGAAGTGGCAATAGCAATCGATACTCAGCAACAATACAATAAATTGTGCCAACTCCTATTCCTGCTAGACTTGTGAATTGTACCAAATTTATTCAATCTGATTTTCCAATATTAGCTGGATATAATAGCCGGAAACATGTGAACAAACACTTTGCAGTATGACAGCAACGCACTGAAAAGTAAGTTTTTTAGTTTACTTTCAGTGTGACAACAACACATTGAGAAGTGAGTTTTTGAACTCATTTTCAGTTTTTTAAATAAATTTACTTAAGTAAAATTTGGATACCTCCGTTAAAAAAGAAAATTTGAAACTTTTTCTGACGGCTTAAAGCTGTTGTAAACACGGTAGAGAAAATAATAACTTTGGGACTTTTGTTCCCAATAAACTTAGGTTTAAAATGTATTCCTATTATAATGTTTTTCCACAGCCATGGAAACATTAATAAAGCTACTGCTCTAGTGAGTCCGGCTTTTAGAAATTGATCTCTATTCCTGGCTGGGTACAACTCTAAGCGCGCTGCGAATAAAACAAAATGTTTGTGTTTATTGCAAAAGTTTGCTACAATCCGAGTTGGAGTGAGAAAGTTAGTTTCAAATACTTAGGTAACATTTCCTTTTATAAAATGTATCTTTTTCAAAGCAAACTTGTGTTATATCTAGCCAAATAGACACTTATCAAATAACTGCCATTTGCATCAAATACGAATAGATATTAGTGACCACAACGTCGTCAGTCGAATAGAATGTTTGGTCTGCCATTTCCAAGTTGACAGTTTTGATCTGTATGGAAAAAAATCGTTAAATCGCAGATCTTTTATTTTAAGGTTATTTTTCATGAGTAACGATAATTTAAATAATACAGTTTTGATCTGTATGGAAAAAAATCGTTAAATCGCAGATCTTTTATTTTAAGGTTATTTTTCATGAGTAACGATAATTTAAATAATAATTCTCAAACCCGTAAAGTTACATTGCATCACCCAGTTCTTAGATTAATGAAGATGATAACAGCAACGTAAACGGTTACGGTGCCGTTACGTCACGTGTACGTCCTTGAGTTTCGACAGACTAGATAATCCGACTTTTGCTGCATTGTCTGACAACATTCACTGCGCTGCTGGTTAGGTCGTCTGGCTTTCAAATCTGCTTTTATGGAGTTTAATTACTTTTCGATGTAAATTTTCGAATTCTGATGATGATGTTTTCCAAGCTGAATTTCGGCCATGGCGGCCAGTCTCCAGCTATGTGCGCAGGACATATTGAAACATTGGCGAGTTTTTTTGGAAGTCGTTTAAACATATAAAACTGGATCCAGCTGCTGATTCACCAACACAAACAATCTAACAATACAAACCAGCTACATTCACCAAAACTTGGGCAAAGCTCTGACCCCCGGGTTAGTGTGCCGTTCGAGAGCGAAAGTCATTCGTTTTCGTCGACGAAACCAAAAGTGCCTTGTTTTGATTTGAGACTTGTTTGGCAAGCTTTTCAACTATTGTTTGTCTTTGCTTGTAATGATTTTCTTCTATCATAGGTGAGAGTTTAAAGACTTTGTTATTGATAGCTTGAGGTTTTTTACAGTTAAGCTCTAGCTCAAATCCAATTTCAGAGTCATCTCTCGTTACCTCTAAAATTGGAACAGTTCACAGGGTTCAAATTGATATTGGAATCTATTTAAGATTACTTTGGGATCATCCATTGCCCGTGTCCCACCAGCGCGATTCACTGTATGTGTAACTTTTGATCTGTCAGTATTGATTTTGATTCTCGGTTTTGCGTCAGTGTCTGTCTTGGTGTTGTCTGGTTTTACATCAATTTTGTTTTTAGCAAGTATTGCAAGAGGTGTTTCAAAAATATTTGTTCATCCAATAATGTTCAAGTAAAAAGCGATTTGATATTATCATAATCGATTAGCATACCTGCATTAGAGTTGCTGTTTTTTTCCTTGTTGTGTCGTAATGTCATGCAATAGTTTCTTTAAATTGTTGATGTTAAAGATTTCAACGCAATCCTTTTGTATTTAAAACATTTGTTTTAGATGTATACAGTACACACGTACTTGGCTTTGAGTTAGGCTCTCATTGTTACACACTCGATCTTTGCCTACCGTAATAAACCTTTTCTCTTAAAAGGATGTGCCAATCAAAAAGTCAATCCATTTTAGGGTTTTCCTCAAGGGTCTATTGATAAGTCGAATTATTTGAAAACAATTTGATTGGGGTCGGGTTCTACATAACAAGTATTTGCTGACTTGACATTAATTTGATGCTTTTCATGGGCCAAAGGGATCCTTGTTAAGGGTAAAAGGATCAGTACCTGATACAGAAATATCACTGCCGCGCCGGAGGCGCCGAGGATCCTCAAGGAATCGAATTACTTAAAACAAATAAATTTTGGAGATTCATTTGACTTAACGTTTGTTATTTCATAAGATTTCGTACCACTTGTATATAACTCGATTCCTGCTCCCTCGGTGCGTGTGGCTTGCAGGCTTATCAAGATTGCCAGCCTTATCGAGATTGTAACCCTGTACCATTGTCCGCAGGTCGAACAGTGCACACAGTGGCAGCATGTAGTGATAACAAACAGTGTTACAAATCATTTATCAAAATGGCCGACACAGATTTCGACACGATGCCCGACGATGCGTTCGATTACACGAAAATCCCCGCGATCGTCACTCCCGATGAGATGAACGAATCGGGGTATCAGGAGGGATCGGAGCAGAGTTACGGCGAGCGGAGGGATTCCAAGGAGGGATTTGGTGGTGAGGGGGACTCTGATAGTGGAGTGGATGGTGTGAGCAGTGGGTGTTCGACGGTGGAGGACTGCCCGGTGGTGTCGATCAACGACGTAGTGGCGTACTATGACGACGTGCGGCCGAGGCGACGGCATGTGCCGCAGCTCAGCTTCTACAACGTGGACATCGAGAGGCTGGCCATGGATGCTGCTGCTCAGGTTAGTGTCTTTTAACTATCTATCGAATTTGAATTGATGACATACAACCGGTTGTTTGTATCGCTCATTTCTATAATAAATTTATCAATGACTAATCGCTCGTTAACGTCCATTCGACAAGAAAAAAAAAACGATTTGACAAGAGATTTGACGATTGTCTACGATCAACCGGCTCATACACTTTTTCCAGCGTGATCAAAGACTTGGCTTTTTGTAAGTGACCTACTTGACACTTTAGAACACTGAATCTTTTAGTTCTAAACATTTAAGGAGACTAGATATTGCCAGAACGATGGTTTTACGATTTCTACGAATTATTGCGGATAATATTTCAACTACAAAACAAACGATTTGCATGTGACCTTTGCAGGGTTTTCCCTTATTTGTTATAAGCCACCCATTCTCGAGAACAAAGAGCGTAGTCATGGAATATATATTGAATTTACTGTCCTTTGAATTTTCTCACGTATGCCCAATATAATTTAACCGCGCTATAAAAATAATTGCCAAATTAAAATCACATCTCGACCAGTAACAAGCAGTCAACGACACCGGAAATCGCAGCAAGTACGTGCCATTAAAATTAAAAAAAAAACTAACAATACTTCCGCAAAAGTTAATTACTATAAAAGCAACAATAGAGCACCAAACCTGATCTCGAAACTTAAAAGTTACGTAAGACTTACTTACAAAACGGTTAATTTAAAGTCGTATGCCTTTCTCTTGTAAGTAATGGTTACAAATATCTGTATCCACATAAATTACTACTAGTCCGAGACTGGTTGATTATGGGCCTATCTGGTTGGCTTGTCAACTGTCCGAGCTGGGATTTTTAGGGCTCCTGAGCCCCTTTAACTAGGCAGTTCTAGGTCTCCACTGTCTGTCCATCTATCTATCAGTGTTGGGTTTCTGCCACTGTTTATGGTAGGTTTTTTATTGAATTTATGCAGGACTCTTTTCGTAAATGACAGTTAATTAATATGCAAGAAGTTTAATGAAGTTGTATGGTTTTCGGATTTCGTTAACGCTATTTTTTCATTTGGTTTTTGCATTGTCCCATCACTGCATGGGAAAGACGTACCTTTTTCTTGGTTTCTGTGTCCCGCGATGATACGGGCAAGCCGGAAAGGTTTGTTAGGATTAAATAAAACCTCAAGTGCGACTCGCGCAGCGAGAGTTCCGTATAATTTTAAGTCCTTGCTTCTTGCCAAATTTTACGATCCTTGATCAACGGGAAGTACCGTACAGGTTTGGTTTGGTTGGTCCAAGACGAGAATAAAAAAAATTGTGAACTAAAAGTTTATTCTTATCCCGATTTTTCCCATTACTTGTGCTATGACCGTGCTTCTTGCCAAATTTTATGGGTCAACTGAAAGTACCCCATGATGATTTTGATCCATGGCAAGAATATTTGATTTTGTGTATAAAATACGAATTTACGATTTTTCCTTTACTTGTGCTATATGATCTTGCTTCTTGCCAACGTTCATGATTCTTGGTCAACGGGAAGTACCCTATATGTTTTGTGTGCATGTGATTCACTTAAAAATTTCAAGATATTCGGGCTGTAACTTTTGATCATATCACGGCTCCAAGAAGTCACAGAATTTAATTATTTAATGTTAATTTTAACTCGATACCTCCACGCGTTCCTCCAAAAAGGGGATTGACAGACGGCCAGAAAGACAGACGGACAACAGAGTGATTCCTCGTTTTCCTTTTGAGGTACGGAACCCTAAAAAACAATATTTTACATACCCGATGAGTCACAATTGCTGAACACTGATGTTCTAGTTAGAATTTGTTCCATAAAAGTCGCGTAGATAAAGATTGTGATTAAAACTGACAGCCTCTTTTATGTTGTCCTGCTTACATCATCTTCGCCAGCATCAAATAGGCGATCATTTTCAATCTCAATTATCTACGCGACTTATACCTGTTATCCACCCTTAGCAAATTGCACAGATACGTGAGAACAGCTTGGAAAGTTGGCCATTAGTATTAGTGATGCACGTGCAAACAAGGCTGTTACAAGGCACGTTCTAGAGAGCTCTGACAAAGTACAGGCATAATCTTTATGGTAGTTTGCTTCTCAAAGGTTTTCACAAGGTACTTACTAATGTACCAAGGTGGTGTGTAATATAACAAGGTGGATTTTGTAAAATATTGTTTACTAGCTGCGCCCCGCGGCTTCGCACGCGTTGTTTCTATGGAAACGTTTAAAGGTGATTTCTATCCCACGGGAACTGATTTATGGGATAAAAAGTAGCCTATGTTTGATTCCAGGATTACAATTACCTGTATGCAAAATTTCAGCCCGATCCGTTCAGTAGTTTTTACGTGAAAGAGTAACAAACATCCATCCATCCATCCATCCATACTTACAAATTAGTAGGATATACACACACCCTTAGATAATTATAGCCATAGGATTTCGCGTTCATAGGAGCGGGACATAGCATACGTTTTTGAAACGTCGTAAGCGCAAAAATCGAGATTTGCTTATTTACAAGAAAACTACACAACATATGAAAGGATACCAAATAAATCACTAATAACCTACGAACATACATAAGTCTCTATCAAAACATAAGTCGTTTCAATAGATCGCAGCGTTCCGGAGATCTCGACCAAATTTTGTGCAAAACAGTGCACTTTCATGTTTCTGTTATCGTAATTATTTTACTCAATCGTGTTTTCACATTTAAGGAACCAAAGAAAAACGAAAAATGTTGAATTTTTATGTAATTCGAGTTTTATACCACGGGGATCCCTCGAGTACTGAGGTCTATTATAATATAATAGATATCAAATAATAATATCAATAGATCAGTACTCAAGGGATCCCCGATTTGGTTCTCAACGGATTTATATATAGCCTAGTTTGACAACCAAATCTGTTAGGTTGAATCTCTAGACTAAAATCAATTCATATGGAATCGAGGACTAGGTTTCAATTAGGACGAATGAGTAAGAATCTCCAAGAGAATCTGCTTAATTTTTATAAATTGTCAGTACACAGTTAAAAACGATAAACTTCAACTTTAAATACACTATTGAGTATGAAATCAGTAACAATGTAGTGCAAGTAGGTACTGGATGACTTCTTCGCGTGTTGTAACACTCATTATTAAGTTATTTCAGTCCGACATGACAGGCTGTCAAACGTGGATGCGGGTCTAATCGTGGTTACGTCAGAACGATCGGTCGTTAGCCTCCTTGTACAGTCAGCAGCAAGAGTTGATAGTAAAAATAATGCTGGATCAAAGACCAAAGAGAATTAAACCACTCTGGATAAAACACACAGCATCATCTAGCTTCAGGCTTGCTGTGATGATAAAACAGTTAATTTTATATTAGGCGTTTCCAAAAAAGAAAAAATCCCTTATATACCCTAGAACTCAATAGATGGCGCGGATCTTTCGTGGAAGACTAGAGGTTGTCCATGACGACGATGTTTTTTGATTCTACAGAGGTTGTTGTTATGTTCATTTTAAATAAAACTTGAATAAAAAGCTTTTTTTATTATACTAGACTGTACTTGTCGTTTTAGGCATACAGACCATATTCATTTCAAGACGTTTTGCTACAAGGTCATTTTCGCGTACTGTCAGGGCCGACAGTTAAAATGTTACCTGTTAAAATAAACAGGCCCAAAGACGAACCGGTCGAACTATAATTACACCAATTTTTTAAAGACAACACCTCATTATCTCACCATAAATACAAGTACTCACTTCAGGAATTTTGTGATGATGTGATGTGATGCCGTCCTACACGAATTTTCGCCGCGGTGCGGCGGGCAGTATCAGCGAAGGGGAAATTAAATAATTATAATAATCTAAAGATCAATTGCTGCGCCCTTACAAGGTACATGTACCTTTTAGCTAACTATCACCGAGGCTTACACTCTGTAATAATGTATGTATGCAATAAATAAATCTGAAATCTGAAGTAACATTAAATTGACCCCTTTTGAATGGTCTTCTTCTGATGCTAACTGTACCAGCGGCCTGAATTCGTGTGGTATATTGATCGCAGAGGTTCATTTGTGGGCTCCAGACTAGGTAATCCTCAATGGAGATTAAGGACTGTGGTGATGATGGGACAACGGGAGCGATTTTGTACAATTTTCACTGGAACGTTGGCCGGATGCGCGCGTTCCTGCGTACATTTTCTTAATAAAATAAATAAATAAATAAAATAAAATCTCTTTATTTCTATATATTTTTAATACCTAGTGTCTTTTTCTGAGGGTGATTCTTTAGAAAGTTTACTCAAAATTGCATCGACTGCCCAGTCCCTCACGAGACAGAAGACGTCAATCTGCGTCATAAAAGTGTTAAGAGCAATTGAGTCTAATCTGGTCATTTTTGACAAGGTTTCGTCCCATTCGGATTAAACCTACTTATCAAGAGATCTCGATGAGAGGCGGATGAGATTTGAGAAGACCTGGATGGGATTGCCGGAGGATCGCGTGGAGTGGCACAACAGTTTGGAAGCCTAAACAGTAGGAAATAATTTTGTTGTTAGATGGTAAAATATTTGGCATAAGAGTGCAACGCAATGTGTTGATTTTTTGATTTTGATTTTTTTAAAACACTTAGTCTGTCATTAACGCCCCGGTTGTAGAAAAGTAATGGTGATATTGATAAAATGTTTTAGTATATTGTAAAACGTATATAGCCCATGTTAATGTGATGCCCTAGGTCAGTGAAGCAGTTGAACGTCGATTAGCTTTCACTTTAAACTACTGTTAAATCATTTTAATGTCGAAAATAGTTAGTTGTTTTGTGTAATTAAAAGGAACCTAGCGGCTAGGTTAGCGAGCACTGGTTCATAATTCTTTATTGCACAAAATAGGTACCAAGTAAAACATTTAGCAGGAAAAATAATTGGCCAAGGCGTGGTATGGGCGAGGTGCCTGTCTTACCATACCTTTTGTTTTTACTTTGTTTTCTTATATTTAAGATATGTTTAATTTTTGTCACATTGTAATAATAAGTAAACCAATTGTATGCGTGTGTTTTAGGTGTCAAATAAATGGTTAAATTACTTACAGTGGGTGAAGACGGGTTGCGGGTGATGTACGAAAGGTATTGAATACTCTCGATAAATTCTGTCTTCGTTAGTTACATCGTGACAATTTGTCTACTACACTTTTCGTAATGTTTGAGTTCGGGTTATTCGCTGTATAAGCGAGTAGCTTTTTTCTACGACTTCGTAAGCTTTGTTAGATTTACATCTTGAGATTGTATTGACCGATTGAAGAATGTCTTATGTATTTTTCCTAATTTTGGCCAGCAATATTTCAAGTCAAGAACTAACATCATCATCATCATCTCCAGCCTATACCTCCCGGTCCACTGCTGGACGCAGGCCTCCCTCTGATAAGCGCAGTTTTGGCTTTTATAATAGGGGGGTACCTAGTGCCCATAATCCCGCTAGACTTGCGAAAGACTACATCAATCAAGAATTATAAATCTACACAAAGCAAACCAATTGGTCGATTCGTTATGACGTTAAAAAGCAACAAATATCCAAACAAACCTACACTTAATACTAGTTCTATCATAAAATAGCGTTTCATATCATAAATACCTTCATATCAAGCCCAACAATATTAAACGTATTGATTTTCGTAACAGCTATCTTTGCCGGCGGTATGCAATATGTCGGTTCTTGAATGTGTCAATAAATCGAGAGCTCGTATCCTCTCGCAATAACAAGTGAAGGTCGGCAGTTTACAATTTGAAAGTGAATCTTCATATCTACTGACCTTTAATACCTCCTCGAAATGATCATCATCAGCCTATATCAGTCCACAGCTGAACATAGGCCTCCCCTAATGAGCGCCATAGCGCAATGTCTTCTCCAAATCCAGCACCTACCTGCAGTCTTTCGCAGATAGTCATCTCTCCTGGGCGGAGGGCGTCCTACACTACGTTTGCCGAGTTGCGGTCGCCAATCAAGAAGCGATCATCAGCAAAAGTATGGAAAAAGTACAGTCAGATCAAAAAAACATTATACGTATTTACCATTTTTATTTGCTACAACCTTCGATCAGTGTTTTTATTAAGGGCTGTGCGCATAACCAGGCCACTCAGAAAGTATTGAGGGAAAAAGTTTTATGCATCAGAGACTGGCCAGCAATTATTGTTAGTAGTAGTGACATTCTATTATTATTTGTAGCTGTAAAGCAAATAAAGAAATTGATCAGTAATAACAAATTATTACGACAAAACTACTAAGACTAACAGGATTAGACAGAATTTTTGCATAGATGTATTAAGCCTTTAAATAGCATTCGGCTACTTTTTGTCTGGTTTAAACGCGTGACAGCCGTAGGGCGGTCGTGTCGTAAGAATCGACACCTCTATGTCCATTGTGTACCTATTCCACAGGTGACAAGCCGTGGTCTAAAGTTAGTAAAAGTTGTACGAGAAAATGACTACCAGTTCAGTTTCTAACGTTGACTCTATGATCTTGCATTGACTTGATCTAGATAAGTTCATAAATGTGGGAGTGCAATTACATAGATACTTAAGCACACTTTCTGCATCCTGTCTTGACATCTCAATTGCTTCCGTTTGATGTTGACGGAAATAAATTAGTCACAACTATGCACGTAATGTGGGATGATTTTTTTACAGATGTTGTTGGTTGGTACATAAACTTGTCGAAGATAAATAGATTTTAGAAAATCGACCTAAAAATGAATGAATGAGAAAGCTGCTCTTATTGTTGAAGTCGATTAATGAATACTTTAAAATAGTACTTTTTTATGATAAGTAATACTTGTAATTTTTTTTGTAAGTGCAACGTCAAAAATATATAATTCTAAAAACAGAGATGAAGGATTTCTTTCGTGAGTTTGGCCTCTTCCTTTTGTCCTTGACTGTACAAAAAGAGATGCTTCACGGCCCAATTTATCGGCTGATTAGCTAACCAATGGTTTATTAAAAGCATCTTTCAGTCAAAGTTCACTGCTTTATTTGATCCCTTTGAATTTCTAGTTAGTATTTTGATGAAACCAAGATTTAACCTCTCGTTTTTATGGAAGCACATAAAATAGCGTACCCTACTACAGTTCACACTCAAATATGGTAGATCATCTTGTTTACGACAGGCAACCGACAGGGCTGGTACTAAAACTGGCATCATAATACCGTAGGTAGTAGATCTACCACGTATGTCTACCCACATTATTTGCGGTGGCTCTACCAAAAGTTTTACGGTAAAACAAATTTTTAACCCTTGTCTCTATAGCCTAATTAATTAACTACTCCTAAAATTATCGCTCTACTAAAATATATAAAAACCTAAAATACTGTAGCCAATTAAGCTACCTCTAAACAACATTCAACTATGTAGTAAGTAATACTTCTGTATAATACTGTGGATAATGTAATTGAGGGTACATTTTAAAACATATAGAATAAGCACATTATATAATAAGTCTGCATTATACAATAGTTTTTTATCCTGAATAAAGAAAATTAGAAGACGTAGAACTTCTATCGGTACACAGACGGGGGACAAAAAATGTGTTTTACCGCAAAACCTATTTCCCGCTGCTAGAAAACCTTTTTTAACCAATGTGTATGTGCCTCTGATATTTTAGCAAAATAATATGGAAATTGTCGTACGGTAGGTAATCGTTGTCAAAGGTCAAAAGGGGAAAAGATCCAATTCGAGTTTAAAACCGGACAAGAGACAAAAGAAATGCTGAATGAAAACTTTCAAAACCAAATATTGTTTTGATCTTCTGCGGTTTGTTCCGATGATACACTAAAAAACGTAAAATATTTGCAGCGATATTTCTTTGTTACCCTTTTTACAAAAAATATCTAGAATTCTAGAGCCGAGTGTACCTATAAAATATAACCCATGTCGGATAATCATGAACAGTCCACTATATATTTTTTTAGACCTTGGATAACAAATAAACATCTTCACAATTTGATAGCCTTTGTGTGATTGGTAGGATAGGATTCTCAGAGACAATAGATCCGTCTCAATACCACAGAATAGGTACCTACTTACTTTAGTGTTGTGTTGTTAGTGCCCTCAATGCCCACTCCGCAAATTAGTGTAAGCATTTCCACAGCCGCAGCGGACTGCGATCCGATTGGCTAATGTAACTGGTACATTGTTACTATCATGATGAATGTCTGTTCTAGAAAACAGGTAAGATGAGCCAAAAGCTGAACAAACACTCTGGGCTACCCATTTATTTCTAAATAAGGCTTATATTGTAGACGTCGTGAGACGGGAAAACAACCTTGCTTATATGTAATTAGGCCATACTTCGCAATATTCAAAACTATACACTACCCAATCTCGATGTGGTATGTTTGTAAACAAACCACGACACAAAAACGAAATCTCACTTGCTTGGCGCCGAGTTTCCGATATAAGTACCTAAGCAATATTTATTTAAGTATATAAGACTTTCGCTCGCGGTTTTACACGCGTTTAAATAGTAGCATATAAGTTAATCCAGGTCTAGAACCGAGTATAACTGTACACAATAAATTTTCGTTCATCATTCATTCATTCAGCTCAATCCATCCAGTAGCTTTGTCGTGAATTAAGAGGTGTCAAACATCCAAACTTTCGCGAGATTTAGTGTGATTTTGAGTATTGATATTCTGGATCAATTAATAATAAGTACCTATCATAAAGTCGTAGATCATCCAGAACAAAAACAGCACAAATCACCTAACTCAATGTTCCACTGCGGCGGTAATAGTTTGTTTACATTTATCAACTTCTAGGTACTTAAAATTATTTGACAACAAAAACAAAAAGCAAATCACTAAGCTGCCAACATCCTGTTACGTCCCGACAAAAAAGCTATGATCAAACGCTATTTTAATTGCTTGAACAGGTTTCGGAGTCCTTTTTTTGTCGGTCAAGCGCCAACTCGCGCCACTGGATGAACCAGTTGTCATGGTAATGGTATCGTGGTCAAGGCTACTCCCATGGTACCCACCCACCTTAATTACTCCGGTCACTATCTCATAAGTACCTTTCACTTATCACAAAACAGCCTACAAGCCAACTCCGTGCTATGTGCGTATGTCCAGTCGCAGTTTACATACGGTTCACTTTCGTGGGGCTGTGTAATTTATAACGCGGCATTGTGGCCAGTGAAGCCTTATTGTAGAGGAATCTATGTACGTGGAAAATCGATATAACGCGTTGGCGGATGTCGGAGCTCTCAAGGACATTGTTCATACTCTTTCGATTAGATTTACATATCTCTCAGGTATCTGTGATATGATACATTATTCTTAAACGATCTAGTTTTAAAGGTCATCGAAAATCGGGGATTAGAAACTCGTCAGTCGACATTTTATCGTTGCCTGCACTTGGGTGCAACAAAGTAAAACAATGCTGCTTGAGTAATTGAGTGCCTTGTTGGCGGGCAGCGGGAACTGAAGCGGAAGCGGATTCTCAGTCTTCCAACAGTTCAGACAGTGTAAATAAAGCACTACTCGCGATTCAGTTTAACATTCAAAAGTCCGTTTCATCTTCCGCTGACCACCGAAAACTGAGTGTTATGCTGTCCAACATCGATAATTTAGCGTGACTTTGTGCCAGCACGTAGGTATTACACTGTTAAGACGCTACCTATTATTGCGGGCTCCATCCACGTACATTATTAGAACAAGGAAGTTACCATTTCTAAGAAATATCGTAGTTAACTCTTAACTTATTGCATTTGGATTGAAAACTCAATAAAACTTTTGCAATACAACCTAGATTGTACATAGCTGTTGCAAACAAAGTTTTGTTGTTCGCTTCCAGGAATAAGAAGTGATCAATCTGTTTAGTAAACATTCTAAAGTTACTGTCCAAGATGATCCGTGTTCGTGGACAAAAACGGGCATGTTATCTACCTACCTACAGTTTTTTATGCTTAGCGCAGATATTAATATGAAAATAGGTACTGGTACTAATTATATGAAAAGGTAAAGAATATCTTAGCTAAGTTTGTACGTTAGTCGTATATAACTTGTATGATTCTGGTAAATAAAATTACCATATCTTTTCCCAAAGTTCCAGGTACAACGTTAGCAAAACCGCGAGCGGAAACTAGTTCTTACTTAAGGCCTTAAGGCCTTTCTCAATATCCAGTCGTTTTGACTGTTGATGACCGTCGAACTTCTACACACAAAAGTTTCAAAACTTAGGCAAAACCAGGGAAAAATTGTGTACTGTGAATCTAACGCAACGGAGAATAAAATTTTAGCCAAGCGTTTTTTATTTGTTTTACTTTTCGGTTATCACAATATCATGGATTTGAATTACCTTGGCATTGTTTTTATCGAATTGCCGCCAAAGGGTTATAATTTTTGGGAGTTTGTGTTATTATTATACCCAGGATTGGATTGTTGACCTCAACATTCAATGCGTCAGCTTAACCCAGCACCAGAAAGTTACAAAAACAAACGAACATCATTTTATACTTTAGTTGTATTTTGTTTTATATAATAGGTATAAGTTATTCTAGATCTAGATTTAAAGTTATAGGCCTGAAAATTTGCGTATATGTATAGATCTAGGTCTAGGTCAAGTTTTGAGGCAGATCCGAGCTGCAGTTTTAGAGTTGTTGTCTTCAGCTATCATATTACACCAAACATTTTCACATCTTCACAAAAAATGAGTGGAATTGAAAAATGAAGTATAAAAACAAATTAATAATTTTGATGAGGTAAAATTTTTGCTCATTTATTCGGTTTGAACCCTAATACTTCTGTATTAGGATTCTTTCTACATGATAGGAATCTCCCAAATTCAATTAAAAAGCAAAACCAATCCGTAGATTAAAAACACAGACCTAAGTAACCCAAATAAGCTAGAGCTAAGCTTCAACTCGAGCTCTACATAAAAGAGCTTTCGCAGGCGCCTGATATGATAAAATGATTGGAAACTTATTTAGGTCGGGTCGGGATGGATCAGCTGTATTGGTTTGTCCCTAATTGCTCGTTTGATATAGGGATGTATTTTGAACCTTATTTTCTAGTTACTAGTTTTATTATAATTTATATGTTATATTTATGAATTTTGTTAGGAATCACGAAGATTATTCTAAAAAGCATGAGACAAGACACTAGATTATGTAGAGACCCAAACAGATGAACTCTGAAAGAAACCCCACATTCAGCCAAGTATATAAAAAGCTGTGTCGAGCGTATAAAAGTATATGACGCGATACCAAACAAACTAAAATGAGTGAAAAACTAATTTAAAATGAAATTGTTTAAATGGCTGAATGACAGAAATATAAACGACATATTAATTTTTAAATGCAGCCAGCGTCTTGGGGACGCTTCCGACTGGTGTTGATATGGATCAGTTGAGCTATCTGTAGACTGTTTGCAACAGTCGGCAGTTAGCTCAATTGTTTCAATTGTAAATACTAGTATAATTTTCTTTGTGAATAAATTAATTTATTTTAAAATCTTCAATCTTAATTATTGCATGCTCATAGTGAGTTATTTATATTTATGCCATATACATAATATGAATCTGGTTTTACTTATGTAATTTGAAATATCTGACGCGTTCAAAAGTCCTGTCAGGGTTAACTAAAGGATATAAAGCACTTCATTATGAATGTAAACGGGTTAACTACGAACCTAGTTTGTATTGGAGGAACACCAACGTTTCATCCCTGAACTTGCATGAAGTTCTGAAGAAGTCCCTCATTAAGGGATGAAACGTTGGTGTTCTTTTAACACAAATTAGGTTCGTAGTTAACCCGCTCATTCATAATGAATTCGTCAAGCTACGTAAGTTTTTAGCTTGGGGCTAGATGATGCTGTGTGGATCGTCCAGCATTAATTATTATGATAGTAAAAAAAATATAAAGCACTTTTCAGTGTATTAATATTCTAGACAGCCGACGGAGTTTTGTCAACTTGTCGGGAGCCGGGCAACCGGAGACTGTGGTGTCTACACTATAAGGTCCATTTTGAAATGAGACCCTTAAATACTCTTCTTTTCTTTATCAAATCGTGATAACGCAAAAGAAAATATCCAGAAAAAGCCGTCCCGAGGGATTTTTTTACAAATAAAAGTGTCATTTTTTATAAAGTCTGTCATTGCTGTCAAAGTACAAAATAAAAATTGAGTTTACTGTTGAGTACTGTAGTTTTTATTGTTCTCTTTGGTTTCCTTCTCTCAAGGGGGAAAACCGGAATAAAATTTTTTCGCGTTCCAGTTTTCCCCCTTGAGAAAAATGTTTCAAGGGGGAAAACTGGAACGCGAAAAATCGTCGAGGGGGAAAACTGGAATTTGAAAAAAAATATTCCAGTTTTCCCCCTTGAAAAAAATTTCTCAAGGGGAAAACTAGAATAACCTAAAATCTCGTAGAACACAAAAGCAAACAAACATAAACATCACGTATTCTCTACCACTGTAGTTTTAATTTAGAGAAATCGTACAAGCGGTCTGAATGGGCCTTGGCATAATGAGCCGGCTGGCCGCTAATCTACTTACGTTGTTTTGGCGTGTCTTCGATTGTTGCCGTTGATTCTTTACTGTTATGGTTTAAAGTTCATTGACACGGATTTTTGCAACGCTATCAGGTTTAACGTAACCTCTCTTCTCTGTTTTTTTAACCCCCCACGACGCAAAAAGAGAGGGGTGTTATAAGTTTAACGTGTCTGTCTGTGTATCTGTGTATCTGTCTGTGGTATCGTAGCTCAAAAACGGATGAACCGAGTTTCGTTTAAGTTTTTTGGTGTCATAGAAAATTTTCATCCCGAGTGTTCTTAGCCATGTTTCATGAAAATCTGTTCAGCCAATAAACCTCGGCGGGTTTTTAAATTTTTTATGTTTGTCTTGTTTTACGTTATGGTACACGTCTCACTTTGTTTTGATGTGCAAGGTCGTGATTTTAGAAGAATATATCAATACCTACTGTACACTAGCTAGCCGAACTCGATGTAGAATATTTGCGAACAAACCACGACACAAATACTTAAGTAAAACTCGCTTGACGTCGAGTATCAGATATAATTGTAAGCCACATTTATCGAAGGAAGGATCTCAAATCGACAAGTAAATGTAAGTAATGTAATGCAGCCAGCGTCTTTGGGACGCTTCAGACTGGTGTTTATATGGATCACTTGAGCTACCTGTAGATTGTTTTGCAACAGTCTGCAGCTAGCTCAATTGTTTCAATTCAAAGTACTAGTTCTAATTTATTTACATTATTTGATTGTTATTCTCTTTGTTAATAAAGCTCTATTACAGTAAATGTAATATTATGAATACGGAAGTAACTCTGTCTGTATTTATTCTGCATGTTACCTTTTCCACAACTAAATTGAAATTCTACAAAAAAACAGAAGATTCTAGAAAAAAGCTCCTTTACGAAAAGCCCGTGCCAAGCCGCGGGCAGAAAAAGATTCCACAAACATGATTGTTCGTGGAATATACTGTTCTACAACAATATGATTACTGTTTTGGTGCTTCAGATCATTCTAATTGAACGTTGTCAGTGTCCAACGTAACAAGATATAATGAGTCAATTTTCAGTAGGTACTGGTAGGCAATCGGTCCGTTACAATGTTGCAACACAACCAACTAGTGATTACATGAAACGCAAGTGCCGCTGAAATTACATGGTGAAGAACTTGAAAACTCGCGTGTGGTGATGAGTTTCATTTTTAATGGAATCTATAAATTAATCTCTACAGGAATAACATAAGGACGTATTTACAGATTTGACTCGAATTGAGGTAACCGAGCCTGCATACTAAAACAAAAAGTCCACGTTGAAATATGCAGCAGAATTCGCTATGTACCTATCCAGACCCTATTTGTCGCCTTTTCAACGATTCTTGCATTTGTAAAAACGTAATTATGTGAAATAATTGTATTTCATTATCGCTACCTTTACAGGTCAATATATTATTTTTTTATTTTATACGTTGATATCTATACAGTGGCGATTCCTGGTTCATTAAATGGTACCTAAAAAACATTGCTATTGGTAAATACGCCCTTAATTTTGCAGGCTTCTTCAAACAATGGATTGGACGATTGAACCTTTTAGGACTAAACATAAACTATGGAAACAAGTTAATTATCCATAAATTCTCACGTAGAATTATCTACACATTTTGTTTCATGAAGATCGACCGTGCCGAATCCTTACCTCTAAGAACAAAAGGTTCAAAATAACTTGTTTGTCAATTACACAGACCAATTTCCGTGCCGAAATGTTATAATAATAAAGTGATCGTGTTAGTCGAGAGGTGCGCATCACGACTGTTGCGTTAGGTAGAGAAACGTGATCAGTGACGAGAACTAAACTCATCAATGGAAGAATACAGCCGATTCAGGGTGATCAGACAAACAGTTTGTAGACTCTTTCACTTTATACATTATCCTGTATGTATAAAAGGTGTGCAATTCGTCGGTGTGTTTCACACCAATGAATAGGGACGAATTGCTTTTTTTTCTACAAAAACTGTGTAAACAGAAGCTATAGTGTAGGACGGGATAATACAACAAACTAGTGTTGTACAGGAAGAACGTCACTATTGCATTGCAGCGGTTGGTCTCAGGTCTCCAGGAGTTACATCCCGTTTTCTCCGGTTCCTTTGCGAGTCATGTTCAATCCTTTTAAATGCGTCATGTGAGAGTCTAGCTCTTCATCTCATTCTATTTACTAAACTTTCTTTTTAAAATCAACTCCTATTTTGCTCTGAGGTGCGATTTTTCACCCCAAAATGCAACGTATTTTCATTCTTTGACGATACGCGCATTTAGGCTGTCCATTAAAAACAATTCAGGTTATATCCGGACCAATATTCCTTCACATAAGGCATACAATTTAGTAAATACCTACCTACCTAATAACCTACATGTTCATTTTAACCATTAAGACCACAACAAGCATAGGTACCTATACTAGGAACTGTACAAGATAATTCATAACATAAGCCAATTGTTACGCCAAAAACTAATAAAAAGTAAACAAAGTCACGTTGTTTACGTCTAAATAAAGGTGAATGTCCACTTATCCCTCACCACTGTACAAGAAACTCTACGCACCTGTTGATAAGTTCGAAAATGTCTCGACAGGTGAGTAGTACGCAACATCACCCGGTAGTGCCGTCTGGACAGAAGCCAAGAGTATTGGCAACTGAAGTTAGTTAGGTAACAGTCTGTTATTTTATTATCTAGAGCAAATTGTACTCCGACTTAGGAGTTTACATTTGAATGATTCAACTTCTACAGCGGGGCAATGCAACCAGCATCTTGAGAACGCTTCTGATTGCTATTGATTTGGATCAGTTGGTCTATCTCTAGATCGTATGCAACAGTCTGCAGTTAGCTCAACTGTAATTCTAAATACTAGTTATAATTTGTTTCCAGTAGTTGTAATATTCTTTGCTGATAAAGTTTTTTTTGCTATCAAAATTGTAAGGGAGCTTTGGATTCATTTATAGTCGAAACACCAAAGTCGGCGCCACAGCCCGGTGGGTCAGTGCGACATTTTGTACCCACGTCTAGTGTGACAGCCGACAGTGTTTTGTCAACTTGTCGCTGGTCCAACGACTTTAGTGTGTAGCATCGATTAGGAGTAAAATGTTTTGTGTACTTAATCTTTACATTACTGCAGGCAGATGCTGGATGCGACAAGCTGAAGAACGGCGCTATGGCGCTCATTAGGGGAGGCCTATGTCTTATTTACTCGTAGGTTGATGATGATGCTGAATCTCCAAACTTTAAGGTTGGCGGTTACACACCCAACACCACTGCCGCACAACACGAAAATAAGCATTTGCAAATATAGGCTGAAACTCTAATCTCTAGATACATTTTATAGTGACAAAATGCATACTTACCGCAAGTTTCAAACGAGTGGCCCGCAAGTTTTTTACCTTGTTGCTTTTTTTGTGTGTGTTTTGAAATCTATTGTGTATGACATGTTTCTAAGAACAGAATTCCAATGTAATAATTTACAAAAACTTTCGATACGATTTTATAATTGTGAATGAATAAAGAGATTATGATTATTACAAGTTAAAGCCCATGTTAGAATGCACCATTTTGTGCTGATCGGCAGTGGTGCGGTCCAGGTCTGCGACAACCTTTAGGTGTGGTGCTGGTGCATAAAACTGCGTAGGTAGAAGATTATCGACCAAATCAATAATATTGTCACAAGTCCATCGAATTGACATTATTATGAAATGCCAAGGTTTGGATTAGAATGTGTTTTTAAGAGCTCAAATAGATTTAACGAGTATCATAAATAAACATTTTATTATTAGAGCAACAAACTACAGAATGGCATACACAGACAAAATAAATAATGGCAGAGGTATTTTTTCCGGGTGATTGAATAAAGTCACATTCTAAAAAGAACATAGGTAGGTACAGTTATAATAATAATAATCCTTAGATTAATTTGTTTATATTTATTTGTTTATTAAATTACTGACACTATTTTTACAGGGGCCCCCCTAATGCAATAGTGTAAAAAGTCCACAAAATTATAAATATATAATTCATTATAAATATTTGTCAGACCAATATAAATTAAAATTACATGAACTATAAATTAAAATTACACAATAATATATAAAATGCGTCAATATACAATGTCAAATTATTTCACAACAAATTGTGTGCGCCCTTACAGGGTACATGTACCTTCACCTTTAAGCTAATTACCACCTAATTGTTACAAAGTTTTAGCAGTTTGTAATCTTACTAATATTATCCTATCCTAATAATATCCTTCCAACTAATATTATAAAGCTGAAATCAGTTTTTTTTACTAAGTAACTTTTGTTACCTAAGATGTCCAAAACCAATGAACAGATCAAGATGAAATTTGGCGTACGTTTAGAGCAAAGCTTAACTTAGATAGTAGGCTACTTATTATACAGAAAAAACGCGTGCGAAGCTGCAGGCAGAAGCTAGTAATGTATATGCAAGCAATTAATAAATCTGAAAACAAAACACTGTTCAATCCGTCATTAATCTATGATTAATAATTTCGGACCGGTCTACGGTAGACTCGAACGAAATGCACATCAAATTGAAGAGCGTAAAAAATTAGTCGATCCGAGTCGACAACTTACGAAAAAATAATATAGTAGGTAGGTACCTGTCATTTTCTTAACTGATTAGAAATCAAACTATTTAAATTTATCGATAGCTCTACCACAATTAGATAATAAAAGCTTTTAACTTCTTATCCTTAATTATCATTAGACCATTTATATGTTATCCTAAAACAATATCTCTAATTTGTTTAGTGGGTGGGGCTGGCATAGCAGTGGCACCTCTGACATTTAGTTTGAAGGTCGCGGGTTCACGCCTCGAGATCTATGATTATTTATTTGCCACTTGTTCAAACAGCATTCTTTGTTTTAGCTAGAATTTATTCTAGGTAAAGTATTTTGAGTACCTAATATATCCTACGTATAATATCTATCATATCCTACAGGGTGGGGCAAAAGTAATCACCCGATGTTCTTTTGCTGTATTTTTTATTTAGTAGCCTGAGAATGAAAATATTCAAACGCTGTCAAATTAGTTGTTGTTGTCACGGAAATTAGTTGCTCTCAATCCGTAGAGGTTCTGCAAAGCGCCAAATGTGTGGAAAGAGGCTTTTTTCGCCAACTAATGCACAACTGGTACTGAAGTAAAGACTCTGTTATCTCTTCACTACTAAAAGGCTGTGGGGATCTAAAATTTGCCAAGAAGATAGATTGTATCATTGGGAAGGCTAAAGCAAAAAAAATTAATGGAAAAACCCGCGCGAAACCGCATAAAAATATATATATCATAATAATATTCTACTTTCATAATATGCACGGCCAAAGAGTGGAATGAGCTTTCTGCGTCTGTTTTCTCGTTAGAGTGCAATCTTGGAGTCTTCAAATTCAGAGTAAATAAGTTCCTTCTGGGAAAGCACTTACTAAGTGAGTTGGTGGCCAAACGCTTGACCATCAACAATAAAAAATAAACAAACTTAAAGTACCTGTCTTGCTGAGTTGCTTCGAGATATGACTGTATTACATTGCTACAACTGAAAATATAAACGAATTACTCACCTTTTTATTATCTACTAGCTTATGCCCGCGGCTTCGCATGCGTTGTTTCTATGGAAACGCTTAAAGGTGATTTCTTTCCCATGGGAACTGATTTATGGGATATAAAGTAGCCTATGTTTTGTTCCAGGCCTAGAATTATCTGTATACAAATTTCAGCCCGATCTGTTCAGTAGTTTTGGCGTGAAGAGGTAACAAACATCCATCCAAACTTTCGCATTTATAATATTAGTGTGATAAATAACATAATTTAATCAAGTCTAATCATTCAATATTAATCTCCGAAAATGAATAAAATCAAGTGCTCACATAAAATCGCATAAAAATTATTATCCTCAGATAAAAAGAAATTGAATTTCGCGGTTGTAACATAAGTAACATTGATTCATCAGAATTTATCGAGCTCTCTAAAAATACCCTTTTCTCAGTTCTTACTTAAGTAATATAAGCCTTATGGTGTAAGGGACAGGGGCCTGTTTTCCGGGTCATTGTCCTGCGACAAAGTTGTCCTGGCAGAGTAAGAATATTCAAGATGGTGAGACCATTTTGTACATGCATTCGGTTGTCATGATGCAGGAGGTATAAGTCGTGTAGATAAAGAACATTCGTCAAATACGATCTTTATGGACAGCATGACATTTTCAATCCTATTCTTTGTCTACACGACTTATAGAGATTAAGGATTTTGTTATATGTGTGCGTAAGCCACTCCGGGTAGTTTCTAAGAAATCAATTTGTTGTTTCAAATTTATTGAGACTCATTTTGGAAATAAAAGAATAACAAGAAACTGTCCTTAAAAACTATGAAAGGAAGATAAATCGGTAAAACTTACAAAAGAAGCGATCTAAGGCGTCCTTAGTATCATATAACTCGCTAAATCACCGGGTGTTCAGGATGTTTAACTAACCTATCATACCAACTTTAATTTAATGAGTTTTTGTAACTACAATATTTCACTGCTTTTGTTACTTGCGAAGAAAAATCATAAGACGTAAACTGTAATGTCTAGCAATAAGCATTAGAATTATTCTAACGAAATTATGTCTGCTTTCATTTGTTTTTCTTATATGATAGCCTCGTTCTATTAGAAAAATAAAAAGTTTACAGCGGTACTACAAAAACAAAAGTAAACACTGGTCTAACAAGCGTTTAGCTAAACAGTGTTTAAACGGTTAGACATGGGTTTAACATGACTTTAACTCTCGTTTGAACTAGTATGTCCAAGCCGTGTCTAACTGTAAGCCGTAAAACGCAGTTTTGTGGTAACGTTTTTGTTAAACACGCGCTCAACTGATGTCTAACTTTTTTGTAGTATAGCTGAAACTGTTTAGATAAATAATTATAAACGAGAGAGAGGAATAAATAGAAAGAAATATTAATGAATAATGAAATAAAAGAAGTTAAATAGATTTTCACATTAAATTACGTTCATGGCGTCCCCTTTGACACCTTACTAAGGTCAACTGACCGGTAAAAAGCGCGGAATTTAATCTTTACTACGACTTTTAATACACGGTCGTATGTTGCCGGTCTCGCTCTCCAAAACGAGAATTGAAAAAAAAACGTGCACGAACGTATTTGGCGCTGAAAGGGTTTATTTTTATTAATTTTATTTTCTTTTATTTGGGAAATAAACAGTACATTATACACATTATGAATATATGTTATGTTATGTTTGTTATGCATTATAATGTTATGAATTTTATGATGTTCACACTCCCGCCACGATTGATTTTCTTACTCCAAATGGTCGTTTCCCGAAGGACGCCCGCTCTTGTTTATGGTAATAGTGCTGTAATTATGGACAAAAAAGGAATTTAATGATCGTAAGTCAAGTGCGAGGCTTTTGTTTTGATGAGTTTTTAGGAGTTTTATTCCCAGCGTCGCACGTGAGACGCGCCTGTTCCTAACGTCTCACGTGAGACGCGTCTGTGCCTAACGTCTCGAAAAGTATTCCCAGCGTCTCACTTGAGACGTGCCTGAGACGCTGGGAATACTTTTCGTGAGACATCCCTATGTGTGCCAGCGTCTCACGTGAAACGCGCCTCTTCCCAGCGTCTCATGAAAAGTATGCCCAGCATCTCACGTGAGACGCGCCTGTTCCTAACGTCTCACGTGAGACGCGTCTGTGCCTAACGTCTCTCGAAAAGTATTTCCAACATCTCACGTGAGACGCGCCTTTTCCCAGCGTCTCATGAAAAGTATGCCCAGCATCTCACGTGAGACGCGCCTCTTCCCAGCGTCTCATGAAAAGTATGCCCAGCATCTCACGTGAGACGCGCCTGTTCCTAACGTCTCACGTGAGACGCGTCTGTGCCTAACGTCTCTCGAAAAGTATTTCCAACATCTCACGTGAGACGCGCCTTTTCCCAGCGTCTCATGAAAAGTAAGCCCAGCATCTCACGTGAGACGCGCCTTTTCCCAGCGTCTCATGAAAAGTATGCCCAGCATCTCACGTGAGACGCGCCTGTTCCTAACGTCTCACGAAAAGTATTCCCAGCATCTCACGTGAGACGCGCCTGTTCTCAACGTCTCATGAGAAGTACTCCTAGCATCTCTCGTGCGAATTTATCATTCTCTTGCCCTTGTCTCACTTAGGTGTGGTCGACAACAGGTTTTTTTCTTCCATTGATTCCATTCACTTCTATCAGTCGTCATCTCAGCGCTCAGTCCTTTCTTACTCATGTCATCTTACACCCAGTACATCCATCTTTTCTTAGACCTACCTCTACTCCTATATCCATCCACATTCATTATCGAACACTCTCCTCGCAACATGACACTGATTGAAATTGAACCTACATGCTATACCTATCTATACTCTATGGTTTAGATAGGTATAGCATGTGTAAGTAGGTTTTATGGAAAACCCCCAAACCGCTTCATACAAACAAACGCAATAGAGGTCATTTCAGCGCGGCGTCACTTCCGGCGACAGTCATTACGGTTGTACAGTCCACCGTAACAATAGGTAACAGCTCCAAACTGTAATTATCACTAGTGTGCTTTAGCACGCACTAGGCTAGCGGTAGCCTAAGGAAGGCCTTTTTATGTTATTTTTAACCGACTTTAATAAAAGGAGGAGGTTTTTAGTTTCTTTTTTTGTTTGAAATACAGATATACAATTTATTCATAAAGACAATTTACATGTCAATAACTTTGTGCCGATGCCGACGTATACAAAGCGTATACAAGCTTAAAAAAATTCAAATTACACATACACATACTTAAATACAATACAAAAAAAAATGTGATTAAATAAACATGGAAAAGTTACAAAACAAGAGAATTAAAGTCTCCTTTTTCTCGAGTCCTACAGAATAAAAATTCTGCTCGACAAGCCAGAGCGTTTGTTTGTGTATCGATTACTCAGTCATTTGTGGACCGATTTGGATGTTTCTTTGGCTATTGTTCAGAGAATAGAATGATTTGGAGACGGTCCCTTAAAAATGTATTCCCGACGGATTTGTATTTGTACCGCAAAAGTTAAACACAGTGTAAATATTACGAAATGAGAAGTCGGTTTCTAGTTTCATAAAGTTTATTGTTGTTGAACTACCCACAATCTCACCTCGTGGTAAGTGACGATGTGTGTGGCCTACCATGGATTACGAAGGTCTAGCTAGAAGGTACTTACGATTATCCAGAGAATATGCACGTAAAGCAGTCGGCAGAAGCCAGCTTAATGCATTCATTGCCCATCTTTATCCCATTTTCCTTTTGGGCACTCTTTGTGAGAACCCAGTTAAGTTACGTGCGTTAGTGAAAACTGATGGGTGAAAATGGCGGCATTTTTATTTAAACCGGATACTAACCGGTGTTATGCCGGGTACAGACCAACCGAGCGAGAGCAAGCGAACGAACGTGAAAGAACCAGTGTGGACTTCATTGCGAAAGCATGCGAGCCCAAACGAGGACCTTCGTTCGCCTTCGGCCGTGCTCGGGCGGCTGTCGCTACATCAAAGAAACATGGAACGAACGTACCGATCGTCGAATCCCAATCGTTTGCATTCGCTCGCTCTCGCTCCCATTGGGTACGTGGCGTAATAAACTCGTATACCATTCGCAGCGAGCGATTGTGAGTGCCTTCTTTCCCTGTACTGACTGCACGAGCCCTCGCTTTGTACATTACATGACGCCCGCAACACCGGCCAGAACCGGCCAAACGTACCTATTTAACTAACCCTCTCCTGTCACAAACTCAAAATACAGGCCTCAAAGATATTTCTAACTGACTGTACAAGATGCATGTCTGCAATCTGTAGAGATGAGCGGATATCGCAAGAATTTGTGTAATTTTCCTTGTTTTTTACCTGGTACAGTATAGTGTGTTTTCGTGTCTTTATAATAATAAACTGTCTCTACAAATATTCTAAAGAGAAATAAATAAACGAATTTCCTACAAAAAAAAGTTGACTAGAAAACTTGAACATTTTAAAGATTTTTCTAGTGACTTCGTGCGGGTCTGGCATTTTAATAAACAGCTTCAAGTAAATTTGTTTACCAACAACAACTTTCTACATATAATTTAGTAATTGTGCGTCTGAATATTCATACCACACCACCCACTGGGGGGGTTATTTTCCAGTGACGGAACTATCTCGAGCACTCGACTTTTATCACGATCGATAGAGCACTTGTGCTCTGAAAGGAAGCGTGGAGACTTCGGTACAATACTTGGTATACTTTTTATAATAATAAATAATGCTGGACAATCCACACAGCATCATCTAGCCCCAAGCTGAGCAATTAATACAAATTAATAGAATACATCAAACGAAGGTCTATCGACGACAAAATATATAATTACAAAGATAGAATTTTTTTTACTATACTTAGAAAATACCCAGAACATCCGGAACTAATATTTGCAGATCGTACAAACATTTGTCCCAAGGCGGAAATCAAACCCGCAACCTTCTGCGTCGCAGGCGGACCTTCGCCCGAAGCGCCACATCGGTCGTAATTTTTACAACAACCTGTATTGGTCCACTACTGGACGCAGGCCTCCCCCTGATAAGCGCCTTATTGCCTTTTATCACATGGGGGGTAATGCCCGTAATCCCCACGCTGGGCATGCGGGTTGGGGATCGCAGTTTGGTGGTAGAATGGTTCTGTAGGGGGCGCTCCTGCCCGCCCCCGGTGGATATCCCTTAGTCGTCTCTTACGACACCTGCGGGAAGAGCTAAATTCAAACTCTTAGGTTATTCTGTCGTTTCTCTTTTTTGACCACTTAGTGCCTACCTACCTAAATACAAAACTTGCTTTGTCAGTAATTTAATTCAACCGGAGGGTCGGAGAAAATTGAAAGTTTGCTTATTATTTAATTTAAATGAAAGGTCCCTTTGAACGAAGCTAGTTACAAAATACTAGTTAAGTAAGTTTGCAAATGGCTTCCAACGAGATTAGGTCGAGGAACAGTCTTTGTTTGTGTTCCTAAAGGCTGGGACCCACTAACTAGTGGCTGCTTGCAAACTCGTGCTTACAGATAAATTATAGGAACTTCTGTTCTTACAAGACTACCTACTTTAGGTTTGAGAATAACAGATTTTAATGTAAAGTCCAGAACAATAGGAGGAACGGGATTATTTTAAAATCAACTTTCTTAACAAAGAATTTTACAATTAATGAATAGAAACTTATATTTACAATTGAAACAGTTCATCTCAATGCAAACAATCTACAGGTAGCTCAACTGATGACCAATCGGAAGTGTCCCCAAGACGCGCTGGCAACATGGTCGCGCTATGGAACTGCTGATGCGCTGCGCCAGATTTTGAAATTGTCAGAGCTGAATTTCTGCTATAATTTTGTAGGAATACTTCAGAAATCCGATGGGACCGGTTTATGAGAGTCAGGTAATAAAAGAGGACTCCTGTGTTTGCGCACACACCTGTGCACTATATTAAAAATCCTCCTGCTCACATAGTTGTCGGTTTCAATGTTGAAATTTGGGTAGGAGGGCATCATCAGAAGGGTATTTAAGCTTATTTGGCCGATGATTTCAAGAGGCGCAAATATGCAGGTCTTGACAGAGCCTACACATTTATTTGCTTTCCTTGGAGTCGAGACCCTAGGTCCTTGGGGTATCGAAGCTCTCCGGGTTTTTAAAAAAATATCTGAGCGTCTGGTTGAAACGACGCGTGACCCGAGAGCTGGTGAGTATCTGGCGCAGCGCATCAGCATTGCCATACAGCGTGGCAATGCAGCCAGCGTCTTGGGGACACGCTTCCGACTTGTATTGATATGGATCACTTGAGCGATGGATTGGTAGATTGTTTTCAACAGTCTTCAGTTAGCCCAATTGTTTCAATTGTAAATATCTACATGTTGTAATTTGTTTCTATTCTTTGTATATATCATCATCATCATCAGTCTATATTTGTCCACTGATGGACACAGGCCTCCCCTAAAATTGTAAATATACTTCCTTTATATCTAACGTAAACCTATCTTAGTACAATACTGTCTCGTGAACGGAGCGCAGTAGAGCTCTTGCCGCGTGTGTCGGCCGGTCGCCTTTCACGGAACTGCGCGCAAGGCCGCGTTGCGTGTGCGCAGGTTTGTTTACCGCACACAGTGGGATGGAGAGGTCAACACGCACTCTATTGTACTTCTAGCAGCTATTTAGTCAGGGTTGATAGATAATATAGACTTTTAGAAATCTAATTAGAGCGCTATTATCGTTAGGTAAAGCTTCTTGTTTATTCACACACAAAACCATTTGGAAAATTCTTCGTAACGTTTTTCGCTCTGAATTTGTTGTGATTTGCATTTTATTGTTTGAAAATATCTCACGGCACAGTTTTCAAAATTGTTATGGGACGAAGTTGTTATTTTGAGAAATGCCCAATGATACTGCCTACTACCACAAGTAGGCCTTTAACAGTAGACAGACGTCTGGCGCCCAATTGGTTTTATCTAATTAGGGAAACCAGCAAGTTCTCCAGCTAAGACGTAGAGTGAAAATAAATCTGCCGTATCTTGGAGTACCACTCGAGTGTGTGGTATTCAATGATGCAACTCGCATAACTGAATGTAAAGTGGCTACAAGTGCGGGATTATACGCAGTTGTCCTAGGTCAGGTTTCTGATTCTTTATTGGCAAAGGCGACGATAGTATGTAGGAAATTTTCTGAATTACAATCATTTTTACTCCAGACGCAGAACCATTAACAAGAATTGAATTGAATCATTTAGACAGACAATTAGAACTATTATTTACAATTGTCCAATACAGCTAACTGCAGACTGTTACAAACAATCTACAGGTGGCTCAACTGATCCATATCAATACCTGTCGGATGCGTCTCCAAGACGCTGGCTGCATTGCTCCGCTGTATGGCAATGCTGATGCGCCAGATACTCACCAGCTCTCGGGTCACGCGTCGCTTCGACCAGACTTTTCTTGATTGGTTTTCCATCATTAGAGCGGCAAGAAATGTTATACAACCAAAAGAAATTCAAAATTACTAGTACGTGGTGGTTATTGGATTCTGACTATATCATCATTTCACAATTGTTTGTCTTTTTCTGTTTATTTGTATTAAATTAACCTTCGTTTGATCACGTCTTTACCTGATAGATTCTATAAATTATTTTGTAGTTGTACCTACATGCGGAAAATGTAGCCACCTGATACGTTATTGCGTAGTTGTTCACAAGCGCAAAAATTATGACCATTTTTATACAGATTGTAAATTGTGTTTCATCTATTAGTATAGTTTAAATAAATAAACTGGGCGTTCTGTTAAAACCTCTAACTTTTGTCTTCCAGATACATAATTTAAGCGAACAAAACCGCCCCCGGTACAAATCTACGTAGGTACCTACGATCTGCAGATAAGTCATCTTATCTAGTACCCATTACACAAACTCTGATTAGCCCGGGGCTAGATAATGCTGTGTGAATTGTCCAGCATTATTTTATAGATTTTTTATCATAAAAGGTATCGATAGTTATCTTTGTAGGTGAAAACCGGCATTGTGGAATGTGTTGGCCGTCCCGATCGCGATTTGAAGCTGGTTATCGGATTTTGAAACGCGTGATATGTCTCCCTCTTTAAAAGGGTGTTCTAGAGAATATATTCACCATCTTGAGGTAAAACCGGTACTGGGTTTATTATAAGGAGCCATTTTATAGGAATAGGTATACATTAGGTTACGTGGTTGGATCTAAAGATCGGTAAAGACCAGTGTTACGGGGCCTTACCTCACCTCACCTCAACAGCCTATATTGGTCCATCCTCCCCTGATAAGCGCCTTATTAGCTGTTATCTCTTAGAGCGTAGTGCCCATAATCCCCACGCTGGGCACGCGGGTTGGGGATCGCAGTTCGGTGGTAGAATTGTTCTGCAGGGGCGCTGCTGCCCGCGCCCGGTGGATATCGCTTAACCGCCTCTTACGACACCCGCGGGAAGAGTTGTGGTGGTGCAAATTCTACGGCACCAGACGGCTACGTTACAGGGCGATGCCATTCGCAGCGAGCATGATACGTTACACCGTGGGCTAAAATCTGTCTCGTTGCTCGTTGCGAGCGCCTTCTTTCCTCGTAACTCGTTACTTTACGCCCAGTAAAGTGTGTCGCACACCTGAAAAGCACCGCTGCAGACTGCACAAAAATGTGTTTTCAAAGATGGGCTTGAACTCGTATCATTTAGATGAATTGCATCAGTGTCAGACAGCTCGCGAACCACTCGTTTGAAGCTTGTGGGAATCAATTTTGTCACTGTAAAATGTATCTAAAGGCAACGAGCTAAAGCCCATATTTGAATGCTAGTTTTTGTGCTGTGTGGTAGCGGTATTGGATTAATGAGCGCATAGCTTAACGCCGGTCAGTACCCACCTAACCGTAATCAATATTGCTGCCGGCGTCTGTTTTTTCTGTGAATTACTATTACATTCGTGGGTCTCTTTAAGACAAGAGGGAAAAGGGGTTTTAAAGACCCATCCTGATGCATTGTCGCCCACATCGGCACTGAACACACCCAAATTACTTTTAACAAATATAATTTTACAACAGATTCCAGGAGAATTCTGCCATCTTAGAAGACGAAGGCTTAGAATCACAGAACTATTGTATCAAGATAATATAGTTCTTTGCTTAGAATTATGCCAGAATGATAGTAGATACAAACTACAAAGAAAGTGTACAGCTTCAAAGTCTAGAAAATTGTCAAGTGACATTGTCCTGTGACAGCGTGTTTTTCCTCTATGCCTGCCTAGCGCTGGTCTTCGGTAGAGGCCAGATTAAGCATCAATTTATCGCTAGAGCTACGCACTGACAAAATAGGAAAATGGTTGATAAATATTATGAAATTAAGGTTCATTTTCGAATCCATAGAAGCGGTAGACATGCCTACAGGTAGGTAAGTACGTAGGCTGCTATTACCGTGTCCGACAGCGGAACAATGCCAAGGCTAGGTGACATCGGACACGGCCAGCGTCCGATTATTGGTTAGTGGACGGAATTGGACCTCTCGACAAATATGCGAGAGTGGCCATCAAATATATCTAGGTAGTACTAACTTGCTATATCGGGTATCAAACGTATACAATCTAACTTGGCTCTATTACACTAAACTAATACTATTATTATAAATGCGAAAGATTGGATGTTTTACATGTATGGATGGATGTTTGTTACCTCTTCACGCTGAAACAACTCAGTATTTGTATTACTTATTCAGATTTAATTTCCTCTAGTTCTTCATCAAAAGTTCCCAAAATATGAGTATATATATATATCTTTCTCGTCGTCTTTATAGGTAGTTAGTGTAATTAATTTTGTTAATGTTGTAGTTAATTAGTTTGTGTAACAACGTACGGTACTGATGGTTTTCACTAACGTATTTCGCTGATAGTAGATAATCCATTAGGTACTTATGTAGAAAAACAGCTATAAACAACATTGTCTTTGTAAAATGCTTGCTAAACGATAAAATTATCATAGGTAGTAGAGCTAGGACTAATTAAACCGCCAAGTGCGAGTCGACCGGCACACGAAGGGTTCCATACCGTACCATCGTACAAATATTTAACAAAGTAGTTTTAACATCAGGAACTTTTTCAAAGAACATCAACTTTTCACTTGTTCGGAGACCCTTTTAATTTTTCAACTTAGTAATTATTGTTATTACAGTTGACGTTTTACTTATTTGTAGAAAGTTTCATGTGTGTTCATTGTGATTCAAGAGATACGAAAAACGAAGAGGAAAAAAGCCAAAAAGTCACTTTTTTATGGAAGCCCCCTTCAATTATGATATTTTTTATTTTTATAGAGAAACTTTACATATTATGATACAAACTATCTGAAAATTTCAACTGTGCTACCTCTTACGTTTCATGAGTCCTCTGGCAGACAGACGGACAGCGGAGGCTTAGTAATAGAGTTCCGTTTTCACCCTTCGGGCACGGAACCCTAAAAATGCACACTAGCTGATGTTTTAATAAAAAACTTTGAATTGAAAAACTGATTATCGTTGTAGGAATGAAATAACCCAAATAGAGTAAAATATCTTTACTTCAACGAAAACATTAAATTTATGGGTGGTTTCGTTTATTATTATTACACAACTTTGAACGTTTATCTGGCCGATAAAGTAACGTAATTTTCTTATTAATTTCATAAGTTTTTATTACCACTTATGAAAACGGCGCCCAATTTACACTCATTTGCATAAATTATTTTTTATGCTATCTTAAAGCTGTATTTTATGATGGACTCATTCTATTCACATTCTATTCATTTAAATATAAATAGAATATTTAAGATTTTTTAAATTCGTAAAAATTTATGTATAGTTTCTAAGATATTATGCGAGCTTTCTCGCAAACGATTTTGGGTTTTTCTACCAACGCACGCTTCATGTTTACTGAAAATTAAAACTTTTGTTTCAAATAGATACCTAACTACCTACACGAAAATAACTAGGTACATAAAATAATGTAAGAGATATCACTATAAATATTGTGTGAAATTTGGATTATTTGGCATCTGCTCCATTTTTGTAAAGTCGCTTTGATGTGAAATAATTCACGTGACGCGGAATACACACACAAGGTACGCTTTAGTGCAGCACAATATGAAGGCTCCTTTATATCTATACATACAATATAGATACAATACAACAGACAGGCTGTTGTTGAATAAAAATATCCAAAAAATCTTATACTTTTTGGATATGTTTTGTTCATATAATATTTATGTTTTAAAATTATAAAATAATACTGGTTTTTTTCCAACCGTGGCGCTAACGAATATGATTGAGCTGAGATTTTGCCGATTAGAAATAAGTAGATACACTAGTTATACGCAGTCTTAATAATTGCTACGAATAAGATTTTCGAGACCTCTTGTTCTCCATTCTGCCGTGGACCACGAGTCGCTCCATCGAGTCTTCTTTCCGTGCCACGTGCCCAAAGAAGTTGTGATGAAAGGACTTTACTAACTGAAATGTTTCATTTAAAATCAATAACAATCATAATCAATAAAGTCATTTTATAGGTATATATGTATACAAACACAGAGTTTCGTGAGTTTGGAAATTGACACGGTCAGGTTAAACGGTTCTTGGTAGACATTCATTAGTTCTGTCTGACAAACAACCAAACATTAAAGATACCTACTAATGTTAAATGATTCATGGTTGCTGATAAAAATTGTTGATACCTACAGTTACATCAGTATAAAATGTGATTTTGTAACTTGGTTATGCAAGGAAAATCCGAACCCTTAAAAGATACTGAAAAACTGTCATAGGAACAATTAAAGAAAGTAAGAAAATAAAAAGAAATAACTACAGAAGAAGTGTTTGCAGTAGTTATACGTTCGCAATAACTACGAGTTACCACAATTTAGCAAAAAATATTAGCTCAACCCATATAGAGTCCAACTTAAATTCAACGCTTATACCATTACAGAGTCAGTTTACGGCGTTAATGAGTTACAATTTACAAATACAGCAGCCATTACAAGATTGAGACGCAATAGAAGTCAGGTATGCCAGCAATTCGTTTGTTCTCGACAAGAATAGGCCTGATAAGTCGTGGAGGCAAAAACTAGCCTGGACTGGTTATAAATGGATCAGCTTTTTAATCAGCTAATCAATTATTTATGTACTTCTTTCATAGTAAGTACACTATTGTTATAATATTATGTACCAAGGGACTTTTATGAGTCTTTTATTTTCCCCTTGGAGTCGATACCCTAGGTCCGTGGGGTACCGAGCCTCTTCGGGTTTTAAAAAAATATCTGAGCGTTCGACCAGAGTTGAAACGACGCGTGACCCGAGAGCTGGTGAGTATCTGGCGCAGCGCATCAGCATTGCCATACAGCGGGGCAATGCAGCCAGCATAGCGGGGACGCGCCGACTGGTATTGATAAGGATCAGTTGAGCTACCTGTAGAAGTTGACTAAAAGTGTATTAAAAGCTGAACGAATGAGGACAAAAACGAGCAGAATGACAAATAACGATAGAGCATCTTTTTTGCTGCATTAACAGTTGAGTTAATGATTAAGGTAGTTATTTGGCATAAAGTTTACAAACAAGAGTTTACATCGACCAACAAGAGTACATTTTAAATTATTAGGATAATCGCTCGAAGCCAACCAAACAAGCTTAACAGCCTCCCATTTTGGATAAAAGTTATGGACAAGTTTAAACAAGTCCTATTACTCCACTTATCATTATAGATGGCGCTGCTATCGATCGGACCTGTTGCTGTTAGGGATGATGCTCGACTGACCTCGAACGACTCGTCCAAACAAACATGAACCTAAACCCTTCAACGAGACGACCCCTTCTCCCCTGACACATTTTGAAAGACGTAACCACGGCTGCGGAAAGTCAATTTTATACTCTACCGCGTTTAGAATAAAACTCGTTTTAGAAGACGCTGCTGTTATCTTAATGTGGATAAATAGAAGAGGCCTGGAGAAAATTGTTCAAATATGGCGTCTCTAGGATGTTTTTCTTTTCTTTTCTGTTGTCACATTCACGGACAGGTTTTGTTATTGACTTATAGTTATTTATTAGTTTCTATTAATAAACTGTTTGCATAATACTACACAGTAAAGTAAAAAGTTGTTTTACTTATACTTTACTTCAAAATATAACACAGTGGAATGTATTATTACCCACCTATGTTTTTATTTAAAATCTTGTGTAATTTTTAGGGTTCCGTACCTCAAAAGGAAAAAAGGATCCCTTATAGGATCACTTTGTTGTCCGTCTGTCTGTCTGTCTGTCTGTCCGTCTGTCAACCCTCTTTTCTCAGAAACGCGTGGACTTATCGAGTTGAAATTAACGTCAAATACTCAAATCCGTAACCTCTTGAAGCCGCGATATAAATTAAACTTCTAAGTTAACACACTCAACAGCCGTTTATGTCCGAATATCTTGAAATTTCCAAGGGAATCACATGCACACAAAACCTATAGGGTACTTCCCGTAGACCTAGAATCACGAAACTTGGTGAGCAGCAAGGTCTTATAGCACAAGTAAAGGAAAAAATCCTAAAACAGTAAATTTGTAGTTTATTCATCAAAAAAAATACTTTTAATTCTTGCAATAGACCAAAACCTATAAGGTACTTCCGCTTTACCAAGAATCATAAAATTTGGTAAGAAGCAAGGCCATCTGGCACAAATAACGAGAAAAATCTTAAAACCGTAATTTTGTAGTTTATTAACAAATAAATAATAATTTTTATTCTCTCCCTCGACCAAAATATATAGGGTAAGTACCTACTTCATGTTGACCTAGAATCATGATATTTGGCAAGAAACAAGTTCTTACAATTAAACGGAACCCTTAATGCGTGAGTCTGACTCGCACTTGAAGTCTTATTTATCATAAAGTCAATAGGCACCTAATTAGAATTACGCACGATACGTTCCGCAATAAAATAACTATACAACTAAAGATTTGGCCGAAGATCTCAAGAGGCGCAAATATGCAGGTCTCGACAGAGCCTACACATTTGCTCCCCTTGGAGTCGAGACCCTAGGTCCGTGGGGTACCGAGGCTCTTCGGGTTTTCAAAAAACTATCTGAGCGTCTGGTCGAAGCGACGCGTGAGCGTGACCCGAGAGCTGGTGAATATCTGGCACAGCGTATCAGCATTGCCATACAGCGGGGCAATGCAGCCAGCGTCTTGGGGACGCTTCCGACTGGGGTTGATATGGATCAGTTGAGCTATCTGTAGACTGTTTGCAACAGTCGGCAGTTAGCTCAATTGTAAATACTAGTATAATTTTCTCCACCTAAATATTTTTTAAATCATATTTTTACACAAATGTCCTCGTTCAATAAACAATTCAAAGGGCTTTCTTCAATTTGCACTGTCTAAGTTCACTCGACTGTCGACTCTCGTGTAACGCCACAAGGTTTACGCATTCAATTAAAATTTAATTACTTGTAGTCATGATTCCCCGTAATAACACAGATATAACATTGTTTTTATATTAACACGTGATTAATGTGATTTTTAACTTGATAAAGTTAATTGAGGTGTCAACTGTCATTGCTGTTAATTTTTTTATTATTCTTTTATTTTTCTGCTCGCGTGACCGTTTTATTTAGTAGGTACTTATCTGTAAGTTTGTCGCACTGCATTTTTAACTACGTTTAAATTACTTATTACTATCTTATACATTTCTCACACTTTTATATTTTATTATTAAACAACTTGCTAGTTAAATTCATTCGTCACCACTGGAGCATCGTAGTTGTGCTGCACTACATTTTCTAACAAAAAATACAACATAGGTACATCTAATATTGGGTTAGTTATTGATCTTTTCAGAAAGAAATACTTACTACATAAAAATAATCATAAAAATAACTGGTAACTACCCCTTCTGAATTTCTATTATTATAAAAAGATGACCATGGTTTTCGGTGCTTCCAGTTTCCCTATATTTCAGCACAATTGATCACGAATACCTGTGTGGTGCCGGCTTAGAATTTGCACCGACTCAACTCTTCCCGCGGGTGTCGTAAGAGGTGACTAAGGGATATCCACCGGGGCGGGCAGCAGCGCCAAACTGCGATCCCCAACCCGCATGCCCAGCGTGTGGATTATGAGCACTACCCCCCATGAAATAAAAGCCAACAAGGCGTTTATCAGGGGGAGGCCTGCGTCCAGCAGTGGACCAATACAGGCTGTTGAGGTGAGGTTGAGGATCACGAAATAACTGAAGTCACTCACTAGCAAGTGAGTTTTTGTTGGCCTCGAAACCGGTTTACCCCCCTCCTCTACGTAGAGGCAGAACAGAATCCTATTTCTCCTCCTTACTACGCCTAGTGTACTAACAAATACAAATTGCCTCGAAAATACACAATAATCAACAGCTTTATGAGAATAAACCCAGATTCACCGCGGCGCGAGCGGCGCTGAAATTACGTTAGAACGCAATTTTTCTCGTGTCAAATTATGGAGAAAATGGACTCTGTAACCACGGACGAGGAAACAACAGACTCTAAATTGTAACGACGGAAAATGAATAAATAATTCTGGGCAATTCAGCATTATCTAGCCAAGCTAAGCAGAGCTTATGTTTTGGATAGCACCCATTTAAACTGATATACGTAACACAATACAATTACGATAAATATTTTTTATTATTCATAGAAAACATCCAGAACACCCGGAACAAACACCTGCATTTGTCCCGAGGCTTGAATCGAACCCGCAACCACCTGCGTTGTAGGCGGACCTTCGCTTCGTGAATCAAAATTTTGTCAATGTTAATGTTTATTTAGACTGACGAATTTCTAGATAATTGAAATAATATGTAAAAAACGTTTGATTAGTTCTGCTTACGTCGGTAGTTAAAACTAGTTTTGACTACGAGTAGTGAGTAAAAAATTTACAGGTACCTGCTTAAGTAGTACTTATTTTGGGTTTTGACTGGCGCAGCTGTGGCTCTAACCGCTGTATCAAGTTTGGAATTTAAACCCTCAATTTCTGAGCTACCTATACATTGTTTGCAACAGTCTGCAGTTGGACTAATTGTTTCAAATGTAAATAGGTACTAGTTCTAATTTGTTTCCTTTTTTTTATTGTAATTTGCTGTGTTAATAAAAAGGTTAGGTATATCTGAATTTAAAGCATGATTAGAAATTACCATTCTTTATATACATACTTAGATACGCTTCGTTTTCAGTAGCGCGGCATCCATTATTTTCTTGGTCCTTGTCTCGTCGATTCCAAGTAGCGTGGCAGTAATTGACAGATATAAACTGAATATTTCACGAAATTTGCATTTTACTGTTCATGTTACAAAACACATTGACTTTTTTATTCACTTACTGAGCCTTTATTTGAGAGTAAAGAATGCTACACCGAAGTAGGCCCGTGGCAAAAATTTTCTGAATAAAAATTAAGCTTTGTCCGTTCCAAGAATACAACCTATCTCCTAGCCAAATTTTATGGAAATCCGTTTATCAACGGATTTTCATAAAATTTGGCTAGGCAGTGAAAATATACGAACAGATACAAAATTACACATACCTAAGTATAATTTTTTTTTGGCCGTATTGCTACAACTCTAATTTATACAAATAAAAGAGAAAAACTCACTGATTTTTTTTTAATCTGGAAAAAGGCTTATGTGTGTTTCGAGATTCCGGTGTGTGCGTACGTATTGAACATTGAAACTTAGTAAGTAAGGTAAAAAATATTTATTACCAGCAAATACAAACAAAGTTTAACTTAAACTGTAATACTGCATCTAAAGCAACAAATAAACGAAACTTAGCCTAACATACATCTGTATATTTTGTAGATTGCTAAATTAATTTTATATGCTATTTTCTTTCTCACTTTGATCTATTTTTCTTCTATTAAAAATTTTCTCGAAAATTAGTATCTCAGCTTAGAAGAGTTATTCGATGACAAAGTTGATGCCGATGTCGTAGATCCAAACTTACAATTATAATAATATTTAAACACTCTTGGTAAGATTACCAAGGACAATTATTTGTACTTAGTTTTTACATTATTCTGTACCTAGCTAAGTTAGTTTGACGTGTAAGAACATTTTCTTATAAATAAATAACTGAACTGAAGTATAGTTAAGTACAGAAAGGACACAATTTTGGCGTTGGTAGTTTGTATAGAATCAAAAATTTGGGGTTTTTATAAAGACAAGTCCATGCGAATGCAATCGCAAGCGGGTCAGTACTTTAATGCTCCAGATACGTTTCGTTCCAACGTCTAACATGTTATTTTACATGAGAAAAACCTTTTTTTACCAGAGAAAACAAGACAAAAGCTACTGCGTTGAGGTAAGATCAGCTTTGTTAATATTGTCCGCTCTCGCTAAGCTATTTTTAATCCAGGCAAAGATTAGTTACGTTACCAGGACCGTAAATAGATTCTAGTATCACACTACACCACTTAATCTAGAACGACCGCATTGTAACCTATTGTGCCTTCCTAAGGTCTTGTTAACCTGGTTACCTGGGATCCACTTAATAAAGAACCCTCATTTGTTGCGGGGACTACAGTGTCAGAGGTCATGCCGGGGTGGATATTGCGGTAGAGAAAGCCAAGGGTGGTTTTGAACAAGAAGCCGTCTTGGATGAATCTTGTTAATAGTGGCGGAGATATTGATTGACAACAGGAAGTAAAGATTTGTGTAGCGTGTTGAGCATATAATCTCAGATTTGGGGGTCAAGTGAGATCGGTTTTGCGAGACAACGACGAGCGAACATCGCGCGGGGAAGGCGAGAGCCACGGAATAGCCAGCCCGCACGCAATTTCACTGGTCGTTTAGGTTTAGGTGGAAGTACTCCTATTTCCGCATTTAGACTCCTATTTGGTCCATTGTGCGTCTCATTTGCTAGCACAGCAAGCCTAACTCCGTCCAGAAGCGCAGAATCTTCCTGGGATCTTCACAGGCTTCGCGGAGTGACCTCGGCAAGTTGAGGATTTCTGTTCGTTGTGTTGTTACTCCCTCGCATTCCAGGACTACGTGGGCAGCTGATTCGTCGTCGCTGAGGCATCCTCTGCAAAGAGGTCTATCCGTCGCTCCGATGTTAAATAGGTGTTTGTTTAGTGGGCAGTGTCCTGTTAGTGTTCCTACCAGGATACGCAGGTCCATTCTGTTTAGGTTTAGCACGCGTTTTGTCAGCCTCGGTGATGTTGATGGCAGCGCCGCTCTGGCTTGTCTGCATTCTAGAAGGCGTGTCCATCGTTCGTTATTCTGGTACACTGGGTACACTGGTCGTTATTTATAAAGTTGTTTTTCCGCTAAAATAAATAAAATATTCTTTTGCAATAACATAAAACCATAATCGTCTAAAGTATTTATTATGGAACACGTAGACGAAATTTCACTGAAATATTATAACTAGTAAATAAAGCTTTTTCCGTTGAAGTACTTATCTGTACTTCTGTGTAAAAATAAGGATTTAGACGTAGATTTTGCGATTTGTTTGTATCGATTCAACCTTTGTCAATCGTGTTTCGTCTTTCAAAACTTATTAACTAAAATGCCTAATTTTTGATGCCTTTCATAACATTAAAAAAAGTTCAATGTTTTGTCTTAAAATTGATATTCCGTACAGTCCTAACGTGGGTTTTGGGACTTTTAATGAATTATGAAGATCAATAATTGATTCAGGCGTTACTTTACGAAAACCCATTGCAAAATATTAGAATAAAAATATTTATCAACAATTCCATTTAAATTGCATTATGATGAATCTCATCAGAGAAGGTTTTGCGCGGAATTCTTACAAAATATTTTTTATCCTAGTCATAACAAACTTGAAACAAATAAATATATCCGCGAAAATACAATGACGCTTTTGCAATGGAGATTTTGCCACCGAAGTTGTTATAAATCCGCTCAGGCCTCCGCCCCCGCTGCCCACAAAGGACTCACCCTATGAGCTGAAATAGGGCTTGGCATTCAGAATCACCTTCAAAACCATGCCTGACCTTTCCCTTGAAACTTGAGATCCTCCCACTCGGACCATATTATATTTCACTTTCAAAGTTTTATAAACCGTACACATTATTAAATTGCTGGTGTTTCTCACGTAGGTACGAGGCGTTATCTAAAAAAAATTGTTCGACCATACTGAAAAGAGGGTGCTTTTAACGTGGGCTATCCAAATAAAAAAAGATCAAAAAAAGACTGACAAACCGACAGTGTAAGGGTTTCGTTCCCGAACACGAACCCCTAAAACGGACAGACTGCATAGACTGTGCTCATTTTGAGATGAATGACATACCCACTGACCTCCTCTCTCCAACAGATTGCCGGCATCTATTGAGTTCCAAGGTAATAGGGTTTTCCTTTTTTAGATAATAGCTCATTGGCCCTATTAAGAAAAAAAAGTTTGCACTCCTGTAAGTTGCCGAATCTTTGCTCGCTTTTTGTACTGTAGCTACGGCTGTCAAAACAAAACAAACGACTTGGCCACGTGTAGGTTGCCACCTTTGAGATACCATACTGATCCGAGCTAACTCGAGAAGTCTTGTGATTCACTTTTGATGGATATTTGTATTTATTTACTTACCATTTATTAGAGGTCGTTATAAAAGGCAAGTCAAAAATTGAAAAATTTGAAAAGACAAATACATAATTCAACATCTCAATTCATTCAATTCAACAACACAAACTGGCACAGCGCATCAGCATTGCCATACAGCGGGGCAACGCAGCCAGCGTAGCGGGGACGCTTCCAACTAGTATTGATATGGATCAGTTGAGCTACCTGTAGACTGTTTGCAGCAGTCTGCAGTTAGCTCAATTGTTTCAATTGTAAATACTAGTATAATTTTCTACATGATAGCCGTGTCGGTGGTGATACGTTCCCCACTGTCAAAAAACCTTACTTCTCTGAAATCACAATCAAGGTTTGATAGGCTAAATATATTTAGCTTAATTTCCAGGCTACATAATTAGCCTATCAGAACTTTATTCTGTTTTTTTATTCGCATTAGTTGATCTTTTCGGCAAGCATCTATCCGAACGTAACTCGGCCCCGCATTAGAGCCACCAGCAATCTGTTTTTATTTCTAACCGAACCGTATTTCTCTACGTTTTTTTCACTGTCTCTCCGTAAGCATACCGCTGGTTATACCTCGGCTTTAGTACGGCAATAGTTACAAGAGCCGTGCAATACCTTGTTAGAGCTATACTTACCTGAGCTTTGAATGAAGCTCTAGATGCTTTGAATGAAGCTCTAGATGCTTTGAATGAAGCTCTAGATGCTTTGAATGAAGCTCTAGATGCTTTGAATGAAGCTCTAGATGCTTTGAATGAAGCTCTAGATGCTTTGAATGAAGCTCTAGATGCTTTGAATGAAGCTCTAGATGCTTTGAATGAAGCTCTAGATGCTTTGAATGAAGCTCTAGATGCTTTGAATGAAGCTCTAGATGCTTTGAATGAAGCTCTAGATGCTAGACAGTCTAGAGAGACGTGAAGCCTGCGTCAAGGCTCCGACTGGCGCGGAATGCGATGGGGCAATCACAAGCACTGCCTTACCGTCGTCTCAGAGCTCTAGGCATTTGTTACTTTTGCACTGTCTACGTTTTTATTAACTGAGAGTAACGTATGTTTGCGATATGTTGATTGTTAAAGCCTTGTTCTGTTCATGAGACATGTCAAGAGACCGAAGGTAAAGGTGTAAGATAATGTAGGGCGTTATTCATTTTTTCGCAAATTTTGTGTTTTCTCTAGTTTCATAAGAAAAGGGTAGTAAGTTTGGAAAAAGAAACTAGTGATAGGTACTTACCTAATGTTCTCTGAGCTCGATGATGAAATTTTCAGATTAAGGCAATTTATTGTGACGAAAGTGGTTCAATCTTTTAGTACCTATTTGAAAGGAGATACAACTCAATCGAAACAGAGTTGCATAAATGTCTAGCTATAATTAGCTATAATTTATAAGTATCCATAATTCTACAGAACAAAGTCCCAAATCATTGGTTATTAATGTCAGAGTAATTATTTAGAGGTCTATTGACCATAAAAAATATAAAATATAAAGAAATCGTTATATCGTTGTTTGTACTTACGAAAGACTCGAGACCGCGCTCAAAGAATACGGGCGTGTCGTCTAAAGAAAAATTCTATTCTATTCTATTCTATTCTATTCTATTCTATTCTATTCTATTCTATTCTATTCTATTCTATTCTATTCTATTCTATTCTATTCTATTCTATTCTATTCTATTCTATTCTATTCTATTCTATTCTATTCTATTCTATTCTATTCTATTCTATTCTATTCTATTCTATTCTATTCTATTCTATTCTATTCTATTCTATTCTATTCTATTCTATTCTATTCTATTCTATTCTATTCTATTCTATTCTATTCTATTCTATTCTATTCTATTCTATTCTATTCTATTCTATTCTATTCTATTCTATTCTATTCTATTCTATTCTATTCTATTCTATTCTATTCTATTCTATTCTATTCTATTCTATTCTATTCTATTCTATTCTATTCTATTCTGTTCTATTCTATTCATAAGGCGAGCCATCAATTGACATTGTGATACCTGTCATAAGCTTATTTTTAATGCCTCTGTAAAAGTTTTTTTTTGTATAGTGTAGGCAGAGATGCGAACTTGCTCATTTTGCCCACCATCGTAACCGGCGCCTTAACACTTACACTTGTCACTCACACTTGTCGCACTGGATACTAAAATACAGATTAATAAAATCAGCATGTAAGCAGAAGTGATTAGTAAAATCAGCTTGTAATTGTAAACGGACGAATTTAACTAATCACTGATTAGTAACCCTGGTCACTCTTTACTTGTTACTTAAAAAAGTGTTAGTGTAAACCCATCACATGAAGACGGATCTTTACAGAGCTACTGCCTCTACACAAACAAGATAGTAAAGTCTAGTGAGCATAGATAATCATAGATTATTGCAGCAATAAAATTAAGGTTTTAGAATTAATGCTTCTTGTTTAGTCCTTACACCACTGGTTTTGAAAGGAGGATCGGCAAGGCCAGCCTCTTACATCATAGCCTCTTTCACTTGATGTAAAAGGGGCACAATAAACTTAGTACCAACCTAATAACAATGAAATGTAGGAAGTGGACTGACTTACGTACTTACCTACTTATTATGATGCTTACAACGGTCTGCAGTTAGCTCAACTGTTTTAATTGTTTATTACTAGTTCTTATTTGTTTTTATTATATAATTGTAATTTTATTGTGTTCTTAAAATAAACTATCTATTCATAATATATATCTATAAGTGACTTTTAAAGTTATTTCTGAAAATTATTTGAAATATGAAAGCAGTCTGATTATAATAAGATGAGATTCAAAAGTGAATGAAAAACCAAATTATCTATATCGTGTGAAATTGTGGTTTAAGGCGAGCGTACATCAAAGTCAAAACACGTCAGGGAAAGGAAGAAGGTATGGGTTGCTATAATAGGGTAGCTACTACAAGATTAAAAAAGAATAAGGTCCTGCAAACGTAAAAGAGCGCTAAAAATAACCACGTAATTGCAACATTTTCAATAAATCTTCCATTTATTTATCTTTTATATCTATCGAAGTATGTTTTTAATCTCACCGTCTCGTATTTCTCTTCTAATTGAAAAGCCTTCGACATTTGTATGAGATATAGCCGGCGATGTATCATCGATATGTCGAGAATATTCCCCCGGGATCTGTGGAACAAGGTTTTATTTTTCAATTTGATTCATATTGAAACCTAATCTTTCTATTATCAAAGAAAATTACAGCTAAAAGAAAAAATTACAACTAGTATTTACTTTATTGAAAGTCCTCTACATTGTATGCATCAGTTGACTGTATTGGCTGTTTTAAACAATCTACAGGTAGCTCAACTGATCCATATCAATACCAGTCGTCGCGTCCCCAAGACGCTGGCTGCATTGCCCCGCTGCTGTATGGCAATGCTGATGCGCTGCGCCAGATACTCACCAGCTCTCGGGTCGCGTCGCTTTGAAAGCAAATGATTACTAGAGTCTGGTCTTTGTTTCAGAAGTGAAATTAAGTTTTCAATGAATTCTCATTTGAAGTCGAAGTCGATAATTTAAATTTCATTCGATGCGAGACGAAAGCTACCTTCATGTCTCAATTCAATTGAATGCTGATTGATAAAGTAGATAGTTAATTTACAAAGCGCATCTAATAGGTATCCATCATCATCATGATATTACCTACCTGGATGACCGATGATGTACGGCGCCGGCGCGGCGGGCGAAGATTCGTCTGCGGCGCAAGAGGTTGCGGTTCGATTCCCACCTTGGGAGAAATGTTTGTACGATCCAGGTGTTCTGGGTATTTTCTTGTATATCCTTAATACACTCAAATCCACATCACAGTGGATATAGCTCAGAGGAAATTACCGTTGCCTTATTAATATGTGGTGGAAGTAATGGAAGGATGGGTTTGCTTTAAATTGTTGGTTAAGTTTATATTCAGGAATTACTTAGATTGTTCTGAAGCAGAAGGTAGAATCTACTGCGTTGGTTCTCTTCACTATGGGTCTACCCGAAAGTTAGAACCCCGGGTCGGGCCAAAGTTGTCGTTCACGCCTGGAGTTACAAAGTTGGCAGTGTAACACCCCCGTGCTTTGAAAAGATCGTTAAGCCCTTAGTTCTGCGCCTGACCTCTCCCTGGTCGTGTCGGTCTACCGTCCCATCAGATTATGAGACAGAATACAGAGTGCTTCTGTGTTTGCGCACACACTTGTCCACTATAATGTGTCCTGCACAAGGCTAGTTTCCATTGAGACTGGCCGCCGTGGTCGAAATTCGGCTCGGAGGACATCATGATCCCCTAACCAGAAAAGGAGGAGGTGTAGAATGACTGTCCTTGCATTGTCTGAACTACTGAAAAATAATATAGATCACTTTTAGACAGGTTTATATTCAATTCTGAAGCTCAATACAATATTTATCGCTATTGATTGAAAACGAGCGCTCTTTCACAAATTACCTAACCTAGGTTTTTGTGTAGAGCAAGAAGCTGAGTCAGGACCTGTTAGACCTACAGAGTGGGGTGGTGACCAACCCAATGCTTACTTATGTCAGTATAGTTAACTAATCGTCACCTGAGATTTTGCCTGTCTACGTGTTATCTAGTCCTAAGTAATCTTTTAATTCTGTAAAAAATATCTTTTATTTCTGTCTTTTCAACAAATAAACACGACTTCCCTGAAATACCATTTTTTACAAAGTGGAATTGCCCGCTCTAGAAACACATTCTGGCTACCCAATTCCAAAATGTTTCCAACTGTAGGAAGACATTAATAGCAAGCTTACAGGTGAAAGTGACGTAACAGGCTCAAGACAGTCAGACAGTAACGGATACGGCGGAAGCAACCGGTAGGGCACAAGTAGCGCGGCGCGGCGCCGGCGCAGGCTTTGTCTGTGCGCACGCGCCTCGACGACGCGCGGCTACCAGTCAGCTGACCACTGACTTTAGACTCTTGTTTTGAAATGGCGATTGTTTTGAGTAATGATTTGGATATTAATGTTCTTGAAAGAAAGAAGATTTCCAAAATTAATTGTAAACCACTGACTTTAGACTCTTGCTTTGAAATGGCGATTGTAATGATTCAGATATTAATGTTCTTGAAAGAAAGAAGATTTCCAAAATTCATTGTAAACTAGCTGCGCCCCGCGGCTTTGCCCCCGTGGAAATTTTTGTTTCCAACTGTCTTAATTTTTTCTTTCATAAGAACCTTCTCTGACAATAACAAACACAACAAAGAAAGAATTAGCGAAATCGGTCCAGCCGTTCACGCGTGATGGCGTGACCAAGGAAAACGGGTTTCATTTTTATATATATACTAGCTGCGCCCCGCGGCTTCGCCCCCGTGGAAATTTATGTTTCCAACTTTCTTATTTTTTTCTTTCATAAGAACCTTCTCCTGACAATAACAAACACAACAAAGAAAGAATTAGCGAAATCGGTCCAGGCGTTGTTGAGTTATGCGCTTACCAACACATTTTGCGATTCATTTTTATATTATAGATAAATGTGCGCTCACGTACCTTGTACTCGCTATAAATATGAACTTTGAACACCCCTTCTCCAGCGCAGTGCTCGCTCAGATGCAAAAGTATGAAACAAACTTCCTGCGTCCGTTTTTCCGGGAGAGTACAATCTCGGAGGCTTCTAATGCCGAGTGAATAAGTTCCTTCTAGGAAAGCATGCCCCATCTGCCACATCGTCACTTTCATAAGTGTGATGGTGGTCAAATGCTTGCATACGCAAAAAAAGAACACGCTTGACTCGAACCGCATTCACCTTAAAGATGTCTTATCTTTAAAGGATTCATTGGTCATCTCAGCCCGCACCTCACTCAGCCCGCGGGCCGAAACGTCCACTAAAAGCATGCAACGTTGGTTTTCCTTCAACATTCAACAATTAAAGTTCGTAGCTAACCCACGCAAATTCACAATGACGTCTTCAAATTGGGTCGCGACTCGTGCTCCCACTGGGATTGTACCACTATTACTCGTGGTCCCACTATCCCTGAAATCATGGGTTCGTGGTTCCACTGCTTAGTGGGACTACCAGTCATAGTTAAAATCGTTACGATAGTTTTTAAGAAAAATTCCAAATTAAATTTCAAATAAGGTTACTGTTAACATGCCACAGGCTATTAACTGAGTCTTAAAATGAGCACTAATCCAGCTTCCTATGAATTGGCCAAGTTTTTCTTTGATTTTGCTTTTTATTTCTTTAGTTTCTTTTCAATTCTTCCCATTATAAACTGCCACCAACAAGTTTATTCTTCATTCCTTCGAGTAAAGGGCTACGATGATGAGTAAGCCCGAAGGCAAACAGAGTAAGCAAACAGAAGGATTGGTTTGCCAGAGTTGGCAACAAGTATCGAAAGTTCTCGACGGAAGCAATTTCCTGAGTTTTTGTAGCCGTTTGAAACTCGAATGATAGATTGTGTAAAAATAGACTGAGGTATTGAAAACTTCAATCTATTGCTGTTGGAGTTTGTTGGAAAACCATTTGTTGGGTTTACTTTGAAACATGGGCTTGCGACTTCCAATTTCACGATAATATTCAATACAACAAACCTGTGTTTGTTGTTCGTAAAACTTTGCCATTTTCAAAGTTTGTCCCAAAAATCGAGAAAATTCTGACTCCTATCTATACCTACATTACCTACCTGTGTCGGTCTGTCGTCCCATCGGACTATGAGAGTGAGGGATTAGAGTGCACCTGTGTTTGCGCACACATTTGTACACTGTCATGTCCTGGGCACATGGCTAGTCTCTGCTGAGATTGGCTGTTGTGGTAGAAATTCGGCGGATATCATCACTATCGTTTGAACCCGTTTTGGCGCGGATAATCGACATAATACACAATATTCCATTTTAATCCGTAGTCATGCGAAATACAAATCTTCTCCAAAACCATTCACTTACCCTATACATACAAAATACGGTAATGGTATACTTCCCGATGAAACTGTCTAAACTACCTACAGGAATTTTGAAAACTCCGACAGATAAAAAAACAAATAAATAATGAATTCACGGGAACGAGTCCCGTGATTTTGCGGACAAACGGTCGGGTGAACAAACGAAGTTTCAGGCGTGTACTAGCTGACGATAAAACAAAACGATTCATACAAGAGCATGTTGCTTTTAGGAAAATAGCCGTAATGCCCACATATGGCATTAGATATCGAACGGTAAGTGGACCAAGAAGTCATGAATATCGACTTGCACGCGTTGCTAAGTGGTATGTGTTGGAAATGTGGCCAAATGTGGTCATAGGAAGTTGTTACTAGGCTCGGAGGCTTAACTTCTCTTAGTTGTAAGTAAGCCGTATTAAGATATATAGGTATATTTAAAACATAGAAAATTACAATAAGCGAATAAAACAATTACAACTTGTATTTACACTTATGTATATTTCCTAAAAGTAAGCAGTTATATACTTGTTTTACAGAAGACGTTTTTCTCCCTTGTTACACGCAATATTTTACCAATTTTCCCTTGTCGCATGCAGAATACATTCATAATAGTGCAGAATTTGTTTTGGTCGCTTTTTCTTCATCGTGTCGTATTGCAAGGTCGTGATAGAAGTCGTGTCGTTGGCCGATATAAAATAGGTACATCTCTCAAGCAAATAAAAACGTAAAAATACGAAGATGTCGGGCATTTTGTCTCCTCTAATGATAATGATGACATCATGTCAGCGTCATCTAATCTTTATTCGAACATCTGCCGTAATCATTAATGTCAAAACGATGATGCAAAAGTGTTCTGACTATAGGTCAACAAATAGAGCACAAGGAAATGCAATCTAATTCCTTTATGATCGTCATTATAAAGTAAAAGTAAACTTTACTTTATTAACAGCCCGAATCTACCCACTGCTAGGTAGCTGCCAACCAATATCGTTCTAGGCAGCAATCTTCGCAATATAATTAAAACATTCACAAGAAGCTATGATTTGAAAACTATAAGAAACCCGACTCAGTCCTCGATTTTTTACTTTTTTCGGTAAATGAACGCGAAGGCTTACAAAGTTTGGCTAAGAGGAAAAACAAAACAGAAGAAAACAATAAAAATTAATTTATCTTGTTAAATTATAAAAATAATTAAAATTTAGGTTCTAAACAGTTTTTATAATCGACGCATGTACTACTTTTAGGTTAAATAAAGAACTGAAAAAGCAAACAAAACAATACAGAAGAACAGACAGTATTTTGATACCTCACTAACTCATTAAGTAATAAAATCACGTAGTCCGTTTTGATGCTAAACTATATGGTAATAAAGAGTATCCGCTAATCATAAAGAAACACTCGAAAATCATAACCCACGCCTCGCGGGAAAAAAGTGGCGAGATTTATTACCTATCTATACTTCTTTGAAAAAAACCAATACAAAATACACAGCCAGCTTTCTAACTATTATGGACTCAAACTTCCATGTTTTGTAAACTAAGCGCGGCCTTTAGAAAGCATGTGACATATTCCCAATGGAATACGGAAAACTAGTCGTCAATATTACACGTCATTTTCTCAGTCGACTTAGTTTACTAACTCGTATCGTACCTATATTGCTATTGGTATACCGATCTCGCGCCTCAGGGAAATCTGAGAAAGTCGCTCCAAGGTATTTGTAATAAAGGTCACACAGTATGTATAAATCTTCATCGATCATTCATAGATTATGATCGAGTTAGTAAGGTCGCACGTTGCAAGGGACATTCTTTCATGAAAACTCACTCATACAACAGAGTCATATTTTATTTATTTTTATTAGGTAAACAAAACACACTACAATAATGATAAAACACAAATCTATCAAAGAACTTAGGAACTGGCTTGAAACGTAACTTAGGTGCACACAACAAATAGATAGACATTTTAGAAAATGAAGGAACATCAAAAATTAATATAAACAATCCGAAAAATAAATAAAAATAATTAAATAATGCTGGGCAATACACACAGCATCATCTAGCCCCAAGCTAAGCAGAGCTTGTGTTATGGGTAATAGATGACTGATATAAATAATATAATACTTACATTACATAGATAGATATTTTTTTATTATACATAGAAACGACCAGAACACCCGGAACAATTTTTTGTAGATCGTACAAACATTTGTCCCAAGGCGGGAATCGAACTCGCAACCTCCTGCGCCGCAGGCGGACCTTCGCCCGCCGCGCCACCGAGGTCGTCAAATGCAAACAAATAATTACATTACAGTAGTTTATTTTACATTGGCTATGTTGCTCTCACGAGCATCATCGCCTTGCGGTTAAAAAATTCAAAATTAAGTTTAGAAAATAGATAATGGATGCTAGTTTTTTATACAGAATTTACATTACAATGCTAGAAAATGAAAGTACAAAATATTTGCACACCTTTTCTAGGATTAGGGCACAATACGACCATACGTTCAATGGGTGCATCCAGTAAATTCCAAATTCCGTGAACATTCAGTCCTTTTAGCAGGAATTCCATTCAGTTTGTCCAGTCCACGTCTCTAACTTGTAAATACGATATTTTTCTATTTGAGCCGCAAGCCTCTTTGTGGCGTAAACTTTTCATTTCATGGTCGCAATGTTAGATACTTTCAGAGTAAAATGAGCAAAACTTTTAGTAGAAATATTATACAAAAGCGGAAATAGAAATATTATACAAAGGCGGAAATAGAAATAGACATTATGACTGTCATAAAATAAACAAAATATGAGAAAGAACCTCTGTAATTCTTTATTGTACACAATTAATACAAAGCATGAATTTACATAATATGTACATAGGCGAGCTTAACCCGAAAAAGAGCTATCTTCCAGCAAACCTCAGAGTTATAGGAGAGGCGATGGAATAGGTAGAGGAAGTGTACTAATAATGAATCTTAGGTACATATACTTCACTCTTCACTTCAACAATAAACATGAAGAACAGGAAGAACTTAATAAGCAGATACTCAAGCACCTCCAACATACGTAATAGGGTCGTTCTTCTTTTTTACGTCACATTTGGCTCCCTCCAAAAACAATTTTCAAAAATTTATTCGTTTGCTTTTTTTTGTTTTTGAGTTGTCGATGTTTTGATTTACTTCTTTAGGATTTCAAAAATATGCTCAGCAGCGATGATTTCTTAATAATTATATTAGGAATTCCCAGTTCTTTGGGACAGTGCAGCAAAAACCAAACACCTCTGTCACGGTATCACTTTCAATTTTATTATAACATACAAAATTACATTTAAGTTTTAATTTGTACTATGTGTACTACTGTTTAAAATCTTTTGTTTGCTAACAAACTTGTTTTTTTTTTTCTTAAAAAGAATAATAATAACAACAAAATTCTTAACACTCTGTCACATTTTTGAGCCGTTGAGTAAACTAACTTTGAAAAATAACCGTTTTACCACTTAACAGTTGCATTGAAATATAGATGGACTCCTAAAATGCTATTTTTTCTAGCATATTCAAACACATTTTTTGGGGAAACAATGAACTAGCGCGACAGACTGCTATAAACAATTTGCTGTACGGAGACAAATTGTGACGGAGTGGTAAAAATTGTAACAGAGTAGTAATTTAGTAACTAAAAATGATAATGGTAGTATGTTTAACTATAGTATCTTAGAAATAGGAACTTTTTTTAAATCATAACAAACAATAATTACTATTTTTAATCGACTGAGATACAAACTTGCGCCTTTTTATAATACTAAATGCTTTTTTCAGTCTTGAACATTAAGATTACCTAGACTTTTTTAGATCAGTCTCATTGTAAATCTTAAAAACTAGAAATCAACTTTTACATTTCACACATAACGATCGGCTCTTTGAATTTATACCAGACTCAGTTTACTCTTTTGATTTGTTTGGGCGTTTGAATTTTTTTTTAGCATTTTTTCAAACATTACGTCTGAAACATGAGACTCTACCAACTTGAAAAGTTTTCCGCTTGTTCCAACAGTCTTAAAGAATACGATCTTGACATCTTCTTTATAAACATCGCTTTTGGACACGCCTAAATAAGTGTTTTCTCATTTTCTTTCGCTGCCTTTTAGCTGCTGACAAGCCATCTTTGAGTAGTCATAGCTATAACAAAAAATACATCCAATTGTAACACTCATAAAACGTAAAACACGACATTTTTCCGTAAAAAACACTATAACGTTGAAGTTTCATACAAAAGCTTCCACTCTGTCACATAATTTACCACCACGTCACACCCGATGTGACCGAAGTGTCGTGTGACGGAGTTGTAAAATCCTAATAAACATGATTCTCACTCTTTTATTTATAATCGAATAAAAACTCTTGGCTGCCCACACACAAGATTCACAAAACAGCAATCAATCTATAAAATATGGAACAAATAAAATGAAATTTGCAACAAGAAACTTACGTGACAGAGCAGACGCCGAATTAAAATACGAACATCCTGTGACCACTTTCGGGCAACTGGCTCGGCCGGCGAAGACGAGCGGACGTTGAAGGTGGGTTGAGGTGTTGGCGGGCCATGTGCCCATGTCGTTCACTCAACGTCAAAAGCAATATTGCTAGTATAATCTGACAAAAGTATGTGACTTAGGCGACCACTGAATTCGTCCTTCGGTCGGAGACATAAAGTTCTTATTAGCACTTTTTTGTTATTTTAGTTCAGATGTTCATCAATCGTACGTTATAATAATACTTATTATTTCGCTCGGTAACTGGCATTCAAACATTTTACAATCCCATATAACTTTTATTCGTACGAGGTATTTGAACGTAGTGACTGGAGTTGGGAGACACTTAAAATTTTCTATGAAAACACCCCTGTCACACGATTTGACTCCTCTGTCACATTAATTTTCCACAGAAATTCGTAAAATTAGACCGTGTTAGCTTAACACTTTATTGCTCGTATAGTGTAGAAGACGTAGTAATAGAAAATAATTTTAAAAAGTCAATAAATTTTGCAAGCATGTTTTGCTTGCAAAATTTATCTATGTGATGTCTGGTTCATTTATTTAAATGAACCAGACATCACATACATACATATTTATACTTGTGATACCAACTTGTGATCGGTCAGTGACCAGATTAAGTGATACCAGTTCGACTAGATAACCGCAGTCTCACTTGTCAACCACCTGTCATATCGAGATCACCGTAATATATCAGTTTGGTCAAGTACCTTGTCAGACTAAAAGGCGCTTATTTGTAGAATGAAAGTGGACTTCAAGTAGGTCAACTTTAAAGTGACAAAGTACTAAAATATATCTTACTAAATGTAGCCAATTGTAGATCATAGATATTAAATCTAGTCTTCGACGAAATGTCTGCAATCGCAGTTCCTCACAATCCAAAGCTACTAACTTACTTCATACAACTTTATACTGGTGTTCCTCAAGGGTCGATAATGAGACCTTTTCTCCTTATTGTGTACAAAGACGCCTTAGATCTCCTTCGCTATTTTACGGCACCGATATCCAAGTCACCTATATGATTAAGGTACAGTGGCGCTCAGAAGTGGCAACCTACTCGTAGATTCTAAAGACATTGACTTGAAGCCATTCGTGGAGATTACGACCTTTTTAAAATTTATCAGTAATTGGGTCCTACGTTCAAACCACAAAGTCATTTACACTTAATATTACCCTAATTTTGAAGCTTAATATATTATCTATTTGATTAGGAAACAAAACAACAAAATAAACTTAATTGATTAAATAACATGGTTTATTTTGACACCATTACAAATGTTTATTAAATCAATTTGTCATAAGTATTCCATAATATTTCGCTTATGCATACCGTATACAATAATAATGTTGGTCTTAAATTTGGAACTAGATGAAATTTACTATTTTAAATCGTAGTAACCTTCAAGCGAATATGATCTTTAAGGTATGTCTCCAATTATGGCCGCAACTGTACAAGTGTCGCAAGTCACAACAGAGGTGTCGGTCGTTAACCAAATTAACCGCATGAGGTATCGAATAACTTGTCCACCAGTATTAGATAGATATGTTTATACGTTATTTAATACACAAACGTTACTAATTGTTAAAGCTTATTAGTTTTTCCGTTGTGCACTATGTTAGCGTTGGTGTTGTATCTAAGTATATTTATTTAAGTGTCACCATATATATTGTTCTTTTATGTCCAGTCTATCCTAAGTTTGTCTGGAAAATATCGCTCACAGCGATAAGGCCGCCCATTATAATTACTCTATTCTAAGCATTTCGGTCTTTATAGTTCCTGTCTTTTGTTTTCTATCTATCTATCAAAATTTTCATTAGTATTGCACCAGTTTCTGACCGCGGCTTTACATACTGTGTCTGGTCCACGTGATCTTTTCTCAGATTAATGATGATGATGTTCTTCGGCATTGTTTTTTCAAATCTAATAATTTGTGATAAGCGCCAGAACACCTACCTACCCTAAGTTTTATGTTGTTTTAATGCATTATTTATTTAACGCAGTTTTCTATTTTCCAGGTATGTTCGTGTATTTGTTCAACAAACAACGCTGAATGGTATGTTTTTAGCGCTATTATAATAGATGAGTGGTTTCGACATTGTTGACTCAAAACAGAAGGGCGCTTCATTGTCATTACAATTTTGGTGTAATTAAGCTGAAATAATACTGGTCATTTTACACAGCCAATATTAAACTACTGACTATTTCATTTCCATAGCAGATGGGTATTTTACAGAAGTGATATAAAAATTCAGAAAGGCACATTTACGGTACCTTGTCTGAAATAGTGTGTAAGCAAGAGAATAACGAGCTACGAAGAAGGTATACCTACATACTTAGCTATTTGTTTCTTTCTACTTCACAACCAGCTAGCTTTTCTGGCCTATCTTTCGGGGCCGCAAAAAATACTAGCATCTAGCTTTTAGATTCTAGCTTCAAAACAAAAAAGATATATCAGCTTGTAATTATCCGTCTGAGCTCCGCTAAATGGCTATCAGCTGTCTTCCTGCGTCAAAATAGAGGGCATCTTTTTCTAGACTATGCAAAGAGCGAGATTTTAAACCCAGTTAGTGCACGTCGCGGTACGTATCGTAGCCTGGGTTAGGGTACATCTCGTCCGAAATTAATACTCGTCCGCGGACAAGATGTCTACTTTACTTTTGAGTAGTGGTACATCTCGTCCGAATCTAAAGTCTCTCTGTTTTAGATTCTGACGAGTTGTACCTTAACCAATGGTGAAGGGGACAACTCGTCCGAATCTCGTCGTAACTTTTCAAGGGTTCTGTATCGAAATGTTTTATAAAAACATCTAGTCACTAATTCTGCCTCTAAAGGTAAATTATAGTTATCGTCGAGATCTACATTTGCCCGGCAGGTCAATATCATAACGTAACGAAAACGCTGTTAAAGACATAATTTTAAACATAATTAGGCTTACTTTTAAGTGGGTAAGTTGTAGCCAAAAGCCTATTAACTTCATAAAATTTTCTGGGTAGCAAAATTGGCAGCTGAAAGACCATTTCTCCGTGTCAAAGTTTCTGTAAAATCGGTAAATTTAGACGTCGTTCCCGCCTACAGTGCACCCACGCTTTACAAGCCGTACCCTTTGTGGTACCTACGCAATTCTGCCAATTATTGGCCGTGGATGATTCAAAGTAGCACTTGTGGCTTTATTTGTTTCTTGGGGAAAACGATGAAACGTTAAAGTGGTAACTACTTGGTTAAGTTCTCTCTGTTAATTAGATTGATTCATTAACCGTTAGGTAACACTGTTTCTATTTGGTTTTTCTTTACAGTATAAATACTTTTTCATCAACTTTTCGTACCTATAAGATAAAGACGAAACACATGATTGGTGCCGAAATTGTGCTATCAAACATATTTATGGACCTTTTACTAAGGAATAAGCTCCTCAACATCCCTAATCGTGAAATGTTTTGCTAAGAACAAAACTCGACAACAGCTGGACCAATGTAGCAAATTTTCTTTTTTGAATTATTCCTTGAAGCCCGAGGAAGGTGAAGAGAAATATTTGAAAAATTATCCGGAAAAACGTAAAAACCACCCAATAAACTTAACCGCAAGTACCGTTACGGAGCGCAGCTAGTTTTAATACATAATATAATATAATATAATAAATGAGAAATGAACTCTATCTGTCTGTTATTGATTAACGACTTAAAGGTTGACCGGATCTTTGGCGGGGAGATAGATTGTATCCCGGGGAGCTAACTAGGCTACTCTGTATCCCAAAGAACGAAGTAACTCATAAAATTCACATTGTCTTGGTCAGTTTCTGATATTTCAATCATAGTGCATGATCTATTATCACTGTCGTAGTGCATGACTAGTTGGCTCGCTGCGTTGGCAGAGTTGTTGCCGACCACCCGACGACGGTAGGAATGCCTCCGTAGGCATGTCACGTGGAATCCCAGAAGTACGATAGTGGCATAATGATTATGTCACATGTAAGGTATAGGTATACTTACCTAGTTCAACTGATGGCAGTGCAGTTCCTAATATTGAATCGGGTTTGCCTGTCTGTAAATTAATTCATTCGTTTGTGTATGAATTTAGACATTTGAAAGTTGTAAACCATTCGTTTCGAAAAAACTGGAAATTTGACTGTGTATAGCCAAAAAGATAATATTGTCAGATGATCTTTTCGCAATTCTAGGGTCAATGCCCAAAAACCTGCCAGCCTTAGCGGCGCGACCTCCAGGGGCGCATGCTGCAGATGAACATGTGTGTGCGTCGTGGGCTGTGAAAGTGTTAATATCGTATCGAAGGTATAGAATAGCCCTCTACTTTTACACGCCATCGTAATCGGTTGCACGCAAGCTTGACTATCCGATCTGGCGATACAATCTGACGACAATTATCATAGGTTTTTTTTGTTAATATAGTGCGTAAGCCCTTACACTCAGGGTAATTTCTAAGAAATCAAGCGACGCTAGAGTCTGAAGGAAGTCCCAAAGTTTTTCGACTCCTGCGTGACCTCATGATGTAGTTGTTAAGCACATTCCCGTACTGAGAGAAGGATGCGGGTTCGAGTCCCGTCGAAGTTGAATTTTTTTTTGGGATAATATTGAATATCTGACGATTATCATCTCGTATCTTTTATACGAAAAACCTATGAATTGTTAAGTTCTCATACATAATCAATAGCACCATCACATCGCGCCGCCCGCCCGCCGTAGATATCCGCCCACGCGAGCTGGCGCCAGCACTAATTCAGATCTGACACCATTCTGTTATCATCCAACTGTTTCTAGGAGAAACAATTTCATCATGGCTTTTGAGAAAGAATTAAGGCTGTATATTTCATCTCGAAGTATCAAAAATTATGGTTTTTGTAGCCGAGAAAAATTAAATGAATTAATGATATACTAGGTTTATTCGATTAATTATTTTAGTTGTGATTATTATACAGGGTGGAATTTTGTAATGCCACCTGGAGGGAAAGTACTCGTAATACTGTAGATAGAAAATTTTACTCAAAGAAAACATTCCTTTAATTTTGAAAAGAAAGAAAACTGCATTCAAAGATTTTCGAAAATTCGCTTGCCACACCCGGGAATCGAACCGACTAAAATCTGTAAAAATTACACCCTGTATTTTTATTGCATAGATCGGTCGGGTCAATTATAAGGATGAAATCTCTCTAACAAACTTAATAAATTAAATGTAAGGAAAACCATGAAATCTTAAATTATTTTAATTATTTACAATAAAAGTCAACTAACTACTAATTAGTTGCTCAAAATGGGCTCCATTTTCTTGGATACACAAATTTATTCTTCTTATGTATTCATTTCTAGTAACTTTTAATAACGTGTTGTGGTGAATATTATAAATCGTATTCTGAACTTCAACTCTCAACTCGTTTACATTCGCATAAGATTTCATGTAAATTCGATTTTTTACATATCCCCACAAAAAAAAATCTAAAGGGGTGAGATCTGGTGATCTCGCAGGCCATCTGATTGTGCCGTTGGTACCAATCCAGGTATTAAAATGGTTATTAATGTAGGCAGTGATTCTGCTGTTATGGGCTGGAGCACCATCTTGCTGTAGAATTATTTGGTTTCGCTCCGCCTCGGGGAAACCATTTAACTCATTTCTTAAGAGATCCAGTATTTCAAGATAGAAGAGTCTGCATTAAGTACAAACACGTGCAAATTTCAATAGTCTTATTTAAATATCAATTCGTCATTTTAATGGATAAATGACGTCAATGATAATTATTAATTACTGAAACAAGTAAACAGATGGATCTTTAAGTTTAAGTGCTTAACTTGACCCATTCAATTTATAATTTCAGATTTCATGGTTTTCCTTTCATTTAATTTATTGAGGTTAAAGAATCTTTATTTCTCATAAAAACTATTAAGTTTGTTAGAGAGATTTCATCCTTATTATTGACCCTAACGATCTATGCAATAAAAGTACAGGGTGTAATTTTTACAGATTTCAGTCGGTTCGATTCCCGGGTGTGGCAAGCGAATTTTCGAAAATCTTTGAATGCAGTTTTCTTTCTTTTCAAAAATAAAGGAATGTTTTCTTTTAGTATAATTTTCTATCTACAGTATTAAGAGTACTTTCCCTCCAGGTAGCATTACAAAATTCCACCCTGTATAAGGGAGGACAATGAAAAGTTTCTCCGTACTGATCAAAACAGTTGTGCAATACCAGTTCATTTCTGTGGGATTCAACATCTCACTAGTAGATGTTAAGTTAAAAATAGTCACCAGCCAGCGGTTACCTTTTTCCGCCCCGATTGAAACCTGGGTCTCTTCAAGACAAGAGTGAATAGGTTTCTTCTAGAACATCGTCATACATTGTCAGGCACATCGTCACTTATCAAAAGGTGAGATTGCTGTCAAACAAAGGATAAATAAATCAACTGTAATTTTTGGTTAAATAACTACATAAAAGACAGTCAAAAATAAGCACTGTATTCATCTCTCTTCCACGATGGTAAAACTGCTTTTCGGTGAGCACATAATGTGACAGGCGACAATATATCATTCTTTGGGACTCCAGGCCCTCGACATGTCAGAACTAAGGGCAAGATGCTAGGAGAGGCAATTCAACCTACGCAATTCACGAGTTACGAAATCTCTATGCTAAGACGAAGTTAAAAAGACAACTAAACCACAGGACAGTTTCACATCAGTATTTTAACAGGGAAATACGGCCAAGTGTGAAACTAAAAAAACTTTTAAACTATTTATTAAGTTTCAACTTTTAAGTTCGTAAAGAAAAATTATTCTAAGTTAATACCTAGTGACGAAGATACGCTCGTTCGATGTAAGTACGAAGTAGAATGATGTGATCGCGGTAGCGGCAGGCCGCGCTGAGGGAAAGACGTCATCGCAGAGTCGCCAGAGTACGAGTAGGTATGTACTAGCCGAATGACAGTTATACCGGACGAACCAGAATGAAAATGCAATGCTGCAATCTACGGCTGAAAATTAGGAGCATTAGGTGGTGCTACAAGGGTATTTTGTTTCATTTCGAAAATGAACAGTTTCACATAATTAACAATATAGGATGCCTTTTTAAGATCGGAGTGTATGGCCAAATCCGTTACCATGAGAGGAGGGAAAGTCTACTCATGATTTCGGATCAAACGAAAAAACAAAAATCTGGATACCATAACTGCTGGTCTAACTTATAAGGTCTGCTACAGTACGGTACCTGCCTACAGTTTGAGTCGAAATTTGTGAGAAGTCCACATTTCACAAATGACCTCTTTTTATATTCAACCACACATTATTTATTTAAACCTACAACGTGCGAAGTCTTGTAAATTATTAAATAAATTTTCAATTATATTATTTAACACAAACAAAAGCTTGAATTTTTAATTAAGTGTGATCCTTTTTTCCGTTATTTATGCTTGACCTTTCAGAATTATTATTGTAACAACCGTTTCTCACGCCGAGCGACGTGACAGGCATCCCCAAAACATTGTAATTAGAGGCGCCTTTTAATTAAAGCCGATGGATCCCGCCACGGATCGCTATCTCGTTTTTGTGTATCGAGTTATTTCATATTTTACTGAAAATTGAAAAGGGTTGTGGTGTTCTGTTATTTTAAAGGGTTAAACCATAGAAGTACAGAATACTTCCAAGGGTTAAACAGAGGGACACCCATCCCACAGGTTGTCGTATCAGATATATAGATATACTTTTTATTATGTACACACACAAACAGCACAGCACAGGAAAAGTAGTACCTAACAAAAGTATAGTAACAGTATAATAAGGTAGGTACACATATTAAGTAGGATCCATAGTAGGCAAATCCATAGTATTTATCGAATATTTATTTGTATGTCGTTAGATGTCCGGAAATACCAGAAAATGGTAGTCTTGGAGAAAAAAAAATTATATTTAGTCCGTCAGTTAAATTATCGGAAGATATTGGACACATATTTTTTCTTTTGTAAACAAAAAATGTCAAAACTAAAGCGCGTGTCAAAGTTCGGGAGTGGGGGCTAGTGACGTCACACCTTGCTAAAAAGTGTCGCAAGGTGTGACGTCACGCGGAAATTTAACTGCCTACATCATCATCAGTTTTAGAAAAATACGTGTGCAATATCTTCTGATCGTAGATATCTTAAGATACAATTGTATCCAAAACTCGAAATCAACTCTTTGAGCGTATCTCCACGCAGCGATATCATCTCGGCTTCAACTAGCTCGCCGCGTCAGAATCGCCCACGAAGATAATCCTTTTGTTACCAATTGCAAAATTCAGCTACCAATAGCCCAAGGTTTACCTAACGTACAAATCGTCTAGAATCCTCGTCGATATTTGTCAATTTCCTAAGAAATTAATCACGACTTCTCGTCTCCGTCCGTGATGTGATTCCTCTGAAACGTGAGACACGCGAGCAGCTCGAGTGTCACTACACTACACCCGCACTGTGCTTAATTTGATTTACTGCAATCGTATCTCACCCTATAACTACTGGACAAATCAGGTATAACTTTTGAGCGTATAAAAATATGACATATATTTGGAGTTGACTGAGAAAATGTAGAAGCAAATTATTGTATAAGTAGTCATTCATTATAATCACGAACAATATAATCATTTATATTTACAATAAAATTTAAATCAATCAGTGAGTTTTAGTTATTTGTGTCGTGGTTTGTTAACAAACATTCTACATCAAGCTAGTATATAGAGTAAATAGTCATCAATCAGAAAAAATAAATTATTCCATTCAAATAATTCTTAATTCAATTCAATCTAGATAAGATCATAATAGATGAGGTTACAAATATAGAATTTTGTTAAAGACCGAATTGAAAATTTTATTCGCTACGTCGCTTCATACAAAATACCTGATGAGGTTCCGGATCACTTACCCTAAGATTATCACAGAATTTAGAACAGAGTTCATGAAAAAACAACGTAGGTCTTGCTTGATCCGTGAATACAATGAAGACTTTATGCTGAAAATCGAATTGAAACAAATGAATATTGACGATGCGTCTAACTCGGCGCGGACAAAAGTCTGTACAATTTCCGAATCCGATGCTCCGATGCTTTACTGGAAAATACAAGGAAAAAAATAAGAGATGCCTCTTCCTCCAACATTCCTTTCCATTCCCCCAACAACAACCGACTCAAAACATGTCTCCTGGAGCGGGGGTTCTACAGCTTCGGTCAGTGCCTGAACTGTAGAATACGAGTACAATCCCCGTGCCTGAAGTAAAGCAAACGTTTTCTCATAAAAAATATAAAATGTTCAGTGATTTTTCGGTAACTGTTTATAGCGGAAAATAATAGATTACTTTGTGTAATAATTTCGAATATAAGTTATTAATTTCATCATAACGAAGACTTTGTGATGTTATTCTATTTGACGTGTAAATATTTATCAATAAAATATTGAGGCTTTACAGCTTACAGTCCAGCTCTCAACTTCGATCTAACATGTTTATCAGCAGTCATACGTCTATTACTTGTTGTGCCTCCCACAAACAGTGATATTTATAGATATAAATAGCGGGAGCTCAATGATTGAAACACCGAGTCAACGATCCAACTGTTTTATTGCGCTACCCTCGAATCTAGGTACATTAAAATAGGTAGGATACCACACGTCCCCCCCTAGAAAAAAAAGAAAAGAAAATCTTATATAATTACTTAAAATCTAACAAAGAAATATAACGTTACTTGGTAAGAACCTACTAATTTTTTAAAAGTAAACAACTTTTAAAGTTATAGTAGGTAATTGCCAACCTGACCTGACACAAATTACAATAAACAGCGATTAACATTAAACCTAAGTAGGTACCTAGTTGTGTAAGCTGCAATGCCAAGTTTATCTATACAATACAATGATGTACCTACTTATGGCGTTGAATCGTAAACAAAACTGTAATTAATGTAATTATCGAAGCATAGGTATATATGCTAAAATATATGTAATGCAAATTAATGGAAATAAATAGCCCAGCATAGGTTTTACGAGCTTAACTTTTATCTTCCAGTATAATTAACAATGTTTAGTTTAAGTAAAAGTTTATTAATTTTACATTAGAACATTAACTGAGACATAAATGCAGAGTTAAGATAAACAGAGAAAAAAAAAAGGACTTATCTAGGTATACAAAGATTATTAGGTATTCAGGTGGGTAATTAGTCTAAACTTTATAATTCTTATCTTTAAATGTACAGGCGCGCTTGGGGCGATCTTTTACCAACGGGCTTTGAACCGGTTCTGGTTCTATTTCGCTAATTGGGACTGCAGGTGCGTCAGAGGTGTCTTTAGGACTTGGAGACTTTAAGATTTCAATCTCATCAGTAATCGCGTCATCAAACTCATCATCATCGTCAACGGTCATCATACGGTCTGAACTAATGGGTAAAATAGTGGAACGTCGCACATGAGGTTTCCCTATGGGTAGTAATTGATCAATGTGCCTTTTCCACTCGCGTCCGTCATCGGTACGTACACGATATGTAAGCGGGGCGTCCCGTGCTGTGACCACGGCCGGCGCCCACTTCTCCTTGGAGGCGCGGTAGTCCCGCGCCAGCACGTGCTCACCTGGGTGTGCGCTGCGCTCCACGCCGGGTGCTGCGCGCGCTGCGCGGCCGGCTGCCGCCTCGCTAGCGCGCTCGGCGCTGGGCCTCAGCACGTCCAGCCGCCCGCGCAGGCGTCTGCCGAACATTGCGACCGCCGGCGCCACGCCCGTTGTGCAATGTTCGCAGTTTCTGTACTGAAATAGAAATTTGCTGACCGCGGTATCGACGTCGACGCCTTCGTGTACTGCCTTTTTCATAGCGCGCTTCGCCAACTTGACTGCGTTCTCCGCCGCACCGTTTCCGGCCGGTCTGTAGGGGCTTGTAATTGTATGAGTGATGAAGTTTTTATTCATGAAGTTACCGAACTCTGAAGACCCGAAAGGAGGGCCACCGTCGCTTACGATTTGCGAGGGAAGACCGAAACGTGCGAATAGTTCCCTTAATTTATGAATAGTCGACGTGGCGCTCGTGCTCGACATCTTCTGTACCTCGATCCACTTGCTGTGCGCATCCACAGACACCAGATAGTGTTTACCCATAAACTCGCCGAAGTCGATGTGCACTCGCTGCCAGGGGCGCGCGGGAAACTCCCAGGGGTGCAGCATGGAACGCGGGGGCGCGTCGCGTTGCTGCCGGCACGCGCTGCACTCCTTCGCGATACCTTCAAGTTCGCTATCCAGAGTGGGCCAGTACACGTAGCTACGAGCTAAATTTTTCATTTTAACCACGCCTAAATGACCCACATGCAGCTCAGCTAATACCTGTTTCCTTAAGAATTCGGGCACAATAACGCGATGATTGTATAAAATGCACCCATTATCCATTACTAAGCTATCTTTCCTATGGAAATAGGATTTTTCTAATTCGGACGTAATTTTAGTTGGCCACCCATTCATTAGATACCCTTTTATTTTATTTAACACCTGGTCTTTCTGCGTCCATGTAGACACCTCCTTAGCACTGATAGGAAAAGATTCCTCGACGTAATTGACATACGAAACCGAAACCAGTTCATTACATTGTTTGCGTTTGTTTGGCAACGGCAGTCGAGATAACGCATCAGCGTTACTGTTATCACTAGATTTGACAAATTCAATCTCAAAATCATACGCCGCCAACTTGGTGGCGTATCTTTGCAACCTACTTGCCGCCGTAACGGGTAAACCACACTTTGGACCGAAGATGAACGTAAGCGGCTTATGATCGGTTTTAATGATAAACTGACGGCCAAAAACGTATTGATGATGTTTGTTTACACCAGCAATGATCGCGAGTGCCTCCTTATCTAGCTGGCTATAATTTCTCTCAGCTGCGTTCAAAGTGCGGGAAGCGAAACAAATAGGACGTTCATCCCCGTTCGGGTATCGATGTGATAGAACACTGCCGATGCCGTAAGAGCTACTATCAACTGCTAGCACTAAAGGTAGTTCAGGGTTATAGTGAACCAAAACTTTGCTGCTTAAAATCACAGTTTTGATTTCATTAAAAGCTTGTTCGCAGTCTGCAGACCAAAACCACTCAGTTTCTTTGCGTAACATATTATGTAACGGGTGTAAGATGGTACTTAGCCGGGGTATGAATTTAGAATAATAGTTTATCAAACCAAGGAAAGATCTCAGCTGAGTCACATCCTCCGGCGCGGGTGCATCTACAATAGCCTTTAGCTTGTTAGGATCTGGGTGCAAGCCGTGCTTATCAATAATAAAGCCTAAATAGGTAATACTATTTTGCATAAAACTACATTTCTCCATTTTTATTCTCAAACCGACCTTACGTAAACGAGATAAGACGGCTTTTAAATTCTCAATATGTTCCGATCTAGTTGAACCCGTGACCGCTATGTCATCTAAAAACACAGCCGTGCCCTTTAACCCTCGAAGCGTCTCTTCCATAAACTTCTGGAATTTCTCTGGAATGCATGTCAGGCCAAACGGTGTGCGATTGCAAATGAATGTGCCGATGTGTGTCGTGATTGCACTGTAAGCTCGCGAACCTTCATCCAAAAACAATTGCTGATATGCGTTTGTGAGGTCGATTTTAGAATACTGTTCACCACCACTCAACATGGCAAACAACTCCTCGATTCGTGGCATGGGGTACGGATCGCGTATCAATTTAGGGTTAACGGTTACTTTGTAGTCACCACATATGCGAATTTCACCTGATTTCTTAATAACTGGTACAATCGGTGTACCAAAATCCGAATATTCTACTTTAGTAATTGTACCCTCTGCCTCGAGTCGCTGCAGTTCAGATTCTACTGGCTTACGTAAAGCTAACGGTAACTGCCTAGCTTTCATAAAAACAGGTGTTTTATCACTTAATCTCAAAGACAGCTGTTTAGTGCACGTGCCCAGTCCTGGGGCGAACACGGTTGGGAACTCTTGGCGCAAACTTTCAACAAAGTTATCATCGGATAAGTTAAAAATCATTTCGTTAATTTTAATTTTATCAATCTTTAATCGACCTAGCCAAGCTCTGCCCAGCAAAGGCGGGCCCCCATTTTTGATAACAAACAGCTTAAGATCCTTCGCCGTGTGCGTCCCTATCACAACATTGACAACAATAAATCCCGCTACTTCGATCTTAGTTCCGTTGTAGGAATGTAAACAAACATCGTGACCGATCAGCGGCGTCTGCTTGAAGAGTTCATCATAACAATGGGTATTAATTGTGGATAACTTACTGCCAGTGTCCAGTTCAAACATGATCACCTTACCGTTCACCTTCGCTTGCACATTAAAAGGCCGATCACTATTATTGCACACGTTGATATTATTCAGATCGCACTTCGAATCACTAGCACTATCGATATAGTTCTGCCCTCGCCCTGAAGGACGACCTTCCCCCTGGCGAGCAGTACGTTTGCACATCACTTTTAGGTGGCCCTTCTGGCCACACGCATCACAAGTGTAATTTTTGAAACGACAAAAGGTGGCACGGTGCCCCTTTCCACAACGCCAACACGCCGCCTGGTGCGCGCTCTGTCCGTCGGTCGCCGCTGGTTCACTCGCGGCGCGACCCGCCGTCGTAGCAGCGCCGCCGCCGCCGCCGCCACCGCCGCCGCCCCTGCCGCCTGCTGGCGGAGGGCGCGCGCGTTGTCCCGTGCTCAGCCGATGCACGGCCTCGCCCGCCGTCGTCGTCGCGGCCGTCGCCGTGCTGCCCGCCCCGGTACCGCTACTGATCTGCGCATGCCGGTCAGCCGCCTCGAGCGCCAAGGCTAACTCGACCGCTTTCTTGTACGTCAGGCCCGGTTCGGCGAAAAGCCGCGATCTCATGTCGTCACTTAGCAGCCCCGACACAAATTGGTCCCTTAAATTCTCTTCGAGATTCGTTTTGAAGCTACACGTACTCGCTAGGTGTTTGAGAACTTGCAAATAATCGCCGAGACTTTCGCCGCCATTTTGACGCCTCAGACGAAAAATATGGCGTTCAGCTATTTCCGAGCGCTTTGGTTCGAGATGGTCGCCGACTATTTTCACTAACTCCGTGAATGTTTTAGACTCCGGATTTTCTGGTGCACATAAATCACACATAAGATCATAAGTAGCCTCGCCTACTAGCGTCACTAGTGTAGCTACACGTAACTCCGGTTTGATTTCATTGAGCGTTATGAACTGTTCCACGCGTCGAATGTATGCCGACCACTTTTTACTCGTAATATCAAACTGTTCGATTTTTCCGATCGGCATTTTATTGTCACTTGCACATAACACGATAACACGTTAATTTTTTGGTGTATTTCGCAGTTTACCTCGTCGCCAGTGATATTTATAGATATAAATAGCGGGAGCTCAATGATTGAAACACCGAGTCAACGATCCAACTGTTTTATTGCGCTACCCTCGAATCTAGGTACATTAAAATAGGTAGGATACCACACAAACAAAGGGGATTTTGCCATGATAACCCTCGCTTGGCAGGTGTATTACAAAATTAAAAATACACCGAAGGAACCTGATGCTCTTCCTCTTTTCTTAGGTTTGTTTATTCAGCCTTTACGACCTCCACAGGTTGTGTAGGAGAGGCCGGTTCTTACGCCACAACGGCCACTGCGCATATCTGAACCTCGACAGCCAATATTGGTCCACTACTGTACGCCGGCCTCCCCTGATAAGCGCCTTATTGGCTTTTATCTCATGGAGGGTAATGTCCATAATCCCTACGCTGGGCATGCGGGTTGGGGATCGCAGTTAGCTGGTAGAATGGTTGCCAGAGGTGCTGCTATCCACCCCCGGGTGGAGATCCCTAAGTCGCCTCTTACGACACCTGCGGGAAGAGTTGGGGTGGTGCAAATTCTAAGCGTGCACCACACTGCTCATATATCCACTATATAGCCAACAAATAAAAAAATACAATTAAAGATGAGAACCACCATCAATATCCGCAAAACACGAATGGGAAGCTAAGTTTCTAAGCTAAGGTGGGCCATTGATGATAATGTCCTCCTAACCGAATTTTCGGCCACGGCGGCCAGTCTCAATGGAGATCAGCCATGTGCGCAGAATTATAGTGTACAAGTGTGTGCGCAAACACAAGTACACTCTCTATTCCCTCACTCTCATAAGCCCGGTAGCCCATTACAATTTGTAAAAATGAAAAGGTGATTATGATTTATTTCACGCTCATAATAAAAAAAATCCTCCCTTGTGTAATAAACCGCATCAGAGAGCCGGCTGACTGCCGCACACGGCATCTAATCAGCTTCCTTTGTTCTGCCGCCTTCTGGCTTTTATTTAACACGTGTGGTGTCTACGTCATGTCAAAATGTGGAAAAGTGATAAAACTGGCAATAACTTTGTCAGATACACTACGAGTAAAATAAACTAAAGTTTGTTGAATAACATTCAACAAACTTTTTCTATCTATCTATCTACTCAGCCCGTGAGTACCCACTGCTGGGTATTGGCCTCCTCTCTATTACGCCATTCTGTCCGGTCCTGTGCAACTTTATTCCAAACTTTTTACTTATGACAATATTGTTGTATGTTAAAATATAAGGTCAGTAACTTCCGAATCCTCAAACGCTAGTCAGATTTAAGCACCTCTCAAGGCGATTTTTTTTAATGATAATCGTTCAAAAATTCATTAATTAAGAAGTGCGTCAATCTTAGTGGTTGCATTTGAGTATTCGGAGGTATATTTGACAAATGCTTTATGATGACAAACATAGACAGTTAACTTATGGGGATAAGATTTAGAGTTCATGCAGTTTCTACGAGTTCACAATTTGCAATCATATCTTTCAAACCGAAACGACGCAACCCTGCTTTGCAACACAAACACTTGTCTCTAGCCTTTTCTCACAGTAGCCCGTTACAAGCTATAGTGGTATCCCTTGTTACAAATATTAACACGCGAACCTTGAACGTGTTAATCTCTTGTTAAGTTGAAAATATCTCCCAAACGCGTGTAGGTAGAATATTAAGTTTGTTTTTTACGCGAAGTCTTATTGCGCTCCGAGGTGTATGTAGGTACGAGAGATTTGGGAATTAAATGTTTCTATGTATTCATATTAGCGTGGTGCAAATTATTCCTAACTGGGCACTTATTCGCTATAACACAGCTTATTTCTTATTATAGTGAACACGGGAGTTTTTAAACCTTATATTTTATTAATTTTATGTTGGTCGGTATTTCCTTTTTTGTTTCATTTTATGTTTGCAAAAACCACTGCCTAAGTTATTGAGTATGGCACGGAACATATCAGTTTCCCAGAAATATAAGAGAACTGTCCCTAAGGAACCGAACTAAATTCTGGGATAAAATTTGTTCTTTATCTTTCCTCGTAGTATTAACTTAAATTATGGCAAGTTTTATTTGAATACAATCAGTAGTTTCGGCGTGATGCACGGTCAAGAAACAGACAGACAGACGGATAGACCTTCAGAAATGAATAAAATTACAGTTTTGGCTGCAGTAGCAATAATTCCCAAAAATTCCTAAAAAAATTCGAAATATCTTCAATTTACAGAATTAAACCTCTTGCAGTTTTATTACAGGTAGGTAAGTATAGCGTATTCACTGCCCAGCCTAGACGGTGCGACCCGCAGGGGAGCGCCACACAGGGCTGGGTGAGAGCATCTGCGTCTTGGGCCATGAAAGTGATAGATAAAGTGTCACAAGGGACGGAAATCACGATAAAAACTTCAAATGCAAGCCAAAGAAAATGGCTTACAAACTTCTATGTAGATGTAAAGCTACTCGTAAACTACCTCTTATTATCACACTCCGAGTCTGTTTCCGTATTACATAAAGGTATTGCAGACTATTCCACTCCGCCGGAGGACATTTGTGTAAGTGTAACCTACATTTAGCGCTATTAGGGCAACGGGCTCGGAACAGTAAACGTTGATGTTTAATACAAGATTAAAGTATTATCTCGCTGTTGCTCTGCTAAACCATGGCTAAACCAGAGTTAAGCTTTGCAGAGCAGAGATATTTTTCTAAAATATAGATAAAAATAAATTATTTAAAACTCCCTACTCGGAAAGGGATAATCTAAGTTTCGTTTTCGTTGTCGATCAAAACCTACTCTTAGGTCGCTTGCTTAAGATTAGCGTTTGCACGAAAACGTATTAGACGTTTCGATTTCGTTTTTTAGAGTCCAGGCCCTGAGCTTGTGTGTTTTGTGGCCTAGGCATAGGTGATTGGAGTCACAAGAGTGGATTAACTTCTGTTATAAAATTAATTCTGAACTCTGTAGATACAGTGGATTTCATCCTACTAACTATCCTACTGTGAAATTTGAATTTTTATTACCTAGGATCTCCTTAACTACTGAACATATCAAGATGAAATTTGGCGTACGTTTAGAGCAAAGCCTAACTTAGATAATAGGCTACTTACTATACCAAAAATACGCGTGCGAAGCCGCGGGTAGAAGCTAGTAACTAGAAAAACCCCCTAACAATATTCTCGTAAATATATGATTTACTTTTTTATTATTTTTGTTGTTTTTATTATGAACAGCTTCAAGGGAATAGAAAAATTCTCGTTTTCAAATATTTCTGTGTTAATAGAAATTGAATTCAAACATAACAGCCAACTGTTAAGTTTGCAAGTCACCAATCGATGAACGGAACAGTACATCACATCGTGTATGTATCATGTAAAACATTACTGAATCTAGTAAATTGGACAGATTTCTTTGGTTTTCCCTAGTTAAAAAATCACAAATTCAAATCAAAGTGGGATATCTAGTGCCCAAGCAAGATTTAAAAATTCTAACCTTAATGAATATTAAGAAAAAGGCGTTAACAAAGACCCCGAATTAAATAAGGTTGAATTAAGGAAGGATTTAGTGGAACAGTAAATTGTTCAGAAAGCCTACGCAGGCTCCGAGATTAACATAACGGCGTCTTCATATTCATTAGGTATTCTGTTATTATTCGAAAGAAGTTTAAATTACACCCACTGGTAAAAGTCTCCCACTTTTACTCGACTACCAACGGAGTTTGCTTGCCCCATCCAGCATCTGCCGTCACTTGATCAAAAACAAATATTTCGATAAGTACAATAAGCCGACAATGTATTATCAACACCGAAATAACAGTTGCTAAAAAGGTATCAGTAGTCCGGTTCAATTAAGCAACCAGACTACTGATACATCAAGCGAATCAGTAGTCCGGTTCAATTAAATGTAACCGGACTACTGAGACTACACCGTTATCTTATGCATGTATGTGTGTATGTATATAGCTGGTTTTATCGTTTTTACCTACAGAGCTCTGAAGTAGTAGGTAAAGCACCGATAATAAGACCACCTCCGATAATATGCCGCAGCGGGCGAAGGGCCGCCTGAGGCGCAGGAGGTTGCAGATTCTATTCCCGCCTCGGTACAAATGCGGAGATGTTAAAAAAACCACAAAAGGAAGCTGCTGCCTACTCTGATAGGTTTCTTTGGGGACTACCCGGGCTGGGGGTCGATTCTAACGCCACGTCCGCCACGGCCGCTTTTTATTATTATCTACACTATATACTACACGAAAGCTACTTGACTTGAGGATAAAAAAGCTTGGGACGGGTTTTACTCGAAAAATAACAACTAACAGGCTTAAAGTTTCTTCGTCGCTTTACCGAAGCGACAGCAATCAAAAATATCACTTTATTTCCGTACTACACTTTATTATTGTCACTGTTTAATTTTATTTTTTGACCTTTTCTAAGTATTTATTGTATTTATGGAAATATACAGGGTTATTGGTAATTAGACCGGATCCTTTTAGGGGGTGATGAGGGAGGCCATTTGCAACTATTTTGACCCTATATCGTATTATGCAAAAGTTAACCATTTTTGAGATATTCGCAAATTCTTAATTTTTTGGGAAAACCCTGATTTACGTCTTCAAAATTAAATTAAAAAAAAAGTGATCATCCAATTCAAATTTTAGTGACTGATTTAGATAGCCTGAAGTCTAATTATTAATAACCACTAACACAATCGTATGAATCTGTACCCATATGGAAGCTAAAGGACATGTTTATAAAAACAAAGTTTATTTTTTTTGTCAAGTCCTTACAAAAACCCCATTTAACAAAAAAATACTCCAGTGAATTTGATCGGCATGTTATTTAAAAAACATCTACACATCTTTAGCTATCCAAAGAGGTATAAATCAATGCACTTTGTAACATAATTGCAGAAAAAAGGATAAACCATAAGCAGGTAGTAACTTCCAATAAATCAAACTATGAATTTTGTAAAACAAACAAAAAATTTATTACTATCAAAACAATTTACTATTTAATTTACAATTTACATTATTAATTTACAATTTACAAATTTTAATTTACAATTTACAATTCGTTTTCAAAATGTCCACCTCTATTCCGTATGCAAAGCCGCATACGATGGCGTAACTCAGTTTTAACAACCCTTGTTGTCAAATTTATTTTCATTTTTTCGGCAGCTCTTATTATTCGGCGTCTTAATTCATCCACTGATGAGATAGGTGACGTCAAATCGTCATAGACTAGGCTCTTCATATGACCCCAAACATAATAATCACATGGGGTAAGGTCGGGACTCCTTGCTGGCCATGGAATACTACCTCCTCTACCAATCCATCGGTTCGGAAAATGCTGATTGAACCATTGACGCACACTAGTCCTGTAGTGAGCGGGGCAGCCATCATGTTGGTAAATCATACCTTGGCGTGTTGCTAATGGTACCTCACTAAGAAGGCCAAAAACTTCGTTTCTTAAAAACTCTTCGTATGTGTCACCATTTAAATAATTAGGCAAGAAATAGGGACCAATTAAATTATCATCAATTATTCCCATCCATACATTAAGTGAGAATCGTCTTTGCGACCCTTGCTCTTTCTTTTTATTGGGATTAAGATCAGCTTTTCTAGACCAAAAATGAATATTATGGTAATTTGTGATTCCATCTTGATCAAACTTTGATTCATCCGTCCATAATATTTTTCTGAAAAAATTAGGGTTCTCTATGTCAGCATTTAGCATAAATCTGCAAAATATTATCCTGTTAGCGGGATCTCCGTCTTCTAATACTTGTACAGGGGTTAAATGGTACGGATAGAGACCTGCTCCATGGACCGTATGCCAAACTTTCCATTGGGTTACACCGAGTCTTTGAGCAACCATGTTAGTTGAAATGGTAGGATCCTCTTCAAAATGACGAAGGATTTCTTCTTCGTCCTCCGTTCGATGAACATGCGGTCGGCCGGCGTCACTTTGTCGTCTCTGAACACTGCCAGTCTCTCGAAGTCGCCGATATGTATTATCAAATACACTTTCATGAGGTAACCGGCGCTGAGGAAACCGAGACTGATACTCTGCCCGTGCACGTGTAGAGACACCGTTTGCATAACCATAACAAAACAGTATATCCGCATATTCTTCGTTTGAAAAGTCTCGAGGAGGTGGTAGGATGCGTGGCACTGCAGCCATAATTGTTGATAAATTAAATCTTTTATTACTTCACCGGTTCGAAAAATGCGAGAAGAAAAACTATTAGAATTTCATTTGTCATGCGTTTAGCGGGAGATTTCGGCGGTTATTTTCATTGCAGGTCAAACAACAAAAAGTTTTTACTCCGCCATGATATCAGCCTATTCTGTTTTCGGAACAATAATTCAAAAAAAGAACTAAGTGAAAATCGCGCAAGCAAAGCCCAAGTCCAAGATGTTGGTAAAGCAATGTATCCAAACTTATTCACCAGCTAAGTCATTACATTTACCCGTATTTTTCTGCAATTGTGTTACAAAGTGCATTGATTTATACCTCTTTGGATAGCTAAAGATGTGTAGATGTTTTTTAAATAACATGCCGACCAAATTAGTATTTTTTTTTAAATGGGGTTTTTGTAAGGACTTTACAAAAACAATAAACTTTGTTTTTATAAACATGTCCTTTAGCTTCCATATGGGTACAGATTTATACGATTGTGTTAGTGGTTATTAATAATTAGACTTCAGGCTATCTAAATCAGTCACTAAAATTTGAATTGGATGATCACTTTTTTTTTAATTTAATTTTGAAGACGTAAATCAGGGTTTTCCCAAAAAATTAAGAATTTGCGAATATCTCAAAAATGGTTAACTTTTGCATAATACGATATAGGGTCAAAATAGTTGCAAATGGCCTCCCCCATCACCCCCTAAAAGGATCCGGTCTAATTACCAATAACCCTGTATTTTATGATTTTGATTTGATTTGACTTGCCATGTTTGCTCCGAGACTCCAGAGAGCTAAGTACCTTACTATTAGATTTCCCCACGTATAAGCTTATTAGTAAGCAAATTAGTCAGTACATTGTGATAGTATATTAATTGGATATGAATATGTAAATTTATTTGAGTAATTGGTTTGATTGTCATGTTTACATCAATATGCATGGATTTACTATTACGACAAGATTCCTCAAAGGTTAGATACTACAAGCTATGTTATTTAAAAGTGGTTCTTGATTATCACAATTTAGTTTTTTTTTTGACAAAGTTTAATTATAGCCCCCACATATTTGAATTATTATTAATTAGTTAATTACTTATTGTATTAATTATTATTTTACTCTGTAATAAATTGAATTTGTTTTTGATATTAGGTATAGACAATATTTTTATTTATGTAAATTTCTTATTAAATTTGTTAGTAAGTACCTATTTTATTTAGATATTTGACTTGTAAGGCTAGGCGCAAACGGACCACCAGCCACAGGAAGGACTCCTAGCGGTTAACTGAGGGAGTGAGTGCCTGCCGGCGCCGGCGCGCCGGCGCCGGCAAGACGCCGGCAAGACGCCGCAAGACGCCGCGGCGTCTTGCGTTGCAGCGGCGTCAAGTGGCGAGTCGCCGACACTGCTGTAGCGAGTGGCCGCCACACGCCACCGGCGATGCGTGTGCGGCGAGTTCGTACAAAATGCATGAAAAAGCGTGTAAACAGCTTGTCGCTCGCCACCGGTGGCTGCGGCCGGTGGTCCGTTTGCGCCTAAGCTAAAAAAGATTTTACCAAAAAAATACTATAACAAGAAGTACCTAATGTGATTTTTCTTCAAAAAGATACTAAGCGGCGGTAAGGTTTGGAAATCTCTGCCTGTTTGTGTTTCACAAGAGTGAATAGTCTTCTAGACCTTCGTGGTCCATCGTCGGCCACATCCTCACTTACCATCAGGAGAGATTGCGGTCAAACGAAGATATATTCACGATAAAAAAAAGACTATGTTATATGCAGAAATCAACCGGGTTCACAAGAAATATTTTGTAACAGATAATATCTTGCAATAAAAAAATAATTAGGGCTAGATGATGCCGAAGTTAAAGATTGTCCAGCATTATTTATTCATTTAATTCTAGATACAGCATCATCTAGCGGCTAGATTACACGAGCTCTGCCTAGCTTGGGATCGTGTAATGAGTACTAGATAACTGATATTACAATACATTACATAGATAGATAGTATTGATTATAACTAACATAGAAAACATCCAGAACACCCGGAACAAATATCTACCTATACCTACAGTTGATGTAGAACTAGAGTCGGTACAATGCAAGTATAATTCAATTTGTAGCGCACACAAGCGTGGTCGCAATTCACGCTACAACAATTACTACCATAACTACATTGCTTTGGCGGTCGTTGCAAACGGGCGACTTACCGGCGACATTATTACTATACTATAATCTCGATGTCTGCCTGAGGGATGGCGTAGGGCATGCCTAAACCGCCTGCAATGGCACACAATGGAGGAGGCCTATGTCAAAGGACAACCTGTCAAAGGACTTACCTAGAACCGGTGTCAAAAATTAGTAAATAGATAACTAGATATTATAAAACTATGAGATAAATATTAGGAAAATTGTAAGTGTCAGAGGTTAAAGGCTATTTTTTATTATTATTTTATTTTATTTATAAGCTCGATGTCAGCCATTGTTAAAATGTCAGACGACCGATGTCGCGACGGGCGAAGGTCCGACTGCGACGCAGGAGATTCGATGCCCCCCTCGGGACAAATGTTGTACGGTTTACAGATGTTTGTAGGTTTTTTATTTATGATAAAAAATATCTGCATGTAAGTATGTTCGTAAATTTAGGGTATGAAGTATATCAGTTATCTAGTACCCATAACATGAAGCTCTTCTTTGGGGCATGAAGATGCTGTGTTGATGGTCCAGCATTATTTATTAAAAATTTGTGAAATTTATGGGTCTAACACACGAACCTACTTCTTAGAGGCATTTTAGCCGACTTCGAAAAAGGAGGAGGTTCTCTATTCTACTGTATATATTTTTATCATCTCATAGTCCAACAGATTTCAATCCTATAAATTAAATTAATAGGTAGGTATTGATGAAAGTTTCAACACGCTGAAACAATTTAAAATGCTTGGTAATAGCTGAACATAGATTGAATAGGCGTCATACAAAATCCAATTGAACGAAATGAAGTATTGAGAAATGTGGAATTTTATTGATATCACAATAAAAATCTCTTTCTATACAACTTTTAAATCCATCATGGTTATTAACACTCAGGTCATTAACAACGGGATATTTACCATGAGTTTAAGCTTTCCAATATTTAGGCACAGTTTCATACGCCATGATTACGGAATAACAACTCAAATCATGGTAAATATCGCATTGTAAATGACTTTCATCTCTTCTAGGTCACTAGTACAAGTTTGCATAGAACAATCACCGTTTCGTTTCGATTTGACGCCCTTAATTTATGTCATTCAGCTTTTAGACCACCATGTTCTTTGTTTAGTTTTGTTTTTGTGTAGTGTGTAGTGTAGTGTACCTTTTTTGTGTGTCGAAATCGAAATAAATGTTATCCTAAGTATTTTTTACTATGTAATCACTTTAAGTGGACCGTTTGCACCGTCACTTAGCGCACAGTTGGGTAAATGTTTGTTCAGATTTTGCGCTGTTGATTATCCAAGGTGTCTCTGAGTAAAAATAGGTTTTTTATTCAATTGAAGAAAACCGAGGAATGTGCGAATTGAAGTTTGGAATAAGTATTGTTTGGATCATTTATGTATAATGTACCCTCGAGTTAAGTCAAATATCAAAAATTGTTTTTCTTAATAAATCGTCCCTTACTTGGAAAAAGGCAAAATGAATGAATGAAATATTTTATTGACCGTAGGAACTACTACACAATAAGTAGAACTGGGTACACAGCGGAAACCATAATAATCCACAATACCATAATAGTCACGACCCTCTAGAGGTGCATAAGAATAAGAGAACAGACATATTTATGCTAAGTTTTAAACATTAAACGAAAAAAGTAAGTAAAAGATAAATTTAATACAAAGTTCATTTAAACATGGTAGGTACGATTAAAACTACTATAAATAAAAACAAAGTTAAACTTAGGAAGGATCTTAAATCAAAATCATAAAATTAAAATAGACATGGAAATAAAGTGATAAGTATTTTTAATTTTTTGAAATTAGGACGGAAACCAATACATAATATGTTAGTAAAGGGTTTATATTTGCGGTTGCATATCGACAAAGAGCGCGAAAAAATACTGGCATTTTTCGCATTCGCGCGAGGTTTCAATAAAACTCGCTGTCCATTGAAAACTCGAGTTTTACGCCAAGTTTTCGGTTAAATGATCCCCTTATTTGACGAACACAGCCTGTTTATATCCGATGAACCTTGCTCTTTCACACCTACGGTTATAATTTCCACTGAAATTTGTTGTTTCCCCATATCACCATGAAACTAAACTACCCACGCGAAACAGTGGGCTCAGCATTGAAATGATAACATCATGACGCAGCCGATCCACTTCACTGGAATGACGTGATAAATGACGACATAATAATATCATCCACGTTAAATCATGAGTGAGTGAAGCTCCATAGCTTTTCGTAACATTTAGTAATTACTACAACTACTACATTTACTACTTACATAAAGTTATTCTGTGGCACGGAATAACTATACAGGGCTATTAGTAATTCACTGACACTGTGTGAACTGCGGGTTTTACCCATCAACTCGAACATGTTCAATAACACTTTATAGTACTTCTGTGGTAATATTAAGCTGAGCGTTTCAGCACCGCGTTAAAATAGCATCAACTCCGATTTTAATACCTAATAAGGATCTTAAAAAACATGGACTGACTTCGGTTGTTAATTCACGGATGGAAACACTAAATGAATAGAATAGAAGTTTTTCCTTTAAATACATAATTGCCGGTAGGTATGTAGAGTACCTCTCAGAAGATTTTCTCTCCATCAGAATTAGCTGCACTTTACTGCTGGTTATAATTTTGCCTTTGGTGCCCCTAGTGTATAGTACCTACACTCTCGTCTTCAATAACATTTAAAAAACTTGTTTTATTCCGAACTTATTTTATTTAAGATCGAGCACGTAACCACAACGTAACTCCTACATGACTTTTCGATAACTCTCACGGTTTCAGACTTCCCCTCAGTGGCCCTGAAAAAAACTGACCTGTACATTGGTTCCTCTGCGCCACCACAACTTGAAAGAAATGGGTATTCACTCTGCTAAACGGTTATCAAAAGCCTGAATCCACTTTTCCTCAAAAGCATAGTACATGATGAGTAAAGCAATACAAAAGCAATTTATCCCGACACTAGCAACCTCGGGTCTCTACGCTGGTAACATAGGCTGGCGCCGCCGCGTCGCACCCCTGATTATAGCCTAGCGCTAGCCGACAATTATTTATACGTAGTTCACCTACTGCTTGGTATATACTATGTGGCTATAGGGTGATCCACGATGCTGCCCTAACTTGGGTTCTGAAAAGTTTAAGGGTCAGTTTGGGAGCAGCGGAAAGCGGGATTATGTTTTTACAGTTCAGGGCCCCATTTGGACTAAACAATCGCGTTGCTATGACCACGGTACCGTCGCAGAAACTGGTTACGAACCTCCGGTTTCGTACGCGGCCGAAGGCGAATCGTCACGTAGAATCCTTATAAAAAACATAGATTGAAGAAACTCTAGATAGTGCGTGCGGTGCACGGAGAGATTGATCTCTCGTAGAATAGTGTCGACCTTGACACTTTTGACACGCGTCCCTCCATCTGTACTTAGTTAAGTTTCGGTGTAACACTTTCGTCCCAAGTCTGTTTGTCGCGTCTCCAGAGAAGGCGATATCATCCAGGCAATAAAGAATAGGAAGTTAGTTAGTTATAGTGAGAGGGTAAGGGACTTATCATATTAATATTGCTTATGTAAGTCTGTTCAGTCAGTAAGCTTATAAAGCTTGGGTTTTGGGTAAAAAAATACAATAGTTTATTTAATTGAACAAATACATGTATGTAATCTATAATTAAGTACCTATCTTAAAATTATCCATGACACAAGCTCTGCTTAGCTTGGGTCTAGGTGATGCTGTCTCTATTTATTTATTTTACAGCGACTTAGATTGAATTTGAACCAAGCACGACAGCATGAGACATGACCTCATTCTCAATCTCATTCTATAACTACGCAGGTTATACTCATTTCTTTTGACATGACGTTATAGGCATTTTTCGTTTATCTTCCATGGCGCCATGAATTTGTTTTGATAGATACTTCGCAAACATACTGCCTACACTTTACACCACACATCAGTGGAATAAGGGCGCCGCCTACTGGAACAACCCTCGCCCAATCTACCCCGCGCCGGGCGGATGTATAATTTGCGTCGCCGGCGCCAGCGCCCTGCCGCCCACAGCGTACTTACACCTACCCCATCTGCCGGCAGATTGCAGATCTAGAGTTACACTTTGGCGCCCTGAATACCGCTGAAATTATAGGTTTTTAGATGCTATATTTTATCAAGTGACTATGAAATAAGGTTGGTTTAGTAACTAGAGTTGCTATGAGTTTGCACAGTATTGAAACAATAAGAAGATATGGTTTACTATCGCTGACTTGTCAAAGTTAAACGTAGTGTGGTTGTGACGAAAGAAATCCCGCGGTCATTAGTGGAGCTAAGTTTATTTAACGTCTAATTTGCTAAATTCATTCTGTCGCACTACGTACAGCGCTGCGGGACTTCTGCCGTGAAAAGCACTCTACTGCTAAAATGCAACGAATAGTCAAAATAACTCAAAATCATTAGAATTTAAAATCGTTTTGGCATAATTGTGGCAAATACCAGTCGCAGAAGCCACGAAACAAACCTGCCTGTCAGGGCGTTCAGCCCTGAATAGCGCTGAAATTATAAGTTTTTCAGTTGAGGTATAAAGTATTTTATTATTACAATGCTAATATCATAGAGTAGGTAACATTTCTCAAACATAATAGATAGATTAATTATAGTTATTTATATTACTCAATTAATTTACTTTTTAATTTTAGTTTGGGACAGCTAATTAAATTTGTAAATAGCGCTTGCTCCCACACTTGGATAACATTGTGTTGTGGGTAGCTAACTTCTTTCGTGCAAAAAATCAAGTTAGAAGAAATATTTTAGGCGCTATATTTTATCAAGTGACTATGAAATAAGGTTGGTTCAATAACCAGTTTGAATTTTGCTAATGAAGTCTGTTGTTATTTTTCAAAGCGGGCTATTTTAAGACCTATTCATGAATCTGATTCGTTAACTTCAAGTGCCCGGTCACGTATTTTTAGACTTTTCTTTTCTCAAGCCTTCATCTTAGCTATGATATTCGACAGGCGTAGGTAGTTTTTGACACCTTTTATTGAACGATATTACCCACATTGTTTGCTTTTCAATGAAATTCTTGTGCATTTTATTTACATGACTTTCAGTAGGTGGGTGGGTACAGCAGCGTCATATAGATCTAAGCGTAAATCCTAGTTTTAATATCTCGCGCATACAAAATATTTAAAATAATATAAAAAATAATAAACACACTTATTGTTTTTGACGTGACAACGTCTTATAATTCGATAGAGCCGGCTGCACGCACGAAAAAACATGACGTCATGCGGCGTTACCTCGTCATGCGGCGTTACCTCGCTCTGAGGCGTTCCATGTAAGGCTTGAAGTGCAAGCGAGAGCGCTCGACATCCGTCTCTCTCCTACTTGAGTGAGCGATGCGTCTGCGTTGTCACGTTCAACTATAGTCAGTAAACCGACTTTACAGACAACCAATTTTTTTTTTAACAAGCATGGTTCGTCCCACTGTAAATAATATTTACATTAATATGCGATAGATATTATATTCTATAGCATTAAATATTAAAAGTATTTTGACAGAAAAATTCCCTAGTTTCTATCGCAAAAGCAGGTCACCATAACACCTAGACTAGTCTTTAACTGCGACATTCCCGTTTGCTCTCTATTAGCACCCCGCCGAGCGGCGACGGTAATGGCTCTGCTAATGCGAACTTTATTGACGAATCATCGACTCCACAGGTCTTCGCGCGTCATACCATACAGAGAATACATCTACATAATACAAAACAAAGTCGATTCCCCCGTCTGTTTTCTGTCGGTTTATCCGTTAAAGATTAAAAAAAATGCTGGACAATTCACACAGCATTATCTAGCCCCAAGCTAAGCAGAGCTTGTGTTATGGGTACTACTAGATAACTGATATACTTAATACAATACACTACATAGATAGATATTTTTTATTATACATAGATACATCCAGAACGCCCAGGACAAATGTCTGCAGATCGTACAAATATTTGTCCCGAGGCGGGAATCGAACCCGCAACCTCCTGCGTCCTAGGCAGACCTACGCCCGCTGCGCCACAGAGGTCGTCAATCCAACACTGCCGAACAACACAAAATGAGCATTTAAGGGCTAGTACGCACTTAGCGGCTGCCCGCAATGCGGCTGGCCGTCCGGCTGACCGCGGGTTGCGGTTGCACTTGCGGCCAACCGAACGGCCAGCCGCATTGCGGGCAGCCGCTAAGTGCGTACTAGCCCTAAAGATTCATTTTTAATGACGGCGTCAGATAACAGACAGCTCGCGGGCCACTCGCTTGAAGCTTGCGTAAGCTATTTTGTCACTGAAAATTGTATCTAAAAGCCCATACTTGATTTCACATTTTTGTGCTGTACGACAGTGGTGCGGTCCTGATCTGCGACTACCTTAACTCTTAAACCACGCAACAGATTTTGATGCGGATTTTACGCTCAGTTACATTTTACGGAAGTTTTGGAAAATTTATCAACAATCAACCCATATTCTATCCACAATATACCCAATGCTATTGCGTTCGTAACGTCCCACTGTTGGACAAAGGCCTGCCTTTGATCACGTGAACATTTTGTTAATTTAAATTCCTTCATGTTGTCCTTGTTCAAACATATAATGTCATGGTTAAGTTTTATGTTGCCCAATAAAATAATTAACAGCAATGGTATCACGCTGTACAGGAACCAATTTTTATTAAAAAGCTATTAATTTAATTTGATAAGGAAGTTGTAAGGATATTTAAAATGGTTTGTACTCGACATAACTTTGTTAAAGGTGGATCGGAATTAAAGTCGTCATCGTATGCATCAACGGATCAAACCATGTTTTTTTTATCAAATCCCTGAATACTCAAAGGCAACTCAACGACTCGTCTCGAGTCTCAATTTTTGTCAGTTTTAACGAAAACTGTCAAAATATGGTTGGTATTTAAAATTGGTCTCACTCAAGAGAAGTAAGTAAAGTACCTAAGTCATAAATGAAATGAAATGAAATTTGTTTACTTTTCTTAAACCACAATAAAGCCAAACATTGAAAATTAAAAGCACTTAATAAAAAACGATACAAAGATATTATCAGTGAAAAATGAAGTTACAATAAGTTGCTTAAATATAAATACATGCATGAGTAACAACTAGTCATAGTACTTACATCTTTTATTTTTTTGTCATTTATCTAATGTTTTGAATGCACGAGATAATAATAGTTTAAATATTATTTATCTAATTGTAGCTTGTTATGTATTATTTAGTTTAATTCCAATGACAGTCGTATGCTCGAAAAACAGAATAGATGACACATTGTATCTTACGACCAAGACTTTGAATACAGGGATATTTTCGATCAGTTTAGAGGTAAGCTTGTAGGAACTCTATAAGTAGATACGCACATGACAAGCGTATCTAATTAAAGTGTTTTGGTAACGTGACCTACTTTAATGTTGACTTAGATAATATATCTGTTTCGCTCTTCATAAACCCGAAAACTCTCAAGGCAATTATAACTTTACTTAGGACATGATAAAGGTCAGATTAGTTCCCAAATCAAAGTTACGAATGTTACTTACCTTTACCTTTATCACTCAGATAGTTACAGAGGATATATTTCTATCGTAGATATAGAAAAAAATCCCTCTTTGCCCACCGTACACCTCGTGAGACCACCTGGGTGTGCAGCGGGAAGTTTTTTTTTACTACTGTTCACCTCTGAATCATACCGCTAAACATCTTTAAATTTATATTGGTGACGGACCACCTTGGACTGCAAGTACCTACAGGTGAACAGTCACCTCACTATTTTGTGTCATCATATTATGGCTCTGGGTGCAATTATATATATACACACCCTTTCAGTCACAGAGTCGCCACGAACCCGCTCCCCCCCCGCTTCGCGGGGGTTGGACGGGCTTCGTTAGGAGTAAGTTAATGTTGACCCCCCCCCGCTTCGCGGGGGTGGGAGGCCTACAAGGGAAAACAAGTACCGTAAAACGGTAAAGTGGACGGTGGAAAATTTATATTTCCCACGGTACACCCAGGTGAACAACGGCGAACAGTAGTAAAAAAAAACTTCCCGCTGCACACCCAGGTGGTCTCACGAGGTGTACGGTGGGCAAAGAGCCAAAAAAATCCTTCCTCTTGTTCCTACGATTTTGTTTGAAGCCAAAAGCCATGAGATACAATAAACTCGGAGTAAGTACTTGAGGTACGGGTGGTGCGTAGTGTCATGATGTGAATGTGCCTTTATTTTTGAAAAGGTGACAATTGTGCTTTGACATCTATGTTGTAAACAGATAGAAAATTAGTTGTCAACAAATCATGGAGCGATACACACTTGAAGAACCACCACTTTCCTAAGAGACACCAATTTTTTATGAAGGTAGAAAGAAACAGACTGAGCACACACCTCGCATCGTACGCGAAGCTCGAACATTAACTTGGATTTTCATTTTCCGAATTTGCCCACAGATTAGAGTGTTCGATTATGTGTGCGACAACCTTTATCCAGATAGTGTTACTAATTCCCTGAGTCCCCACTTAGGAGAGCAAGCAAACGACTTAGCCAACATAAACCGAACTTAAATCGCGATGGGCCCTGACCAGAGAAACTTAGTTGTATTATAACTATAACTTTGTAGTTTAATGCATACTAGATCCTGATCACGTCTTTGCTCGTTGAACTTATAACTTTAACTTATGTATGTACCTACGTCCTAATATTTAACGCAATCCTATAGCTTAAGAAGTATTATCGGCTCAGACAATTTTAATGTAAAATGGTGTGGACTAAATTACTTGCAATCAAGAGGCATTACAGCCTATTGCTGAACGTAGGCTTGGTGGTAGAATTATTTTTCAGGAGGCGCTGATACCCACCAGTGGTGGATATCCTTTAGTCGCCTCTTGCGACAACTTTGGGAACAGTTGGGAGGTGATAAGACCTAAAAACTTGCCGGGCTGTGTGCGGTTCGTTGTTTAAGTCCATTATTTCGACGACGACGGCTACATGGAGATTGAGTAAACGACCATAAAATTAATTTCCATAGCAACGAGCCTGGGTATAATCTTCCATAGTAACAAACCTAATTCTCCTCGGTTTATTATCCGCTAATTCCCAATGTTTCTGTAATTAAATTCCATTGAAAAATCAATCACAATAACATGAATGTTGCTTATCAGAAAGCATACACTTATTGCTATTGGCTACTAATTAGCATCTACTTATAATTCCGACACTATCTCAATTATCACGCCGTGCTTATTAGTTACTTACTTACTTAACTATATAACTTACCTCAGAGAGTATACCTACAGGGTTCTTGGTTCACTGCGCGAACTGCAGAACGGTTCTGCCTATCATCACGAGCACGTTTGTCCAGACGCCAGATCTTAATTATTATTACTATGGACCGTAGAATAAGTTAAATAAGTTCTATAACTTTTCTATAGTCTGAAATAAATGAATTATTATTATTATTAATTCTTAAATTTGGTTTTGGTAGAAGGCCTACCCTACCCATCCTTCTTTAGAGAGGCTTAATTTGAAACTTTACTTAAAACGGCTCTGCTCTGAATTAAAAGTGGCTTTGAGAGTGGGAGATCGGTCTTTAGTATAATATTAGGTGTCGGTGTAGTTTTTTTATTAAATTTTGTAAAAAAAAATTAAATCCTAGCGTCTTCACGAACGTGTTCGTGAAGATGGGCAGAACCTGCAATTCACGCAGTGTCAGTGAATTTCATCGTCGTCCGTCATCCAATCTGGCCGGAGTGCTTCCTACACTACGTTTGCTGAGTCGTAGTCTGCATTCTAGAACACGCTTACCCCGGTTGCTATCAGCTCTGCGCGAGATCAAACCTCCTTGTATTTAACGGTTAAGTTAAATACATCAGTTAGGTACTTAATCACAGATGACATCTACATGCTAAAGAATCTTCTATTTCTTCTAAGTCTCAGTAACAAAGTTGAGTGTTTAACACTAGTTAATAAGTAATCGATGTAGGTAATACCGGCGTATCGAATTCGCGCTAGGCGAGTGGACCGGCTCGCCTTGGCGCGGTGTATGCACCACTTTCATGTTTTCGTGCAACTATTTGTATGCTATGTACTCGCACGTATGTTGCCTGTAAGTAAATACCAAAAGACACTAAAGACCGACTACCAAACGATTACCAAAGCCCAACCCATTCCATCCGCTTCGGACTCTGAAGATGATATTGAAATGTCAAATGTTTCCAATACAGCTCGACGGGCGAAGGCCTCACTGTCAGTACTTGCGCAATTTCGAATGTACTGCCGCAATCTTCGCTCATTTAGTGCACTATTGTCTGCCTCGAGATGAAGAGTATCGACGGATTGCGAATTAAATCTATTAAATGTAACAAACAACCTAAACCTACCTCCTTAGAGCATTATCTTATCACACTAGCGGTTTGCGAACGATTTCAAAGCGAGGCGAGTGCTCAGCGAGCCCGCCGCGGTTAGCAATCGCAGCTCGCTGTGCACTGGCCTTGAAATCGCTCGCAATTCGCCAGTGTCATCGTATCTTTCAACAGTTACGTAGCACAGTTTTGACTTTTTTTGGCGGGCCTGTTCATGATCTATTCGGTTTTCGCTACCCAAAGCGGTAAGTTTCGCTTGGATTTGGCGCTTGGTTTCGCGGGGTTCGCGGTTTTTCGTCGAGTTTCTTAGTGGCAGTAGGACATTCGTCTATAGGCAGACGAGCATACGAGCACCCATTTGCTTTTCGCTGCCGCTTTGGGCATCAAATATCGAATACCCATCTCTCACACTCTGTGAGGGTCAAATAAAAAAAAAACTTATTTGTTTCGTAGATACAGATAAACACATCTTTTTTTTACTTTCATAATATTTTATTCCATGTTCCGACGTTCATGTTTCTTGGAAAAATCTATTAAACTCTGAAGACCTGAATCTGTACTCCTATTTACTTGTAAATTGATACCTAGATTGCTTTCATGGAAAACTAGATCGTAGAATCTCTTTGATATAGAAAATGTCTTGAAAAATGATTAACTTCACTAGAAAATAATTTTAAGTTCATGATAGAATATTCTCATCTTAGAAATATTAGAAAATTAAAAAGTTTTCTTGGGATGCGGTTTACGTTCCTAATCAAAGCTAACCTTTTTATAGAAATAGAAAGCCTTGGACTGAAAATTTATGCATATCTAGAAAAATTATTAAGATAGAAATCATTGCAACAGTCTGCAGTTAGCTCAATTGTTTCAAATGTAAATACTAGTTCTAATTTATTGCGCATAGTATTTAAAGACAAATAAAAAATAATACTGATTCGTGGTGATTTTGGACACTAACCCCATGAGATAAAAGCCAATAAGGCGCTTATCAAGGGGAGGCCTGCGTCCAGCAGTGGAACAATGTAGCTTTATATTGTTATGATTGAAGCTGTGAGGGATTTAGGAGAAGAAAACTTTAAAACTACTGGTCGGATCAAATTAAAATTTAGCTTAAAGATATAGATCTAGGTTCTGAAATAACATACCCTAAACCTAAAGTAAAGGTGTTACTTTTATACCGGAAAAGGTGTGCGAAACCACGGGCTGGAAGTAGTTGTACATAAACGTAGCCAACTTACTTTTATTTTTTTGATAAAACAGGTAGTTTAATACCTAGGTACATAAAAATAACAAGCTGCTTAATGTAATTGAGTTAATAGAACCGCCGCGCTGTACCAGTTGATTTCATTATTTTCAAGGCGTTACAATTCTAAACCGGTTATTGATTAAGGTATTTTTATTTTATGCTTATTAATTGGTTGTTATAGTTAAAAGTTATAATAGTTTACTCACAAAGAAAATTACAAACAAATAGAAATAAATTAGAACTAGTATTTACAATTGAAACAATTGAGCTAACTGCAGACTGTTGCAAAGAATCTAAAACTGCTCAACTGACACATATCAATACCAGTCGTCGCGTCCCCGATACGCTGGCTGCATTGCCCCGCTGTATGGCAATGCTGATGCGCTGCGCCAAATACTCACCAGCTCTCGGGTCACGCGTCGATTCAACCAAACGCTCTGATTATTACAAATAATAAATAATAACTCAGATATTAGTTAAACTTTTTGTCGTTTTCAAAATCACATCACATCACACTAATATTATAAATGCGAAAGTTTGCATGGATGGATGTATAGATGGATGTTTGTTACCTCTTCACGCCAAAACTACTGAACGGATCAGGCTGAAATTTTGATACAGGTAAGTCTAACCCTGGAATCAAACATAGGCGACTTTTTATCCCATAAATCAGTTCCCATGGGATAGAAATAACCTCAAAACGTTTCCATAGAAACAACGCGTGCGAAGCCGCGGGCAGAAGCTAGTTTTTAAATAAAGAACTCTCTATAAAAAATCTTAATCCAATGCAAAAAAATAAGGTTATGTTCTTATTTTTCGTAACAAAATAAAAGAAGATAACGCTCTAGCTTGTACCAAATTTACGATTGTGTTTTGGACAGTTTTTACTTTTCAATTGAACCTTTTCACACAGAGCGCGATACCTTAATTGAAAACCAAAAATAAACGCCACGCTACCGCTGTTACTACCCTCGAAAAACGACGTTAATGGCCTTAATTTGGCTCTATCAATATCCCAAATTAAGTATGTAAGGCATTAAGGGACGAGCTATAGGTACTCAAAGGCAGTTAATCTAGCATACTATCGAATTAGCTGAAGCCAATAATTAGCAAGCTCTGTTATACAATTATACGCACAAGCCAGATTGATTAGACATCTGTTATTACTGTCATCCGATAGATTGCGAACTGACGTGATAAATGGAGGAATCATCTACAGTGCGCGAATGTTTAATAGGCACTTTGAAATTTTCAATTGGTTTCTATTCATTGAGTTTTATTGAATGCATTGACATCAATTGATTGACTCTGTTTTTTATGGGGTTAAGCTATGATTAAACACGGCATAGTTTATTTTCTCCCAGAGGTATACTAGAAAAAAACGTTATATATTTTTGTACTATATTTATGTCTTGTTAATTTTTTTTTTATTTAATAAAATGCTCTTATCTAAACAAAAAATAATAGCGAAGTAATCCTGTCGCAGGGAAAACCTAAGTGTGACTAACGCAAGACCGTGGACAGTGGTTTATGAGTTTGAAGGCATTTATCAAAAACAATGGAATGAGTCTGGTGGTTGATGGTGATGGTTGACACACAAATTACAGGATTTGTAATTTGCGTGAATAGTTGCCATGGACTGTAGCGATGCCTCAATAATAGGGGATTGTTACACAACAGTAATAATGAATAGATGAACAATTTATACCAATTAGTATTGATTGAGATTAGTTCTAGATCTTATTGAGTTTTTGTGTGATCAGTCCGTCCATTTTCTTAGTATTTGAAGACGTGTGGGAACTGAGAATCCTGATTCATTTATTTACTTTGTTGTTTTTTTATGTTAATTAAATCCGGGCCTGAAAACCATTGTTAGGGACTAAAAAATCTAAGTTTTTTTCTAGCTCCGTGATCCGGGTCACTTTTGTTAAGAGTTCCGTTCTCATGATCGTTACAATATCCAAAAGTCGAAAAATAAAAACAGGGAAAATGTGCTCTTCATTGGCGTAAAATAGACATGTTAGGTACAGTCAGTAGACAGGTTAGGTAGATAATGGCAAAAAGGGCACGCTCTGAAGAGTCACTATTTCTTAGTTTCACGCGCATGAACTGACTAGGGACTAAAATTATCACTGAAAGAATACATCCAGCCACTAATATTATAAATTCGAAAGTAAACCTGCCTGTTACCTATAAATGCCTAACTTAACGGATCTTAATAAAATTTCCCAAGAAGGTAAATGGTATTCCAGGAACGGACATAGGCTACTTTTTACCCCGGTAAAGCCGAGATCAGAAACTAGTTAGTTATAAATAAACGTGATTATCGTTAAAATAAGATGTGATTGAGGTACATCTTAGTAAATTTATTTTGCGTGAAATGAAGCTAATGTGAACTTTTCTGGAACGGTTCCTATGTGAAATAATGTATTTATATATTCCAGTGGTATTTATTAAGTTTATTTAGTCATTTTTTTATATATGTATGTTTATTATAAGTATATGTAGGTATAGTAGATTCATTATTTGTACACTTTCTCTACCTACTCCATCGCCTCTCCTTTATCTAAGGTTTGCTGGAAGAAAACTCTTTTTCAGGGTTAAGCTCGCCTATGTATATATCTTAGTAAATAATTACATAGTTTATAATTATTGTGTACAATAAAGAATTAAAGAAATGGACAATAGGTAAGGTAACTATCGAAAGCAGTCGTTATCGTCATTGCTGTCACTTAGTACGTTTACTTAAAGCATGTCAAAATAATAAATTATTTTCATTCAACCCTCTTACGAAATAGACCCCGGTCACTGCACATGAATGTTCACGAACTGACAAGATTATTTAGCCGCAAAAATATGAACCTTCATAAAGTTTCAGTGCACGGTTCCCACTCAAAGAGACCATTGCAGATAGAAGGCGGTTACTGACACCGCTCCTTTTTTGTTAACATCGGCAAATCAGCGTCCAAAGCCAGAATAGGTGCACATTAATAATTTATTATGAAAAGGAACGCCATTAACATCCTGTATTTGTGTGGTATAATAAAGTGTTTTCTATCTATCTATCTAAGATCCGTTCAGTGTAGCGGTTTAGTTGTGGATTAACCGTAACAGTGAAAAAACCAGTCGAAAAACGCGAAAATTGCGAAAATGTTGTGGGAAAACACACGGAAAACGTTGCATGGGCGCGGGGGCCGACAGGGTTAGGTAAGTGAGACTTATAATATTGTGTCATTTTTAAATTATGTTCCTTTTTGAAACAAAGATATTTAAATTTGAGTTTAGTACAGGCCACAAAGCATGTAACCGTAGAACAGCTAAGGTAAAACGTTAACGGTGTAAATGTGCCTTAACTTTACATATTCTATTTTACAAGCTCTGAGCACTCTGGCATGTATTATGAATTCGAGATTAGTTTTCACCGAGGATGTTTTAGTTTTCCCTTGAATATTACGGGTTATTCCAGTTTTCCCCCTTGACAAATCCCCCTTAAGGGGTAAAACTGGAATTCATTTTTTGGAGTCCAGTTTTCCCCCATGAGAAAATTTTTTAAATAATTTTTTTCAAATTCCAATTTTCCCCCTCGATGATTTTTCGCGTTCCAGTACGTTTTTCTAAGTTCTTTATGAATTCATTAGATGCGTTAGATTTCGTAAATCTTTCTATACCCGCGCCGAAAAAAATCGGATATATTCGCGCACGGTGCGTGGGACCGAAAGTTCGAGTGCTTGTTTTTCTATAATTTTGATAAGAAAACTTTACCTAAAATATATTTTGTTACTACTCAGAGATGTGTTTGCAAGAAATTAACCAAAGTTTTAGAAAATAATTGCTTTATTAGTAACTAAGAAAGTTTCAAGTAAGATTCACACATACCTACATAATTCTATGATACCTAGTGAATAATTTATGTGATATATTTTTTCCATCCAAAGGTTGGTTGGGAGAGATTTTTTACTGAGTCTTAGACCAGTTATCCTCAACCGATTGAGCTGAAATTTGAGTTTGAGGACAATGCGATATCACGGTAGCACCGAGCTGGTCTAATGATGCAACTCGCACGGAATGACGCAGCCCTGCTGAGTTTGGGTTCGTTGGATTTGTCTTCCCAAGCACTTTGATCCTAGATGATAAAAACCAGTTTTAAAAAAGGTTTTTTATATGTAGGTATATTAAGAGTTTATTTATTTTAACAATTTCTCCAATTCGAATTCGAGTTGTACCTTTTTCGCTGCGCTTGTACAATAATGCGTTGTTGGAGTTTGAGTTTTTCTTTTGTTGTTATGAGTTTTAATAATTTTATTTAGGGTTTTTGTTGACATAAAATTTCTTGGATTCTAGAACTGAGTAAAGCCTTTTTATACGTATATCTAACTAGTTTTTCGAGATTAAGGTTATTTCTGTCCTATGGGAACTGTTTTATGGGATAAAAAGTAGCCTATGTTTAATTCCAGGCTTAGCGCTACATCTAAGCATAAATTTCAGCACGATCGGTTCAGTCGCTATGACTTGAAGTTGTAACAAATATCCATTAATCCATCCATCAGAATTTATAATAGGTATTAATGTGATGTATGACTAATAAAGAAAAGGTATTTTTATTAGGTATATTAAGTAACCGGACTAAATGACTCGTAGAATACGTTGAGGAAAATTACAGTAGGATCTCTGTTCTTTTTCCTCAAGCATTTCCTTATAATCATGCTCCAATACCATCCATTACTCTTTGACCACATCAAAAACAAAAAGGGAAAGTTAAGAATTCATAAGTATATATTCACATGTAAGCCCATAACATAAGCTCTTCTTATCTTGGGGCTAGATGATGCCGTGTGGATTGTCCAGCATTATTTAACGTTCGGCCTCGAATTTACTGCACTGACTCTGTTCTAGAACCCAAGATATTTTACGTCAACATGGGCTTTTATGAATGAAAACTTCACAATTTCGAATAACAATGACAGACAGGGTGGCCGCAAGATAATAACTAAAACAGATTTAGGCTAAATCTCAAAAAGCGCAAATATCAAGGTCTCAACAGAGCCTACACATTTGGTCCCCTTGGAGTCGAGACCCTAGGTCCGTGGGGTACCGAGGCTCTTCGGGTTTTAAAAAATATCTGAGCGTCTGATCGAAGCGACGCGTGACCCGAGAGCTGGTGAGTATCTGGCACAACGCATCAGCATTGTCATACAGCGTGGCAATGCAGCCAGCGTCTTGGGGACGCGACGACTGGTCAGGCGCGGTCCCAGGGGGGGGGTCACGGGGGTCATGACCCCCCCCAAAATCTTAGTTTAGGTACTTAAAAAATTGCAACCCATAGTTTGATGATTATTTTTTCCTATTTACTTCCGTTACATTGAAAATGGTTACCAACTGCAGCAAAAAAAAAAATCGCGGCTCGCTCCGCTTGCCAATATTACTGTTGTTTTGAGCCCTGTGTTTTGGTCAACGCAGAGGTAACGTTACCTATTTTTAGTGGTCTGGCTGGTCCGTTAATGTCAGTTTGTATCAATCCAACCACAAAAATAAAAAGCACAAAATTGTTACTCAATTAATTTTCTCCGAGGTCACTTTGTCAACTAGCGCAAAAAATTAGTAGACAGCAAAATTTTCGCGTTCTGATCCGCTCGCTGATAACATTTGTTCCTTCTAACTATGTTCCAAAGCTCGACCCCCCCCCGCATTAGGTCACTGCCAAATTTTCTAAAAAATTGCGCAATATCTAACAAAAACCAAAAATTGTCGCAGCAAGCTCTGCTAGCCTCTGATAGCATTCTGCTGTTTCGATAAGCTTCTGGCTTGCTTTAGTGCGGGATTCCTCCTCCGTTTTAGGTGCAACTGCAAAATATCTAATACCAAACAACTCACACGCACAGCCAGATCATAAAAAATTTCGCGGCTCGCTTCGCTCGCCGTTGATTCCATATGGAGTCCAATCTGTTGTCCTTATATTTGGTTGTTATTTGACAAACTTTAAAATTGTTCATAGCTCATTAGTTAGCTTCCTTGTCTTGCATGAACCTCACCAATTTTAAAAAAGGCTGCGGCTCATTCCACTCACTGATATATATATTTTGTAGGTTTTCAACATATTTCTTGGCCGCTGCAAACTTTCAAAATTTTCAGAGCTCGCTCCAATCGCTGTTATTTATTTTCTGAACCAGTTTGTGACCACCCGAAAAGTAACAAAAATTTCGGATTACCTCTTTTTGGATTCATAATTTTGGTTTACCTACTTACTTGTTTCTGGACTGGTTGCGGAAACCAGTCCAGAAACAAGTGAGTAAGTAAGTTAAGTTTATTTCCCTTGCTCCACTCGCCCCTATTTATATTCAAAGCTTTATATCCACCACCACAGTCTTTTAAATTTTCGGGGGTTGCTTCGCTCACTATCATTTATTTTGTCAACAAAACATCAGAAAAAAAACCTCAAAAAATTTTGAGGCTCGCTTCGCTCGCCGTTACTTAAACTTACTATTGTTGGGAGTTGGGGGAGGCGATGTCATGTTTGCGGTCAATATGCAAAAAACTGCAGAAAATATAACGGAACTATTATATTTTTGCGGCTCGCTCCGCTCGCCGATAGTATTTTCTGGATTTTAGAAAATACTATCGGCGGGTAACCACCCGAAAAAGTAACAAAAATTTCGGCGGCTCGCTCCGCTCGCCGTTACATCTTTTTCGATTTGTTTTTTATTGATGTCCCTTGCCCTGTTCGCTCTTATTTATATTCGTAGCTTTATATTTACTACCGCAAAGTCTCGTAAGATTTTTGGGGCTTGCTTCGCTCGCCATCATTATGATAGCGAGCGAGAGTAAGCAAGAGTAGTAGCAAGTACTCTTGCTTACTTTTCTTCAAACATCAGAAAAAATCTCGACAATTTCGAGAGTCGCCTCGCTCGCTATAACTTAAACTTACTATTGTTGGGAGTTAAGGGAAGGGATGTCATGTTTTCGGTCTTCAAAATCACTTTGCCCGCCACCACGAAACATTATCAAAAGGTAAATTTTTCGCGGCTCGCTCCGCTCGCCGAAAAAGTTTAGCTGTTCTGGGTGGGGCCTGCAACCGTCTGCAAGTGAATTTGTGGCTACGGCCCGCACCAAGCGTGACCCCCCCCAAAGTCTTGGGCTGCGACCGCGCCTGCGACTGGTATTGATATGGATCAGTTGAGCTACCTGTAGATTGTTTGCAACAGTCGGCATTGTTTCAATTATAAATACTGGTTCTAATTTGTATCTATTATTCGATTGTAATTTTCTTTCTTAATAAAGACTCTCTGGGGTTCCAAAAAAAAAACACTTTAAACAAAAAGGTTTTAAATATTATCCACCAATATTTCTTTGATTTTGTAATCCCTTCGCTTACAAAGAATATCTAGGATTGAAGAACCGACTGTAAATCAATTCAATTACATGAGATGAAATTACAGGAAAATGCACTTAGGATGACAGCCAATACGACGTCGATATTGTATGTATCGACGGATCAAGTCGACTTTGTCTTGAGCTCCATTTAACCTATTGAATTATTGAGCAGACGCTCAATAATCCAATACCTACAGCACAAAAGCGTGCATTCGAATATGGGCTTCAACTCCTCCACGGAAGACCTGAGGTAGGTTACATCCTGCCATAGCATCGGCTGAGTGTTGGCCATTTTTAACCCCCGACGCAAAAAAAGACAGCACAATGTACATAGGTACCTACGTGCTCGTACAGGGGTGTTTTAAGTTTAACGTGTCTGTCTATGTATCTGTGTATCTGTCTGTGGTATCGTAGTTCCCAAACGGATGAACCGATTTTCGTTTAGATTTTGTGTGTCATAGATAATTTTATTCCGAGTGTTCTTAGCCATGTTTCATGAAAATCTGTCGAGGGGTTTTTAAAATTTTTAATTTAGTTCTTGTTGCTTATTGTGACCTATATCTTGTTACTTTTATATTAACCTTTTGTATGTGCTATGTATGTATTGGTTAGAAAATATACGCATTTTTACTTACTTTTACTTACCTAAACTCGATAGATTTAGATACATTAAATAGCTTCAAATAAGTTAGTAATAAAATTCAATTCGGGCGGGACCCGATGGATGCGTAACCCTCACTAAAACAGCAGTTTGATACTAACAAAAATGATGCAGATTATAGCCAGTTAAAGTACCGTGTGACGTCACGCCTTTCGACACTTTTTAGCAAGGTGTGACGTCACTTCACTCCCAGACAAAAGAAAAAATAAACTTGAGAGGTGTCAAGGGACACCCGGATGGAACGAAGTTCATAAGAGAGAGAGAGAGAGAGACAAACAGAGAAACATGCGCAGAAAGTGTCGTTACAACTTTTCGTATGATTTTTTTCCGTCTAGCCCCCTTTCACAACGCGCGATAAGAAACTTCGTAATTTCGTTCCAATATGTGTCCAATATCTTCTGATAATGCAACGACTTATTATTTATTCGTAGAATGTAACTGACGGACTAAATGGAATAATACTTTTTTTAACTATGACCATTAATATCACATATTCATAAACGAAAAAATTCTAAGCTACTCAAATGGGATATTTACCATGATTTGAGTAAATATTCTGATGTAAATTGAAAATAACTTTAGGTTTCATTGTCATAATGATGTTAAAATAGTATTTGTACCGCGTGCTCTTATGGCTGAGCAACCAATAATGTTGCCTTATTTTCCCCCAAATACTCGTAGTACTGTCGTCGTATTATCAACGAATTCAAAAGCCTTAGTGAGTTTTCAATATTTTTGCCATGAGCAGAGTATTCCCGTAAGTAATCATGTCTCTATAACCTACTGGGATGTTTTTCAATTAAGTCCGAGACAGAGCTGGGGTGAAATATCGATAAAATGTCGATAAATTAGCTTCGATCATTGCTTCGATAGATCACTCGGGAGTGGATTGAAATCATTTCTTTACTTCAAATTGTATCACTATAATTCAGTTTCTTTATAAGATAGATCATTATTATCACACTAATATTTATAAATACGAATATTTAGATAGATAGTAGTATGTAGGTAATTATGTCAATTTTTCACGTTGTCAAATTACTGGACGGATCGGGCTGCTATTTATAGAAAAACACAAATACTTTCTTAACATGCTAATCACACTAATATTATAAATGCGAAAGTTTGAATGTTAAGATGGATGGATGAGTGGATGTTTGTTACTTCTTCACGCCAAAACAATATTACTTACTTAGGCATGTTAGTTTTTAAGCATTTTATACATAAATAACTTTTTAATAATTTGTCGTGTCTGTTGCTCTAATTAGATAGACCTGTATATTTTCTTATACCTGCACTATCAGAATAAATATATTTTCATTTCATTCATTTAAAACTACTGAAGGGATCGTGCTGAAATTTTGTGTAAATGTAGTTCTAGACCTGGAATAAAAAAAAGGCTACTTTATATCCCATAAATCAGTTCCCATGGGCTAAGATAGGAATAACCTTAAATTAAAACCTTTCCGTAAAACAATGATAAGATCTTTGTACAGGGCATCACATTAACATGGGCTATAATCCTTTCTATAACTTATTAGAACATTTTATGAATATCAACATAACTTTTCTACAACGGCGTCCATGACATAGTGTTGCACCCTTATCACAAATATTTTACAATCTAACAATAAAATTATTTCCAACTCTAAACCTACTTTTTAGGCAAGCTATTATTCGGCCATTCGACGTAACACGCGCCTCGCGTGGCTCTAAGATTAGGTTAAATTTAAACAATATTTTAGTCAAAATTACATCGGAATTAAGTTGGCAGTTACAAATTTAAGTAGGTAATAATAATACATTTATACTTTCTATTTTCATCATAAGAATAAGATTTATTTACTGTTTCAACTGTATTACCTAGTTGCAGTTCGTTTTATGAAGTAGGTACATTTAAATTACTCAACAGTTTGTCTTTTCGGACGTAAAATAATTATTGTTAGAATTATTAAAATAAACAGAATTGTTCTTCATTTTCGAACAATTAAAATTAATAGGTCAAACTAAACGAATAAGTCATACACTGGTTATTCTCACAACGTTAGTTCCATACATACAAAGCTTAAATGTGTAGTATCAGTTGACTACATTTAGTGGCAATCCAGATAGTTTGAACTGCCTGGCTTGTCAGAATTACACAATTATTGACAGATCACAGTGCACTTAATGTTATGTATGAATATCGTTAATACCTACTTGTCTACCACAAAACAAACAAAATTTAATTATAATGTTGCTGGTATCAATAAGCGTTTCACTATCACCTCATTATATTAACTGTTACTTAACATTGTCATATCGCTTTCATTTCATTTTAGTATCATGTTATTATTTAAGTATTAATTATCATGATTCACAAAGATATTTCAAATAGTGATTCTAGGGGAAAATGAAAATTTAGGGTACATCATAACATAACATTATTAAACATAGTTGATAACTACATTATTTTTCAAGTATACAATAATTTGTAATAAGCATACAAGTTATAACAAAGACTGTTTTGTCTCGGCCATACTGCTCAATAATATAAGCGACCTCGCGTTCGATATCAAAATATTTGCATGTCAGTAAATATCGCAAGTAAACTGCTTGATATTACGTAACAAGTTTTAAAATTATAAGATTCAGACACATTTTTTCATAAGCACAATATGCAGATGACTAATATTTAATTTGCAATTTATTAATTAATAGTCTTATTAACTATACAACTTACACCGTTGCAATCCAACGGATCACTTTATCTGTCGCGTCCAACAGAAACTATTTATCACTGTCGCGTCCAACAGATCTTTTAAATATAACTAACACCTTACATTTAAAGTATAAGTAACAAATTACACCGTTGCAATCCAACGGATCACTCTATCTGTTGCGTCCAACAGAACCTATATACCACTGTTGCGTCCAACAGATCATTTAAATATAACTAACACCTTACATTTAAAGTATAAGTAACAAATTACACCGTTGCAATCCAACGGATCACTCTCTCTCTGTTGCGTCCAACAGAAACTATTGATCACTGTCGCGTCCAACAGATCCTTTCGGTCACTATTATGTTGTACAAAAAAAATAATTATAATACAATATCTCATTTATCTATGTACTCATCGGTCGGTACTCACTTTAGGAGATAATATATATATATATATCTCGCTCTCTCTTTCTCTCTCTGTTGCGTCCAACAGAAACTATAGATCGCTGTAATGTTGCGTCCAACAGATAATTTCGGTCGCTATTATGTTGTTATAAAATTAATCAAAATCAAAAATCAAAATCAAAAACTCTTTATTTCCATAAATACAATAAATGTACACTTAGAAAAGGTCAAAATATAAAGCTAAACACTGACACGGAAATAAAGTGATATTTTTGATTTCTGTCGCTTCGGTATGTAGACTAAAGTAAAGAAGCGACGAAGAAACCTTTAGCCTGTTAGTTGTTATTTTTCGAGTTGGAGCAAAACCCGTCCCAAGCATTTTTGTCCTCTAGATAATCTGATATTTTATAGTAAGCCTTTTTGCACAGCAAGGTTTTAACAATTTGTTTGAATTTATTTATTGATAATTTTTGCAACTCACTAGGAGTTTTGTTGTAGAAGCGTATACATTGCCCTATAAAAGATATTTTAATTTTGTGTAGCCTAGTTGTGGGCACAGCGAGCTTATGTTTGTTTCTGGTATTCAAATTATGTTTATCGCTATTTTTAGGGAACTGACTTATATTTTTATGTGTGTACAACAAGTTTTCATAAATATATTGACATGGTACTGTCATTATGTTTATTTCTTTGAATTTATCACGCAGGGATTCTCTGGGACCCATATTATAGATTGCACGAACAGCCCTCTTCTGCAGCACAAATACGGTGTTAATATCTGCAGCGTTCCCCCACAGCAGTATACCATAAGACATAATACTATGGAAGTAGCTGAAATAAACAAGTCTAGATGTATCCACGTCTGTAAGATGACGGATTTTTTTGACTGCATATGCTGCAGAACTAAGTCTCTTCGATAGCTTATCTATGTGTGGGCCCCATTGAAGTTTATTATCTAAGGTGATTCCTAAGAATACGGTACTTTCTACTATTTCTAAAGTTTCTCCTTTAACGTTCACATCAGCCTTCACTTGTTTAACATTAGGTAGAATAAATCTAATACATTTTGTTTTGGTTTCGTTTAACAAAAGATTATTGACACTAAACCAATGAACTACTTTTGAGATTGCATTATTCACATCGTCGAAATTTGTGTTTTGTCGTTTCATTTTAAAAATTAATGAAGTATCATCAGCAAACAATACAATCTCGTGATTATTCTTGACAAGATGAGGCAGGTCGTTAATATAAACTAAGAATAGGAAAGGACCGAGGATAGAACCCTGTGGTACACCCATTGTAACTACAGACCCCGAAGACCGTTTCCCATTAATGTCAACTCTTTGTATCCTATCACTCAAATAAGATGTAAGAAGATCCAAAGAGGTGTTCGTTATTCCATAGTGATGTAGTTTCCTGATTAATGTTTCATGGTGTACGCAATCGAACGCTTTTGATAAGTCGCAAAAAACGCCCAAAGCGTCTTGCGACCTCTCCCAAGCATCGAAAATATGCGATACTAACTCTACACCGGCATCAGTAGTTGACCTGCCGCGAGTAAACCCAAATTGCTTACAATGCAGCAGGTCATTGCCATGAAAATGCCTAAGCAATTGATGTAAAATAAGTTTTTCAAAAACTTTGCTGAATGTTGGCAGTACTGATATTGGTCTAAAGTTAGTGGGGTCAGACCTACTACCCGATTTAAATAGTGGGATTATTTTACTACATTTCATTAGATCAGGAAATACGCCACAATCAATGGATTCATTAAATATAAAAGCCAGATCTGTTGCAATGGTATCAATCAATGGTTTAATAATCGTAACGGAAATGCCCCAGAGATCTGCAGTTTTCTTTGTATTTAAAAGTTTGAAGGCTTTTTTAATATCTTTTTCATCAACATGGGTGAAATTAAATTTATTTTTACATTTAGTTACATTTTCTATTAGCAATGACTCAGCAATTACTTGAGAAGAGTTTAAACATTTTGTAGTAGAGATTGGAATTTCAGTAAAAAAGTTTTCAAATGCCTGGGCCACTTCGACATCATTTTTAACTGAGCAATCATTAATCTTTAAATTGTAATCATTAACGTATGTACTGACCTTTCCAGTCTCACTTTTTATTATATTCCAAGTTGATTTTATTACATTATCACTGTTTCTAATTTTCGAGCAAATATAATTTGATTTTGCTATTTGACAAACTTTTCTAAATATTTTTGAGTAATTTTTTACTTTTTCTTTGAACTCCTGGCTAAAATTGTATTGTTTTTCACTATACAGTTCATATAACTTTTGTCTACTTTTATGTATACCCACTGTTGCCCACTCACTAAAGGTAAGTTTTTCTGAGACCATAATCGATTTGGGTGTGAATATTGAATGGAATGCATTGGTGAACTTGTTAAAAAAATTGCAGTACGACTCATTTGGGTTGTTAAGTGAGTGATAAGGTGATGGTTTACAATCCCAATCTAATTTCAACCGTTCAAATCGATTTGTGGTTACAGGTATGTATGTTATTTTCTTTTTACAATTATTATTTTTTACTTGAATTTCTAGTTTTATTAGTTGACCTAAGTGGTCTGATTTTAAATTTGCTATAATTTTTTTAGTTACAATTTTTCCGCTTTGGCAAACAAATACATTATCTATACATTTTGCTGAGGTTTCAGTTATTCTAGTAGGTTCCATAAATAATGGCCTTAGATCATAAGAATTAAATAAATTAGTCAGTCTAGTACTGAGGGAGTAAACTTCTAAAAGGTCAACATTAAAATCTCCACATACCATTATAGTTTTATTTGATTTTGATAATTTAAATAAAATATCCTCCATAACATTTTCAAAAATTTCAAAAGAAGCTGATGGTGGGCTGTATACGCTTACTACAATAATTTGCTCCAACTCTACACATGCTACTTCAATGTGGCTTTCAACGGATAAGCATATTATGTCCTTACGGTCTTTAAATTTCATTAATTTGTTTATTAATATTAATGAGCCTCCACGAATAGCATGTGATCTGCAAAAAGAGCTACCAACCTGGTGGTTACTGAAATTGAACATGAGCTCATAGCTTTTCAGCCAGTGTTCTGTTAAGCAGATGATATCAATATGAAAAGCGTTCATGTACAATTCCAACTCTAGTAATTTACTGTTTAATCCTTGAATATTTTGATGCACCAAGTTAGTAAACTTTGCATTTATTTTACAGGTTTGGTTTCTTTGACTTTTTAGGTAACCAATATTATTTGACTGTTTATGGCTAGAGACTTCCTCTATTGTCGTTAAATCTAATTTAAATGGCTTGGAAGAAGTTCGAAGGTCTTGGTTGTAAATTTATTACAATGCTCAAAAGAAGCATCTTGTTTAGCCAAATTTTTGGCTGTAATAGTAAAGTAGTAGGATAGCGACACAGCTATTTGTTTTTTGCAATAATTTGAAAGGTAGTAATTACCTTTTTTAGTCAAACAATATTTTTTACTAACAGTACTGTTAGTGTCAATCACATGTATATTATTATTGCATGAAATAGTATGCAATGTCATATTTAGCTTATATCTAATGTTATTTTCTGTATTTGGCAAGCTGTCACTGTAGGGGAATGTGAACATTACAATTTTATTTAACTGTAGGGAACATAGTTTCTCCATATATTTAATTAAGTCTAATTTGTTCACATTACCCCTATTTCCAAGAAATATTATCAAGTTTGAGTTATTTTGAAATCTTTCATTTTCAATTCTATGCATTATATCATGAAGATTGCAGTTAGGTAAGCAATTATTTATAGAGTGCTCCATATTCATGTTTAAATACTGGCCCATATTTTTTCCAATTTCATCGCAGTACATTATGGTTTTATCACCTGAGCATGAAGTGCTGAGGTCCAGGTGGGATGCGGCTGAGACAGTACTGTCCGGACTTGAGTTGGGACCGACCAAATTGGGTCCACAGCACCCGCAGCCCTCCAGAATCCTGCCCTCCAGACTCACCTGGCTACTGAGAAGCGCATCCATGGCCAGGTTGAGTTCCCTTGTCTGTTTTGTAGTTTGCTCATAAAGGCTGATGTAGTGCCCTAGGGAGTGCTCGGCCTGGCCAAGTTTGCATCTCAGCTCTTGCAATTCAGCCTCATATTGCAGCTGATTTTGATTAAGCTGTATTGTACAGAGCTCTAATTCATCAACTAGTTTCCTATTACATTTGATTTTAGATACTTCCTGTTTTTGATTTTTTAATAAATTTTGTGTTTTTTGTATGAAGTTACTTAATTTAACATTTTTTTTAAACTTATTTTTGCTTAGTTTGTGTTTGTGTTTGTTGTTTTTGCTGCTAGCCTCCACACTACACACTGAGTCATCTTTTGTTAAGTCAATATTATGCAATGTGTGCATGCTGCAGCCAGCAACAGAAACATGGCCCGATGATAAGTTAGCCGATACTAGCTCATCAAATAAAGTTTGTGTTTTCGCGGTGGCAGAGTTCTGGGCCGCTTCTTCTAGCTGGGTGATGTGGTGGTGTGCATCACACAATTCCTTCTGCAGGATTGAAGTTCTGTGCAGGGCCGTTTCAAACTCTATGCCACATCGTTCATCGAACCTATCTATTATGGTCTGAAGCCTATCCCGTTCCTCAACAATAGAATTGTTCTCGCAAAATAACGCGGCCATCTCAGTTTTTAATTTTTTATTATTGTCTAGCGCTTCTAAGAGAATGTTTTCGTTTTCATCTCGTTCTAATTCTAATTGTGCAATCTGTCTCTTTGCTGACTTCAGTTCTAATAAAGCCTGGTCTAAATTGGTTTCTGCTTGGCGCAACAAGGCGCTTCTTGTATTCATTTTAAACGGTTTTTTTTTTACCGTAGCGAGCTTGAGGCAGAAAATACAATGTCTATAGGTTATGTGTCCGAAAATGCTGCAAGTACTTACGTGTCAGTAAAAGATGTTAGCTTTGTTGGAAATAGTATCCTACATTTACGAAATGCACTCACGTAAACTCGAACTTCTTCAGAACACACAAGCCAGCAATGAATGCTAACCGAAAAAGAGCCGGTTTACCGAGGGCCAAACACATTAGTCATACAACTTTTTACGCTTATATCTATTTGTACACTTGTTTTATCTTATAAATATACGATGGAATCGGAATAGGGACTAGAAAACTACGTAAAAACAATTATTTTGTGAAATAATGATATGGAGCACCAAAGTGAACAGCTGTTGCTAGGGTTGCCAACCTAATGCCACTAATGCCTAATAATTACAACAAAATCTCTCATTTATCTGTGTACTCATTCGTACTCACGTTAGGAAATAATTAAATTATCTCTATTCGCTTAATTATTATTATTATTATTCTTTTTAATCGCTTTAATTGTTCACTGTGTATTTGTTTTATTTATATCACTATATTTGCTTTTTAATTTTTCACATTGTTCACTTTTTCACTTATTTTTTATGAAATGTATTTGGGATTTAATGTCCTCTTCACTTTGAATTCTCACTTTTAGGGAAATTATATCACAATTATCGCTTTCGTTGATCACTGTCTTTAGAAGTTTTATTCACATTACCTCCTCCACATTAGTCCTCCTGTGGCTCAGTGGTGCGACGGCACGCCCCTGCGGGTCGCACCACCAAGGCTGGGCAGTGAATGCGTTAATCACTATAATTTTTGGCTTTCCTTGATCACCCTTATAATACTTAAAATTAATATTATTATCTCTTAAAATTATTATGCTTATTCTCTAAACATTCATTTTTCGTATCAGATGCACACAATAGAATTTTACTGTGTATATATTTTTTTCACTTTCAATATTCACATTAATTAAAATAAGAATCATATTATGATGTTCTATTCTAATAACATTCACGTTCAATATTCACATAATGAAACAACTGTACCGAAATATTGGAAAACTTAAATCAACAAATTATCAAGTTATTTATGTAATAATCGATAAGAGTAACATTTTCTAATACTATCAATTCACAATTGTAGCACCACTACACGCGCACACCTGCGCGTGCGTCACCACGCGCCTCCCCACTCGCCACGCACCACGCGCACGCACACTACGAAGCGACCCGCCGCCCCACTGCGCCCGCTCGCATATAAAAGGCCCCGCGCACCACTGAAGCAGCAGTCTTCGCTAGCGCTCCGCTCCATCCGTGCATCGGAAGAGCCGCACTGGCCTAGACGCCTTCCCCTCCCCTCTCACCTCGGTGACGCATCCCTCACTTGTTGCGTCGCGTACATTGCTACGGACGCACTTGCCGGGAACGTACCGACCTATACCTATACCGCTCATTGTGTACCGAAGATCTGTACCCCGGGTTGAACCATATTTATACCTAAGGCTCAGCATTGAATCCGGACAAATAAAAATAAGTTTTGTACGTGACGGTGTTTGTATTTACACCCCCTTACAAACTGGCGCTCAACGTTAAGGCCCGGAAAACGCCTAGCCGTAAAACCAAAACAACTGTGAAGACTGAACGAGACGCAAACATCATGATGTCCGTGGACCAATTTGAAAAGTTCCTCACCATGGTTGGCGGAAACCAGAGACGCACCTCCTTTGCCACATGCAACTTTTCATTCTGCGGCACCAGGGATACCGAAACAGTGGAAACTTTTCTCGCAGCAGCCACGGTATTCAAGGATGTGGAACAGATGTCTGACATAGATGCAATTAAAAGTATCCCGCTGATTCTGAAGGAAGAGGCAGCAATTTGGTGGAATGGAATAAAAGATCAGGTAACAACATGGACTGACTTCGAATCTCGCGTTCGACATGCTTTTGCACCCAAAAGACCAGCATACCAGCTGTATCAAAATATAGTATGCATCAAACAGGCTGAAAACGAGCTCACAGAAGTTTTTGTTTCAAAGAAAAGAGCTCTTTTTGCGCAAATGCCCGAAAGTCATACAGAATCACAACAGATAGACATGATTTTTGGACAGTTGAGGTACAAGATACGGGTCAAGATGCCCAGGGAGACAGTCCAAACCTTTGATGACCTACTGAAGAGTGCTAGGGGTATTGAACAACTGATTTCAGAGAAACATGTACCACAGGAGACTGGTAAGGAGAAGGAGAAAGAGACGGAAAAGGTTAGCTTTAAGAAAAAGCGATGTACCTACTGTAGACTCCCAGGCCACACGGTCGAAACGTGCCGAAAGAAGGAGAAGAAGGACACCAGCATGGTTCCCGCAAACAAACCTGCTCCAGCAAGCACTGGTACCCAAGCACCTTCGCCCTCCCAACCGAAGTTTTCTTGTTATGGTTGTGGCACGCCGGGAGTAGTCCGTTCAAAATGTTCGACTTGTGCGAAAAACAAGGAAGAGAAACCAGAGGTAGGTTTCTGCTCCATTAACATAAAAACCGAAGTACGACCAAGACCAACTGTGGGATTTGGGATTGGGAAAATTATCGGTAACGCGTATATTGATACCTGTGCAAAGATAAGCGTTGCGTCGTATACGCTGTACAAATGTTTGAAGAAACTCGGATATGAGTTTGGAACACAACAGATCATGGTCACATTGGCTGATGGCGTGAAGACTCAAAGAGATGTCTTGACCATAAATGTGCCGGTAAGTATATGTTACCGAGTGGTTCACACGACGTTTATTGTATTCCCGGAATCCCGAGAATCTAGAACGCTGTTGGGTGTCGGATTTATCCAAGATGCGATGATGGTCCTGGACGTTCCGCAGATGACGTGGCATTTTGTAGGCAACCCAGAAATGGTTTACGAACTGCAAAACGAAGCCTATGAGGAAGTTTCGATGGTACAGATAGAAGCTACACCAGCACACTATACTCCTCGATTCCGCAGTATGCTAAAAGAGGTTGAATTGGCAGATTTCGTCTCTCCCATGTCCATCACCCCAACAAATGACGTGAAATACACAGAACCGGAACCCGCCGCATGCGCCGTAGCTATTGGAGCTGAAGCAGCGCTACCCGAAACTACTTCCTGTTTAACGATGATACCATATCGAGTATTACCCATAGACCTGTCATCGCCTCCGAATAAACGATCCAGATACCTGTTCGATGGTTATTCACCCAGGCTTGATTTTATGATGCAAGATGCCCAGATACAGTTCCAAGATGCGCAACTAGAATTATCTCCGCATTCTAAGACACTGTTTTCTACCCCTAAGTCCACCAGTAATAGTGATGATATTGAGATTGGATCTATTGCAGTTGATGAAGTGACATCCGACACGCTGGACAGCTTACATAAGTCCCAACTGATGGAAGTTCTTTGGGAGCATAAAGGAGTTTTCGGAGAGAGTAAGGAGCCAACACTCCTCACTGAGCATCGTATTGACACAGGTGAGCATAATCCCATATCTGTACCTCCATACCGCTTGTCGCCTCCACGTTTGTCTCTGCTGAAAGAAGAGATACAGAAGATGTTAGACAGTGACGTCATTGAAACATGCTCGTCAGCCTGGTCTGCACCTGTTATAATGGTACCCAAGAAAGATGGTTCAGTACGAGTTTGCGTCGACTACCGTAGACTTAATGCCATAACAGTACCTGATATATACCCGATCCCAAGGATCGATGACTTGCTCCATGCTGCCAAGCCAACACCCTTCATGACAACGCTTGACTTGCGCGCTGGCTATTGGCAAGTAAAGGTCAAGGAAGAAGACCAAGACAAAACAGCGTTTATAACCCCTTTTGGAGTCTATAGATGCAAGCGAATGCCATTCGGACTTCGAAACGCACCCTCAACGTTCCAGCGACTAATTGACAGAGTGAGAGTGAGCCTAGAAAATGTGAAAATGTTGGCATATCTAGACGATTTGATTATCTTTTCATCAACTTTCGAAGAACACTTGTCAGATCTGAACAAAGTGCTACGGAAGTTGTCAGAGAACAAACTACAGGTGAACTTCAAGAAGTGCCGATTCTGTTGTTCAACCATAAAGTATTTAGGCCACCTGATAACGCCTAACGGACTACAGGTTGATCCTGAAAAGATAGCGGCAATATGCGAATGCCCAGCGCCGAAGAACCTCAAGCATCTCATGAGCTTCCTTCAAACCTGCTCTTGGTTTCGCCGCTTCATACCTAACTTCGCAGGGATAAGCGAACCACTAACCCGTCTGACAAGGAAGAATGCGGAGTGGACGTGGCAACATGAACAGGAAGAATCATTTCGCACGTTGAAAGGACTTCTCACCACTACACCTATTCTCCGACAAGCTGATGAAACGAAGCCGTATATCATCAAAACCGATGCAAGCAATTATGCACTTGGAGCTGTTTTAGTGCAGGGGGAGGGAAAAGAGGAGCATCCTGTCGAATACGCCAGTAGGCTGTTGACCCCTGCAGAACGGAACTATTCCACAACCGAGAGGGAAGCACTAGCTGTTGTTTGGGCCATTGGAAAATTCCGAGGATACATTGAAGGTCTCCCGGTGACGGTTGTAACGGATCACCAAGCATTGAAGTGGTTGATGTCGATACGCTCTCCAACCGGTCGATTAGCAAGATGGGCTTTGCAAATACAAGCATATGATATCATAATCAAATATGCACCTGGTAGAACAAATGTAGTCGCAGACACGTTATCTCGGCCAATTTGCGATGAAAGCACTGAAAGCACTTGCGGAATGTGCAGTGTAACCGTAGATATGCCGCAACGATCTTCTTCTGAGATAAGAGAAGAACAGATGAAGGATGAGAACATCTCGAATATAGTAGCTGCTTTAGAAGATGCAGACCGTAAAGAGAACGCCGTATATTGGAGCAACAAAGGCTACGTCATGAACAACGGGTTGTTATACCGTTATCACCCTACGGATGACTCTGATGAAGCTCAACTTGTAGTTCCGCAGCATGAATGGGCCAACGTTCTCTCCGTGTATCACGATGACCCCTTGTCTGGGCACTATGGGACAGACAAGACTTATCAACGCATCTCAAGAAGATATCACTGGAAGGGCATGAGGAAATACATAGAAGCGTATGTCAAGAACTGTGTCCCATGCCAGAGATATAAGCCGTCTAATCTGAAACCAGCTGGTTTACTACAGACGACACCTGTCAACCAACGGTTTGAAACTGTTGCCTTTGACTTATTCGGCCCCCTGCCTCCAACGAGCAGTGGTAACACATGGATACTGATCGCCGAAGATATTGCTACGGGTTGGGTAGAATTGTTTGCCCTAGAAACTGCTAGCGCTGAGAGTTGTGCGAAGACATTGATAGATGAAGTCTTCCTTCGTTATGGTATACCCAGAAGACTAATAAGTGACAATGGACCACAATTTGTGAGTGCTGTTATGCAGCAGATGACCTACTGTCTACGCATCAAGCACACGTTCACTCCAGTATACCATCCAGCAGCTAACCCAGTAGAGAGAAAGAATAGAGACATGAAGTCACAGTTAGCCATTTTAGTAGAAGATGATCATAAGATCTGGGATGTTAAACTACCCAGTATACGATTCGCGATGAATACCGCGAACTGTCTTACAACAACCTATACTCCAGCGTATTTAACGTTTGCACGAGAACTTCGTACCCCAGATGACAATGCTCACGACTTCAGGCAGATAGTATTGTCTGAAAACTTCGTGCCAGAAATAACACCAAAGCTACTACTTCTCGCTAATACGCTGAACAAAGCGAAAGATGTTAGAGAAGGCAAAGAAGAACGCAGAAAGGAGACCGCAGATAAAGGTCGTAGAGAAGACCCCGGACACTCTCCCGGAGACTTGGTCTTAGCAGCTACTCATCCAGTCAGCAATGCCGCTCGTGGAGTCAGCGCAAAGTTTTGCCCACGACGTGATGGTCCCTACCTAATCCTAAGTCGCCATGGTGCTTCTTCTTATTTGATTTCAGACCCTAACACACCTGATAAACCCCTTGGTGTGTATCACACGTCGGCCTTGACCCCTTTTCGAGGCCACACTACGAGCCCGCTTCCTGCACCGGTGCGCCCGCTGAAGAAACGTGGTCGTCCACCTAAGCCTAAGCCTAACCCTGAGGCAGCACCAAAGCCTGCCTCCCGTGGACGTGGGCGTCCGCGGAAACCTGCTCCCAGCCAATAGAGCAACTCACCTATCTGGCTACTCGTCGGGGCGCCTTCGTATCCAGAGGGGGAGACTGTAGCACCACTACACGCGCACACCTGCGCGTGCGTCACCACGCGCCTCCCCACTCGCCACGCACCACGCGCACGCACACTACGAAGCGACCCGCCGCCCCACTGCGCCCGCTCGCATATAAAAGGCCCCGCGCACCACTGAAGCAGCAGTCTTCGCTAGCGCTCCGCTCCATCCGTGCATCGGAAGAGCCGCACTGGCCTAGACGCCTTCCCCTCCCCTCTCACCTCGGTGACGCATCCCTCACTTGTTGCGTCGCGTACATTGCTACGGACGCACTTGCCGGGAACGTACCGACCTATACCTATACCGCTCATTGTGTACCGAAGATCTGTACCCCGGGTTGAACCATATTTATACCTAAGGCTCAGCATTGAATCCGGACAAATAAAAATAAGTTTTGTACGTGACGGTGTTTGTATTTACACCCCCTTACACAATTAATATTCTCTTTTTCTTTAAATTACATTTTTGTTATTTATTATTCATTTTTAACGAGAGCTGGCGAATATCTGATACAGCGCATCAGCATTGTCATACAGCGTGACAATGCAGCCAGCGTCTTGGGGACGCTTCCGACTGGTGTTGATATGGATCAGTTGAGCTACCTGTAGACTGTTTGTCAACAGTCAGCTCAATTGTTTCAATTGTAAATTACTATATATAATACTTGTATAACTTTCTTTGTGAATAAAGATGTTTTTCTAATAATTTCATTTTAAACGGTACCTATACACAAAACAATCTCGAGGAATTAGTTTACATAATTGTTTTTTTTTTTTCTTCTGCCATTGTACATCATGTGTACCTACCAAATTTACTTGATATCAATTTATGGCTCTCATAACTCAAATATAATTTCTCACTTTAGTAACTCACTTTAAATAAAAATGATTAAATATACGTGCTTCATTTAAAATAAGTTTTCATTTCATTCTACTACATTTCTTTTTTTAACTTTTTTTTTTTTTTTTTTACGCAGCCTTATTCAATGTTATTATTGTTCATTAATCTCTTAATTGATAACACTTTTATTGTAATGTAGGTATGTAATTTTTGGGTAGTGATAGTGACACAAAGTATGTTTCTACAACAATAATTATTGTTGTTATATAAATTATTCATCACCACGTCTTTTGTACCATAATAATAAATTAGTCAATTTTAAATTTCAAGTCTTTATTCTGCTAAAAACAAACACATTCTTCTCAGTAATACCCTTGAACCACTTTTGAACGTAAGAGTTTTATTTTCTCGTTTAATAGGTTTACTGATGAATTGATGGTACTTTAATCATGGATGACTCATCGATCTCAAAAAAAACATCTCTATTGTCATTTATTGTACTCTTTTTGCTGTATTTAAACTGAAATAAATTACACAGTCATGTCAACATTACTATCTCTTCCTTTATTTGTTATCTTTTATAGTTGATATCGCCAATACATTTTCATCTTCAAGCTTTGTATCAGTCTCATACATATGAAGTTGATCTAAACGTAATATTTTAAAGAAGTGTCCGTTTTTATTCATCTATATGTACCTAAATATTATCAAAATAAAATAGACAAAATCAATATTTTTGTATGCAACATATTGTTGTATCAAAATGTATGTATACTATTTGCTCTATTCATTGCGTTTTTTTTAATTCTCTTATTTTTGTGTAAATAATACCTACCTTTTTTTTTTTTAGTTTCAATTGTGCCTTTGTTTATTGTGGATAGATAACTCAAAATTTATCGATACCATTTTATTACTTTAAAGAATTCGATTTGTTATATTATGCTTATTTAGGTCCAAGTAAAGTTTGTTTGCTTCACACCAATAGTCTGAGTTATTTTACTAAGGCTCTTTTTTTATTACATCTTTTCGGAATCTTGTTCTAGATAAACTATTGTTAATTGAATCCATTTTCCTAGTAATTTCGTGCACCTATACACAACAACAAGTGGTATACGTAAGTAACAGTAAAACTTTGTTATTTAATTTCAAATTATTATTTCGCATGAGTTGTGTCACTCTTAAGTCAAATAAATTAACTTGTAAGTGATTTAATTTTCTTTCATAAATTATCAACATTATCATTTATTTATTTTAATTCACATTTTATTTTTATATTACACTCTGAATTACGTTATCATATTTCTCAAATACTCCTCTATTAAGCTGAAGACAGGGCGCTATGGCGCTCATTAGGGGAGGCCTATGTCCAGCAGTGGACTAATATAGGCTGATGATGATGATGACTCCTATATTATCATTCGTCATGTGAACAATAACAAGCACTAACACACAATAACGAAAAAACACCGTATATGAAATGTGTTTTTTTTTTTTTTTTCTAGCTGTCTTAGCTACTAAAACCTGTAATTGGTGTTCACGTCTGGAGATGCCTGATGTGCTCTTGTCCAGCACTATTATTATTATTATTTATTATAATTATCCAAAAACAATGACCTACTTATGTCACATTAGTTCACCCAATAACTAAATTTCAATGAACTGAGCAACCCGGTAGCAAATGTACTTTATTATATATTTATTCAACTATAATATGCAATGTTGCAACTGAGTATAGGTACTCATTAACTCTCAGGAGCTACCTACTTATCTTATTCACAAAATTATCACAAGTGTCTGTGAAACTATGGGTAAGTAGTTAAGGGTTAAATATCAGTGGTGTCTGTAAGACGGTGGGTATGCATTTAAGGGTTAACCGCAAAATAAACCATTATCCAGTCATTATTTTTCATGAAGCCGATGAAATGCCATTCAAGTGTCTATCTATCTATATCCCATACCTACCAATAGCAGTGTCACTATTTTCTATTTTAATTACAATTTAATTAAGTTAATTATTTATTCTTGTCTCCCAACCCGTCAAGTAATGAACATCTAATACAATATCTTAAACTGATAGTTGACTAATTGTATTTCTGATAGGTATAAAAATAATGCATCATTTGGAATTAATGAAATTATTAAATTTAGATTATCATCATCGTTCAACCAAGTCATTATAATGGAGTTATTTCATTCTCTACTTGTAGGTATATTTTCAAGTCAAAGTAAAGCTAGTAGTAACTAACTTACTTTTATAACTGATGTTGCTATTTTCAAATACCACTTGGAAGTTATTTTTGCGAGCAAGAGAAGAGATATCTTGGTCACCTGACATTCTATGTAAGATTATTATGATCATTTGTACTACACTTACATAGTGCTTAATATTATTTTCTTATTATTTGTGCCTGAATGAGGGTTGTAAATTCTATTTATAATCATTAGAGCAAATATTCAATAATGTATGCCTTAGCATCATGCATTTGGAACCTAAATCAGTCGACAGGCTAGGCTAATCATGTTGTTTTATGTAAACCGGACAATGCACATCAAGCTGCTTTATTTCATTTTATTGTAGGTAACGCTCAAGACATTGAATAAGTACTTATTGATTATGTTATAGCAATTTATTTTATCATAGCCTAGTCCACAAATGACAATGCACTCTTAGCAGCTATACTCTACCTAGGTAAAGTAACTGCACACTACACTGTGATACCCATTTAATATTTATTTAGAATTAACTATATCAGACAATGCCATTTTACAGCAGCACCATGAATTTATAATTAAGTATTATTATTTTGTTTACATGACTCTAGCGATGCCCATTTACAGCTGATCCATTTATCAATTTATCTATTTTTGTATGTACCAATATTCCTAAGTTCCTTGGTTATTTTCTGTCTTGTCTGTTTTATGGCCTTGAATTATAACATAGGCACCACATATTGTAACGCTGTATATTCAAATTGACATTTCCAAGTGTGCCTTGTGCTCCTACGGCGAGTAAATGAGTATGAGTACGCTCCCTCATCATAACAATTGGTATCCTTAGGTACTTCCCTACTTTCTGACAATACCGTGTGATTATCATTGAAATAAATAATAAGTCAGACTTGCATACAGAATCCATTCTTCAATTCACTTCAACCAAATGTTTATCCAGAATGTAATGCATAACAAGTAACAAATTCTCACAACGGGAGGAATTTTCAATATTCATCATTTTTGTTTTTACACATTGTAGATTTTTAGGAGATTTTGTAGATTTGAGGATTTTTACCAGATGAATAAGTACCATCTATTAATTTAATGGGGCATAGTAAAGGCCTTTGTAAAACCTAATCAAATATTATCACTTGTAGCAAAATTGCTCGATGAACATGGGAGTAAACTTGTAATACATTTTGTTGGTCACTTTGATTACTGATTTATAATGGGTTTCATTGAAAGCTTGTATTTTACTGGTTCAGATAAATTTACAATATGAGTTTTGGCTATCTTTCTCAAGAAAAGAATGGAAAAAGTAACTTTATCATATTGGAGGTTACAGGTTTTGTTTCATTTTAGTAATGTTATGGATGAATATCACTCTTTGAACTCATAATGAAAGTCATCGCTATTTACCATTGAATTCAAATCGTTTTCAATCAATACAATCTAATATTTCGCTTGCCAAAGTTTGGCCAGGATAATAATTGCAACTTGTAGGCTTGTAGATATGTAAAATCAATGATTCAAATCAAAGAGAATAAAACCACTCCGATTCAATTAAGCGTTTGTTTTTGTCATAAGCCGATTTATGTAGGAAATCATTGGATAGGTCATCGAAACTTGAGTTTTTTCAGAATAAGTTTGACTGACCTCGGTTGGTAGATGTCACATTACCGTGTAGGCGTGTCTATCCCTCTTCGGACTGAAAACTAATAGACGTGTTACTGAAATAAAACAGGGCATCACATTAACATGGGCTATAATCCTTTCTATAACTTATTAGAACATTTTATGAATATCAACATAACTTTTCTACAACGGCGTCCATGACATAGTGTTGCACCCTTATCACAAATATTTTACAATCTAACAATAAAATTATTTCCAACTCTAAACCTACTTTTTAGGCAAGCTATTAGAACGAAGTTCATAAGAGAGAGAGAGAGAGAGACAAACAGAGAAACATGCGCAGAAAGTGTCGTTACAACTTTTCGTATGATTTTTTTCCGTCTAGCCCCCTTTCACAACGCGCGATAAGAAACTTCGTAATTTCGTTCCAATATGTGTCCAATATCTTCTGATAATGCAACGACTTATTATTTATTCGTAGAATGTAACTGACGGACTAAATGGAATAATACTTTTTTTAACTATGACCATTAATATCACATATTCATAAACGAAAAAATTCTAAGCTACTCAAATGGGATATTTACCATGATTTGAGTAAATATTCTGATGTAAATTGAAAATAACTTTAGGTTTCATTGTCATAATGATGTTAAAATAGTATTTGTACCGCGTGCTCTTATGGCTGAGCAACCAATAATGTTGCCTTATTTTCCCCCAAATACTCGTAGTACTGTCGTCGTATTATCAACGAATTCAAAAGCCTTAGTGAGTTTTCAATATTTTTGCCATGAGCAGAGTATTCCCGTAAGTAATCATGTCTCTATAACCTACTGGGATGTTTTTCAATTAAGTCCGAGACAGAGCTGGGGTGAAATATCGATAAAATGTCGATAAATTAGCTTCGATCATTGCTTCGATAGATCACTCGGGAGTGGATTGAAATCATTTCTTTACTTCAAATTGTATCACTATAATTCAGTTTCTTTATAAGATAGATCATTATTATCACACTAATATTTATAAATACGAATATTTAGATAGATAGTAGTATGTAGGTAATTATGTCAATTTTTCACGTTGTCAAATTACTGGACGGATCGGGCTGCTATTTATAGAAAAACACAAATACTTTCTTAACATGCTAATCACACTAATATTATAAATGCGAAAGTTTGAATGTTAAGATGGATGGATGAGTGGATGTTTGTTACTTCTTCACGCCAAAACAATATTACTTACTTAGGCATGTTAGTTTTTAAGCATTTTATACATAAATAACTTTTTAATAATTTGTCGTGTCTGTTGCTCTAATTAGATAGACCTGTATATTTTCTTATACCTGCACTATCAGAATAAATATATTTTCATTTCATTCATTTAAAACTACTGAAGGGATCGTGCTGAAATTTTGTGTAAATGTAGTTCTAGACCTGGAATAAAAAAAAGGCTACTTTATATCCCATAAATCAGTTCCCATGGGCTAAGATAGGAATAACCTTAAATTAAAACCTTTCCGTAAAACAATAATAAGATCTTTGTTGACTTGGCACAATGTATTCATAGGCTACTTTTTACCCCGAAAACAACACGTGCGAAACAGCGGGCAAAAACTACTACTGGATATCCATAATCTTTACGTCCAAAATGTACGTATTTATAACCTACGTTTTCCGCACATGCCATATGAAACTAAAGTACCTACAAATAGGGTAAGTGTAGATATAGGCAACCTTTCATTCTAAAAGCAGATTAGTGCCGTCGATTTCGTCGAAGCGGGTGAGTTGTGGGAAACGAGGCTTACCTACTTACTTACTCAGATCTTACTTAGAGCTTAGCTACCCTAAGTAAGATCTTAGCATCCGTTAAACATCTCCGTTCTTAGCTAGCTTTCGTCAGATCGAATGAATTAGGCTTACACGCCTATAAACTAACCGTGGCAGACGCGGCGCAAGAATCGACTCCTTCATCCATAGATTTAAGTAAAAACTGTAGATATGGTACGCTTACTCAACAACTGGCTTGTGTTACAACTACACGCAAACACTCACAGTTACATTTCAAATCTTGTGCAATAATTATAATGAAAAACACGAGGGCACTGCTGTAGTATTTTAGTCAATAAATCACACTAAAGTATGTCGTAGCAAGCACGTGTCACACGAACGTTGCTGATCCGACTATGACTGAGGTGGGTGGACCTAATTGCACCTAATTTGAGCCCTCCACTTTCGAGAAGCTAGTATCTTATCTCCTCTTTTTACTTAGATCGATACTCCAACAACTAAACATGTCTAGCTTAATAGGGTTTCCTCATTAATCTTATTGGATCTTATCAGAGGTTTTGTAGGTGTATTAATTATAAGTATCTAGATATAATTTTAGTTTGTAGCGCCCCAACGGGGTTCACGTCATGATCTCAACTCAACATAAGATAATAACTTGCAATGTACACATAAAAAAACTGAATCACACTAATATTATAAATGCGAAAGTTTGGATGGATGGATGGATAGATGGATGGATGTTTGTTACCTCTTCACGCCAAAACTACTGAACGGATCGGGCTGAAAAATTTGCATACAGATAATTCTAATCCTGGAATCAAACATAGGATACTCTTTATCCCATGAATCAGTTCCCTTAGGATAGAAATCACCTATAAACGTTGCTATAGAAACAACGCGTGCAAAGCCGCGGGCATAAACTAGTAAATAAATAAATGTCATTCCAAGCGATAATGGCCAAACCCCTCGTGTTTGGGGAAAGACCGTTTAGGTTTAGCTGTGGACGTACCTATCTATGATGAGGAGGGGGAGGGGGGAGCGGTATAAAACTAATTTATTCTTGTGTTATCGATAAGAATCGCCACGTCCCTATCTCTCCAGGATGCTATTAAGGCCCGCATATCCGGCCGTTGAACCCTGCCTACCCACGCCTAAACACGTGCCTAGCCTTGCAGGTTTACGACGACGTCTAGATAACTAGCTCATTTGTATAGGTAATCTACTTTTACCTAGGTACTTCTACGCCGAGTCTTTATGCTAAAGTTAAAAATAATTTATGTAGGTTTTTTTAAGAACGCGCGTCTCGCTATTCGGTGAGTAATGAAGTAAAAAGTATTTATTTCATGTCAATACATCGAAACCAAAAAAGAGTAAGTGCAACATACAATTCATAAGTAACGCACATCAAAAAGAGGAGATTGCTCTATCATAGGTACCTAATGCAAACTTAGAAAAAAAATAACATAACGAGTAGACCGTTTTCATCTGATTGCAGAAAATGGAAAACCAATAACAACAAAATTTGATAGTTCATCATAATTTCGTTCAGTACACCTATTTACGTCTTCAAATTTTGGGTTACTAATAATTAATGTCCTCGTAGCCGAACTTCGACCACGGCGGACAGTCTCATCGGAGACTAGCTAAATGCGCAGGACATATTATAGTGCACAAGTGTGTGCGCAAACAAAAATGCGCTCTCTAATCCCTCACTCTCATAATCCGTTGGGACAGCAGACCGACCCGACCGGGGAGGGCAACAGGAGGGTGTAACACCGACAACGACGTGACTCAGGGCTGCTGTGAATTTTTCTTACTAGAAAAACCCCAATTAATACTATTGGCCCGACCCGGGATTCAAATCCACGAGCTCATAATCAGCGGTTGAAGACCAACAAGGCAGTTGTCAGTGTAGGATAGACCCTTCCCTTCCACTATCCCCTAGCCACGGGAGTCCGTCTGCTCGTGACTGGGGCTGCAAGGTTGCTATCGACTTACTCAATGTACCTACGTCCAAAGCCTTACGAAACTAAATGGAACGTATCTATGTCTTCAATTGAAAGGTGATAGTCGAAATAATTGGGTCTGCCTTGGGCTCTTACAATTTATATAAATATCGATTTTTGTGATTGAGCTCTTAAGGGTGCGGTAGAATTTTCGTGATTAGGGTAGCATCGAATTTGTGTCAAAAAGACCTCTTAAATGTAGCTTTTATGCATTTTTAATACGTTAGGTGGTAAATAGTTGTACCTGTCCTTTTGAGACATTCGAAAACATCCCTAAAAGAAAAGAAAAACATACCACTGCGAAAAAAAGCATCAGAAACATTTAGAAAAAACATAATTTATTAACCGGCACAAATTAGGGACTCTTCTTGATATGGACGTGTTTAACCCGTTGCTTTACTTATCAAAATTACAATCAAATAATCGAAACAAATTTGAACTAGTATTTACACTTTAAACAATTGAGCTAACTGCAGACTGTTGCAAACCATCTACAGGTAGCTCAACTGATCCATATCTATAGCAGTCGTCGCGTCCCCGCTACGCTGGCTGCATTGCCCCGCTGTATGGCAATGCTGATGCGCGGCGCCAGATACTCACCAGCTGTTTTATCAATTTGCCAATTTGTGTAAATAAATACACTTTTAGTTGCTTTAAACCCCTTATCTCACTTAATATACCGTCTCGTCTGTACGTAACTATAAACTAAAGGCCTGTCTACACCACAGCGGGACACGTCTGCATGTGACGCGAGCATCCGAGTGGAAGCGACGAACTAGTGGAATTGTCGAGATAGATATTACTTCACTGAGATAAACTTGAACTTTACAAATACTGAAATAGAGTTGAGATTAGTCAGAAAGCAGTATTGAGATTTAATAATACATTTTCGTATTAGAACTCTTTCTTCATCCACTGGGTTATTAAGTTATTATTTAAAGACTGAACGAACTAGGTTCCTAAGATTAAGTCCCGGTTTTTTCTAGACTTCCTGTTGACATAGGTTTTTTGTTATTATATTGCGTAAGACCTTTATAAAATACTAGCTTCTGCCCGCGGCTATTTTCGGTTTCCGTTGTCGGTTCGATAATAAATAAGTAGCCTATTATCTAAGTTAGGCTTTGTTCTAAACATCCGCCAAATTTCATCTCGATCTGTTCAATAGCTTTGGAGATCCTAGGTAACAAAAATTCAGATTTTACAAACTATTGTTCCCCATCCAACGATCCTATCTATCCACTATGTCAGGTAGAGATCGCTCTTCAGCGATTAGACTGCCAATTGTCACACAATTTAATTTTATTTATTTTGTTAGTAATTTATTTTGATAAGTGTGCAATTAAGAATTTTCTATCTCCATCTGAGCCCTTTCCATCTTAGCACACTCAGGGTCGTAGCCGAAAATTTTTGAGACATTATTTGATTTCTCTGTTTGTAAAAGATTATCTGAGCGTCTGATCGAAGCGTTGCGTGACCCGAGAGCTGGTGAGTATCTGGCGCAGCGCATCAGCATTGCCATACAGCGACAAAGCGACAAGAGCCCCCCTGATCTCTCTACATCACGATTCCAGTTAGATCCACAATAAGGAAAATCAGTTGGTTGTTTATAGATGAACGCACGTTTATCCTAGCCGAACGCGCCGAGAATTTTCTATATCAATTCGTTGTATGACATCCTATAAACCTCACACTTGTTCACTCCAGTGAAAGTAAAAAGGTAAAAATGTATAATATAATCCCAAAAACCATAAAATATCTAAAATATAACGAACTTGACGACTTCTTAAACCATTCTTTTAGCAACTCGCAAATTAAATTGTAAATTAGTATACCAATAGTCCATCTTTAGTACAAAGGCACGAAACCTGCCAGTTTTCCATTGCAACACCCCAAATGGGTACATACTGTGATCTTAAGTTAAACTCACCTAATCACTAAGACCGAATTGTATAATTGCAATAAATAAAATACTGAATACTGAAAGTAATCGTCAGAATTCATTGTTTCAATTACGACCTCAGTGGCGTCGCGGTCGGCACAGCTACGACGCAGGAGGTTGCGTATTCGATTTTCGCCGCGGGACAACGATCTGCAGATGTTTGTTTAGGGTCTGTGAGTTTTGTCTTGTTTGTTAGTATAAAAAAATATTGATTCAAGCCATTTCATAAGTAAGTATATCTGTTATCTATCGAAGCGACGCGTGGTCCGAGATCTGGTGAGTATCTGGCGCAGCGCATCAGCATTGTTATACAGCGGGGCAATGCAGCCAGCGTCTTGGGGACGCGACGACTGGTGGACTATGATATGGATCAGTTGAGCCTGTAGATTTTTTGCAACAATCTGCAGTTAGCTCAATTGATTCAATTGTAAAACTAGTTCTAACTTGATTCTATTATTTGATTGTAATTTCCTTTGTGAATAAAGACTTACCAATGTTATCTATCACTCATAACACAAGCTCTGCTTAGTTTGGGGCTTGATGATGCCTTATATGTAAGTCCGGCAATAAGGTCCAGCATTATTTATGTATGATTCCTACGACTCCCACGTGTTTCAATTCGATTCCACCGCGTCCCTCGGCGCGTGTGCTCCGCATAGGTCTGCGTTTAGCTTAAGGCCACATTTTTCCTAATCACACCGGAAATAACCGTCCAGAATCCTGGTCATAACCGGTCATAGTTTACACGGAAACTTTCCTCAATAATTCCCAAAAGCGAAAATAAAGGCCAGTGGCAATTACGCCGCTGTTTGGTTTCCAGAGCACGTCTTTCTAATAAAATCACGACGGGAATGCCTCAGCTTGGTTACTATCACACTAATATTATAAATGCGAAAGTAAGGATGGGAAGTTACTTTGTCACGTCAATACTACTTAACGGATTCATTACTGATGTAAGCGGGTTAACTACAAACCTTATTTGTGTTGGAAGAACACCAACATTCTTCCAAGTGCTCGGAGAGATGCGAAACGCGCGCATCTAAAACCGCACTCACCCTGAAGATGTCCCTCGTTGGTGTTCTTCCAACACAAATAAGGTTCGTGGTTAACCCGCTTACATCTGTAATTAATTCGTCAAACTACTACTGAACAGATTGGGCTTAAATTTTGCATAGATTCATCCATAGATCCGTCCACCTATGCTAAATTTAAGCCTAGAAGACCAAGAAATCTAGACCTAGAATAACATATTGTGCTTCTTTTTATTCTATAAATTTATGACCATGGTAAGAAACTTTGAACGTTTCAATATAAACAACGCGAGCGAAGCCGCGGGCAGAAACTCGTGGTTTGTAAGACGTAGGTGGTAGGGTTTTTTTTCTATTAGCCTTGGCTAATAGGCTAGTGGTCTGGTGGGAATCTACTTAGTTTTCAATCTAAAGGTCAAGTGGTCACTGAAGGATAAGGTAAGGTCAGCGAAAGTGACAGTATTATAATATAACGAATGTAATATAAGTAAAATCCTGCAAATATGGTAAATTCTCCTCAAAATCCAAGCCCAAAAGTCTCTCTTTTCACTGGTAACAGTGATATTCACTTTGAAATATACTTTACTGTCAATAAATCATTAATTATTATTAGTAATGTTATTTAATATGTTTAATGTCATGAAGTTCCTAGATCTTTGTTTAATGTTACCTAATTATAATTGTCACATTACCTTGATCAAACAAAGATCATAAATCTCTTGTAATATTAATAAGTTGTAAAGGCCTAAACAACACGTTTTTGCTTGAGTACCCATTTAACACTTGCTGTGTCCGTGATGACATTTGCAAAATGTCAAAAGGTCCATAAATCTGAATCAGAGTGGGGCTTGTCGTGAGGAACGCTTTACATTAGGTATTCATGTTTTAGCTAGTTTGTAAGCTTATGCGTTTTATTCGATTTTATATTTTGGCTTCAGACTTTGACAGATAGGTACTGAAGGCAAATTGTTTTAAGCCGTGGTATTGACATCGTCGTAAAAATAGAATCGGCACGTGGAGTCCTATAAAGAGATTATTTTATTTTTAGCCCGTGTTGTTACATTGCTGGGAAAAGCCTCTTTTTCTTTATTTCAGCAATTTTTCCTGTAGGTGTTATGGTTATACGAACGGACATGTTTTAAGAGCGCTATGGGTACTTTATCCTGTAAATAAATTAAAGATCCTAGCTGTTGTCGGTATAATGATGCAAATTTCATCCACTTTTCTCTGTCCAATGCAATGTCTTTTACTTATTTCTACAATATGATATCTTCCTTCTTGATCTGACTCATATAGCTAATTCTTGGTTTTCCTTCTATGATGTTATTTATAAAATCGTCATGGCGTATAATATGTCTAATCATTCTCCTTCTGTTTTGAATGATGATTAACACCATAACCTTTTTTTAAACCTTTACCTGCTTTTACTTTACTCGTTGATATTCCACCTTGAAACGCTTAGACCTAGCTTAAAATCCTCATTCTGAGGTCTAAAATCGGAGGCCACGGAGGGCTTATCGAATCACGTCACCGTCTCGTCAGTTCCCGTCAGTCCCAGTGTACCAGTCACACATGCTCACTGATTTCCCCTAGGATCTTGAATCTAATGTCAACCTGACAACACGCGGGCTGCCACCGGTTAAATGGTCTAATAATTCAATATCCTTTGCAGACTCTTATGAAATATAACAAATCTGAGTATACGAAACAAATGGTTACTATCTAATGTAGTAAATAGATTCAAATAGTGAATTAAAGTGTGAAAGTAGTTATGCATGTAATGCGTCTCCTGAGGACACTAGCCTCATAAGAGTCAGTGGGCAACAGGCAGGGTGTGTGTGTGTGTGTTGTATTGGTGTGTTGAACGTAGTCATAGGATCTTTAGTGTATTTACGTGTGTTATATCTGTGTGATATGTGCGTGTGTGTTGGAGTCGTGCTCCGAGGGCACCGGTCTCTTCTAATTCTAATTCTAAGTGGGGGAACTGAGATCTGCACGGACATCTCGCATGGGAGTGTATCTCTCACACTGACACTGTTCTCTTAAGGCTATATCAGACGGTTCATTTTTCGTTCATTTTCGTCTTTCATTCGGCACCTTTCACTCGAAATGAAACGTTTGAACACAAAATGAAGCAATAGTGCCGAATGAATTCACTAATGAACCGATCCGACAATGTTAGATATTTTCATTCGCATCTTTCACTCCCACTTCGAATGAACGGAAAATGAACAATCTGAACACAGAGTGAATGTTCACTCGCATTCGGCCATTTTGTTTTGAGTCCTGTAGCAGACGAAAGTGAGATCGACACGACTTCATTTGACGACATCTTGAATGAAAAGAGGAGGTGAATGTTCTTTTCTAAGTCATTCCAGCTAAGCCGTGTGAACATGGAATGAAAGAAAAATGAAGCATTCACTCGAGTAAATGTTCTCTCGAGTGAACCGTCTGATATCGCCTTTATCAAAATGGGGCAACAAAAAAAAACAAAAGCAAAATCAAAATACAACAGCTAATAGCTATCGGTCTTATAAACGCTTCTTCGATATGTCGTTTATTCCAATTACGCTGAGGAATAGGTAGATTGTTTTTGCGTCCCGCCTGACCAGCCCCGACTGTCCCCCGGCGGATAATTAAAACTCTGCGTCAAGCTTAATTGCTTTTGAATATATTACGAAAATGTTTGGCTTTGTTCGGAAAGTTACAATGTATTTTACGCGTATTCAAATTCGCAGAAGCTGGAGTTTGTTGTCGCCAATTTGATGCCTAATGGTACGGTGAATACAATTTGATATTTAGGCATTACTTTAACATTTTAGGTGTACACTTCAAAAGTTTATCTTTGTCGATATATCTACTGGGTACTTGAAAGCATTTACTTAGAATAAGTTTTGCTTATTGGTATTAAGGACCGGTTTATGAATTAAATAAACGAATAATCTAACGTCGCGTCGCCTAAGCAAACTTAAATGAATTCAACTACGTGTATAATTATTTAAACATTACTTCACACCATGCGTCTGAAGTATTTCAAATACTTACTCAGAAATATAGATTCTAATAAATTCCAGTGACTGGTACTTATGCATAATTATATTAATCATAAATACCATTACAATTATCTTAAAATCTACTCAATAAAAACAGCATTTTCCATTATAACATGTAATTAACAAATTGCGGAAGAAGTCATTACAACACGTAGCGGTCCACAAACTGCTCGGAATTTGAAGGCTCTGGACTATCTCAAGCCGACAAGGTTGTTGCACATAACGTAACACAGCGAGAATCTCACTGGGTGCGTCCATTTACTCCGAGACTTCTGATACGTAGAACGTAGAAACGTAGAATAACTAGGCTAGTGTTCCAAAAAATCTAGTTAATCCGTCAGGTAGATTTATCAGAAGATAATGGACACGTTATTTTTCTTAATGAAGATATAGCTAGTTGAAGTTTCGCGTGACGTCACACCTTACGACACTTTTTAGGAAGGTTTGACGTCACTAGCTCCGACTCCCAAACTTTGAAGAAAAAAATATGTGTCCATTACCTTCTGATAATCTAACAGACGGACTAAACAGAATAATATTTTTGTGACCTCGGACACTACCCTATTAAGGACATAGCACAAACATCTTACCTCGCTGCTGAACTGCACAAAAATGGACATAAACTCGTAATTATTAGATACATTTCACAGTGTTCACGAGCTTGCCGCTACCTAGGCACTCGTTGGTTGATGCTTTGCTTACCACAAGCCTGAATGTCCACGTGCTGTACGCTGCTGTCCACGGCGTTGCTAGCAGCAAGCTCGCTGTCAAGCCACGGTTGTGCCACGGTAGACAAATTTCAAATAGGCGTGTGATCGTACAGCTTGCTTCAAGCGAGTGGTTCTCGCTTGAAGCAAGGCGTCGACCGTTGACTTGTTTCGACTTGTTTCACTCCAGACAGCTTCCAATCGTGAGTGGCAAGGTCGCCTACCGCACGCGGTCTGCTGTTTTATGTTGTCATTGTTTTACAATGACAACATAAAACAGCAGACCGTGTATACTTACACAAAAATAACGAGTTTGAGCCATATTTGGATGCTCCTCCACATCTATACGCACTCAAACGCGCGCTTCTCGCGCTTAAAGCGCGCGCTAAGTAACGCCTAAAGTAATGGTACTCCACACTAAGAACTTAACATTTTAGAAGACCACACATTGTCAGCGTCAACTCCTAAGTAACGCCTAAAGTAATGGTACTCCACACTAAGAACTTAACATTTTAGAAGACCACACATTGTCAGCGTCAACTCCTAAGTAACGCCTAAAGTAATGGTACTCCACACTAAGAACTTAACATTTTAGAGGACCACACATTGTTTGCGTCAACTCGAATATTAAAACGAATGTGCATATATTTTGCCCTAGGTTAGAGCAGTTAACATTCAAAAATATGTGTCATATTGACCTGGATGCAAGCTCCGGTTGGCATTTTGGAATCGCCTCTATTGACACACTATAGCATAACATAAAGATAAGGTTTCCATCAGGTGGACTAATTGAATTGAACTTCTAATAATTTGTATTCACATAAGTACGAGTTGACAACTAAGTAACTACCAACAAGCTACGAGGTTTAACACTATTTTTATTTTTGAGGGATTTACAGTAATCCCTCGGGAATAAAATTTTGGGACCGCCTCGGAATCTCTCTAGAAAGTGAAAGAATTTTCAAAATCGATCCTTAATCGACGGAGGAATCGACGAGCATACAATATTAAAAAAAACACACATACATCCGAACGTAGAAGGAATGTAGAAAAAAGGGGGAGGCCCTTTTTTCCAATTCGACAATAAATACATGGTAGAAAGCTTTTATCCTTCAACTTCAACTTCAACTTCTTGTCTGATGGCTTCTCTTTTATCTGATAGGTTCCTGTTCCAGCCGACAACTTTAAAAGATACATTTAAAAAAAGCTTATGATAGATATCGTCTACGCGCGGTCCGATTTTTTGATAATTCCTTTGTATAACGTAATTATAAAATTAAATATGTAGTGGCGCCACTATCCACCCTACTATTCGCCTTAATTAGAATACTGGTAGTTACCGCTGACACCCGCGGCGTCTGAATAACTACAGAATATTTATTCTGTTTATTATGTTCCGCGTTTTTGGATTAAAAAGTACCTAGCATATTCATTATTCCAGATTCTGATCTTTACGTGTGCAAAATTTCATAATCTATTTAGTAGTTATGGCGTTGTCTTCGGCCAAACATCTTTACTACGATAGAAACTTTTGCGTTTATAATATTGGTAGGATTTTTTGGTTTATATCTATTTAATAGTTTCCCGAATCTCACAAAGATACTTATGGGAACTTATTATGATAATTTTAGCAATGAGCTAGCATTCTAAAGAAGTTTTCTAGATGCGTAATTATTATGTTTTTTTTATTAAACCACCATTAAATTAGATTTAAAAATACCTACGGAAAAAACCAAGGAAATAAGGATCTAATTTGACACATTCAGCTTGATGTCATTTTATAATCATAGTAAAATATTGCAAAACAACGCTCATGTGATTGAACAACGAACGAAGAAATCCAAAAACCTAGATGCAAAATATTCTACCGGAAAAAATAACGTTGCCAGCCTAGCAACTAACACTGCTATTAACAATTTTGCTAGCCTAGCAACTAAAACATTGCTATTAATATTCATCGACACTGTGTGAAATCGTCGAGTTCGTTGCGCGCTCGCCGCTCAATCTAATTGAAGTTTTTATTCGCTTACTGATGCCAGAGTTTATGCAAACCACTTGCACATAATGACTTCATTTCGCTAAGCATGATATCAAACAGGAACATTATGTATATGCATAATTTTTAAATTAATTAAAATAAAACTTTATTCACAAAGAAAATTATACTAGTATTTACAATTGAAACAATTGAGCTAACTGCTGACTATTGCAAACAGTCTACAGGTAGCTCAACTGATCCATATCAACACCAGTCGGAAGCGTCCCCAAGATGCTGGCTGCATTGCCACGCTGTATGGCAATGCTGATGCGCTGTGCCAGATACTCACCAGCTCTCGGGTCACGCGTCGCTTCGACCAGACGCTCAGATAATTTTTAGAAAACCCGAAGAGCCTCGGTACCCACGGGTCTCGACTCCAAGGGGAGCAAATGTGTAGGCTCTGTCGAGACCTGCATATTTGCGCCTCTTGAGATCTTCGGCCAAATCTGCCGCCGCACCCGCCCTCACGGATGTCCTCGGAAGATGGGAAGGCGCAAGTGTGTTAATTAAATTAATCATTGTGGTTCTGGTTATATAAATCGTATTCTGTGAAAATTTAAACTCGCCTACCGTTAAAGAGATAGAGACTTGACTTGGTTGGTGACAGTCGGACAGACGGCGTGGGCTTGAGCTGTGCATTCACCGGATCGGACGTACGTGACGCCGTCGGTATTTAAAATCCCTGGCATCGGTATCAGCAGATATACCGATCCAGTGCACGCTGTAGAAATCAATACAAAGCAACAAATCCTTCGATACCGATCCGGTGGATATATTAATTGACTTGGTGAATAATAATTATTTTAGTGGACGCACACAGCTTTAGAAGAGTCCCATTGCTATTATTCAGGCACCAAACTAAATAATCTATTAGGATTTCACCATTCAAAAAATCTAAAAAGTTAGCTCTCAATTGCTATTGCCACTGTCCAACCAATAGTTCCATTACACGTGGAACAGGCACCCACGGGCCTGGGGTTTAGCAGCACGTATACAGGATAAGTGAATTATTGGTGAATCTTGTGTACACCAGATGTGGCAACATTGCGAGTAATAGTAGCAATAGGGATAATTGTAACAGGGTTATAGACCACAATGGATCAATGGCTTCGTGTTGTTTTACGGCCCTTGTTTTGATTGATTCGATATCAGGGACTGGCTACTTTATATGTATGTAATCAGTTCACACATACACACATAGTTCCGACTGGTATTGATAAGGATCGGTTGAGCTACCTGTTGATGGTTTGCAGCAGTCTGCAGTTAGCTGGATTTTTTCATTTGTTAATAGCTAATTCTAACTTGTTTCTATTAATTAATTGTTATTTTCTTTGTTAATAAAATCACACTATGTATTCAATTTGAATTTTAAATTCAACATTCTTCGCCGTGAAAACCTTTAATTGGTTTCTGCTCTAATATAACTCAAAATAAAAATAGCTTTATTTTCCAATCCACTGTGATTGATTACAAAAAAAAATAACTTTAAAGGGTTAGTATAAAATTAAAATTATCTTACTCCTAGTTGTTAGTGTATAGACCGCCTGTGGCGGTGAAAGCCTCCTTCAAACGTTTCCAATAAATTCTATTCCTAGCTGTCCTAGACCAGAGTTTTTTAGCTATATTAACTGTATGCACCAGGACCTACATAATTGAAGCTTGGGTTTAGCATTGAAGCTTATCTCAACATATTGCCATCTTCTATATCACGATGAAGCGTAATCATTTATGATCAGCCTTTCTGCTGGAAACACGCTCCGTTCATTAACCTATGTATGGCCATTCGCCTCGTTCCTGTGCCAGTTTGGAAACATTTCAAAATTAAAATGAACACTATTAAAATCAGGGCTCCGTCAGCCGAATAGCTTCGTTGTCTGGTTTAACCTAGATAATTATTATTTTCGTCAAATCGTTCTACAGAATTGCACACAGTCTTGCCACATTCGCCCGTCTGTTTGTTGATTAGTCATTATTTGTTATTGGTGCATGAACATTTGCTTGTGATTATGCTGATTCCACGGACAACACCTCTTGTTGTTAGTTATTACTTTATTGGTAACCGAGGGTTTCTAATTTACGTCCGTACTTCTGTAACTTTATGGTCCGGTCCATCCATCGAGCAAGGTTTTTTACAATTCTAATTTTTTTTTATTCGGCTCTTTGCAAGGTATGCTTTCACCCCTAGGAAGGACTTCTCATAATGAGTTTTCACTAACATGTTGGTTACGTAGTCACAACCAGTCTTTGTTTTTTTAATTTTTACTCAGCTGTAAGGGATAACACGGCAAAGTAATAAAAAAATTTAGTTCTCAATTATAAAACTTCATAAAGAAACTGAATTCAAAATGAAAATTATTCTTTTAGCTCTAGATAACACCTTCTTATTTGCATCTCTTTGAAACTTGAGTCTTCTGACCTCAGCTTGTAAAAACAACTTCGTGATAAAGTTTTCATAGAAAAGGGTTTAATCTCGTTAATATATTACACTCTTAATATACGGACTGCTTGTTAGAATATAAATTAATTGCACCATGTTTGCACAGATTTGTTTATTCTAGGTAAAACTTTATTATCTCTACAAAGTTTTCGACTTTATAATCTTAAATCGACGTAAATTTTTAATGCGCAACAATATCGATTTGATTGAAATTATTTTGATAAACGTGTGGTGATTATTTTACTGCAACATAATTTCCGTACACTAAACAAACTACTATACTAAACAAACAAAGGCTAGTTGATTAGCCTCTTGAAAAGTATACGTATAGGCGTAAAAAGTATGCGAATGGATAGAGCAGGGAAGGAATTTAAAAAATATATAATAGCTTCTTCAGATAACAAAAAAATGTCTCTTGCTGCTTGCATAGTAGAAGGACTCTAGGTCTTACATCGGGCGAGGCCTTTGAGGACGAATAGATTTTGCTACCTGAAGGTTAACTGAAGGTTTATTTCAATGAGAACATTGAAATAAACGTATAGCGACGTGGCTCATTTCTCTATTCCTTCTCCAAGATTAATATTTTAGAATCTCGCCTTCTCGATAGCAAGCCTGCGATCGGCATGGTCTCAGAATTGTTCAGTGGTCCATGAAACTGTCACGGTCCCTATCGCCGCTTGCAGGCTTCTTCGCAACAATGTATTGCCGATCGTTTATTTTTAGATTTCTTAGCTTCGAGGATATTGCGATCTTCAATGACAATGTTAAACGCAGTCGCGTAAAAAGTTTGTCGTTATTTCTTCGTTTAAAGTGAGTTTTGATGGAACGCGCGATTGTGGGCATGGATTTGGGTTATTGAATGGATATTTTTTCTATCTGCCGCGTGCAAGGTATGTATAATGTGTATAATACAAACTGTTAAAAGCAGATTTCCGCTACTCTCCGCTGCCGAGTTATCGACACGGAATGTGACACAGATTCGCGTGAAATTCAAATATTTTGGCGGTTTTTACTATTTCTTGCGTTCTGTAGGGAATTAAACTACCAGAGAACTATTTTATATAGTAAAACATTTTATATGCACCCATGACTTAACAAATCTCGATTTAGTTCTACCTTTGGAGCACTTAATATTAAAAAAGTTGTATTACTAAAAATGAACATATTACCAAAAGCTATATTACATAACATAAAATAACCTAAAATTATAACCAGATATAAATGATTCTAGTGTTGAGATAGTAATGATGTCGAGCTAGTTATTAGACATTTTTGTATCAGTTCAAATTACAAACCGTAATGGCGGTCGGAGCCATGGCCGCGGCCGTCACATGGGGGGCTTCATATGACAGAGTTATATTTTTACCCTTTTCACAGGAGTAATTGGATTGATTTACAATCTTGCAATCGTCTGTTATGTAAAATATTTAAATATACATATCTAAAACGGCTAACAATTATCTACTTCTATAAACACTCTACTACTATAAGGATCGTGCAAATAAGCAAAATGTCAGTCATATCATTACTTAATTAAATACCTAAGACACAAACACATATCTTCTTCGCTGTATGTCCAAACGGCTAAACCAATTTTGTCGGACCTTTAACTGACAGCTGATAACATTATGCTTACAACAGGTAACAATGCTGTTTTTAGTTTAGAAAAAGAATTAGGTCACGCGCTATCAAATAAAACCCATCAAATCCACGCGGGCGAAGCCGCGGGCACAGGTAGTAGTAGTATTTATTAATATTTTAATAACAAGGTTTGTTTTGTTTACAGGTAAGCCAAAGAAAATTATGGGAAAAAGACGGAGAAAAGAAGGTTTGAATTACTTGATAAATATTTATTTTTCTTCATTTCCTCAAGTTATTTTGATAAAACGTGATTATTATTGTGGGTTCTTAGGATAAAAATATAAATAAACCAAAACACCTACCTGTACTCGGTTTAAGAATCCAAGATATTTTATGCTAATAAAGGCATTTAGGAATGAAAACTTCACATAACTGATAACTAATAACTCTAACAGAAAACGACAAGGTATCATTGGAAGCAAAGTGATCAAAGCAAAAACTTATGCAGCCGATTTTCTTAACGCCTCATTGACCTTTTATTTTAATGTGAAATCAATTTTATTACAGTTTTATCACCGGATATAAGACATTCCTACATGTAACTGATAAGCAAAAGGAAAATATCCATTAAACTAAACAGTTCTACAATTTTTATTTCATGGTTGAACATAAACTTGTTGTCAGCAAGCCATCGATGTCAGTCAAATTCGGGAGGTTGGGTCTAGCTTCTCGAAAGTGGAACGCTCAAATTAGGTCCAATTCGGTCTACCCTGGTAGCTGTGTGGTGCCGCCGGCTTAGAATTTGCACCACCCCAACTCTTCCTGCGGGTGTCGTAAGAAGCGACTAAGGAATATCCACCATGGGCGGGCAGCAGCGCCCCCTCTAAAATAATTCTGCTACCGTACTGCAATCCCCAACACGCATTCCCAGCGTGGGGATTATGGGCATTACCTCCCATGAGATAAAAGCCTATAAGGCACTAATCAGGGGGAAGCCTGCGTCCAGCAGTGGACCAATAGAGGTTTCTGAGGTGAGGTGAGGTCCACCCACCCACCTCAGTCATACTCGGACCGGCGCCGTCGGCGTTTGTGTTTCGCGTGCGTATGTTGTCTCGGTCGCACTTCGGTCTTTCAATCTTTCTTGTACATTTAGGTAGATACCTAAAGATTGGTAATAGCGTGTCTTTGCGTTTAGTTGTTGTAACACAACACAACACAGGCCATTTGTTGAGTTAGCGCTGGGAGAACATACCATATCTACAGAATTTTACTTATATCTATGGTTGAACATAAACTTGTTGACAGCTAGCGTAGTCACGTGGCTTCACCTAAACTTGACAGCGCCATTATATTGATAAGAACAAGTACCTATGTTTATTTTGTGGTTATGTCAATGAGTTCGTTTGGAGTAGCCCTTATCTTTATCAATCAAACCGAAGTATTTGATTTCTACCGATTCCTTTTCCGGAAATGCGCGCGTGATCTGATTGGGTCGGAACTTTGTCAAAGTAAATATTTTACGTTACATGTTAGTTAATTGTTACATGATAGCACTTTGTTACTTAACCATGTCCCCCTATTTCGGCGCTGGATCATCATTCATCAAGGCAGACGCATTTCTTTTTTACAATCTAGGTACCATAGATATGTATTAAGTAAAATTCCGTAGATATGGTCAGTTCTCCAGCGCTGACTCAACCAATAGCCTGCCTTGTGTTAGGTACTACAACTATATACAAAGACACGCTATTTCGAATCTTTTGCTATTTAGGTATCAACCTAATGAACAACGATGGAAAGACGTACCTAGACTGAAGTGCGACCGAAACAACAATACGCACGCGAAACACGAACGCCGATGACGCTCGACTATGACTGAGATGAACTCACTTACGAGAAGCTTGTACCCAATATCCCGAATTTTACATACATCGATGCTATAATCAACCACCTTTGTATCACTACCTCCATGTTAGTTACTGTTTTACTTTGCGTTTGTTTGTTCTTTACTTTTTTGTACTTATGTCGAAATCAAAGAACTTTTAGGTACGGCCTACGGCGTCGGTTGGTCGGGTTGAAATGATCGCTCTTGAATGGTAAGACCGCCAATTGCCACATTTTTTATATTTTTATTTTATTTTGTTTGTTAATTGTTTCGTTAAGTGTGCAACAATAAATTTTTCATCTATCTACCTACCTACGGCGATGTACATACGTACTTACCATGTCCCTGGTCGAAATACGTATATATGTAGGTGTATTTATTGCAGAAAATAAAACAAATAAGAACAGATAGACGTCATGATACCTATGGTTAATTTTGTACATAATTTGCTGAGTAAATTTAAACCGAGATTTTCGTCGACTTCTTCAATAGGCTGGACCTGTATAGAGGAAGGTATGTTTATTCTTCTTCTTCATAAACAACTTTTTGTATAAACTAAGGTACATTTGGCGTTATCAAAGTAGGCTGTAACCTAGAACCATGCTAGAGCAGTCCGACCGTATATGATTTTACTAAAATTGCATAAATGATGAATTTTGATGAATAGTTACTAAACGCAATCAACGACCTAATGATTAACTAATTAGTTTAAATGATTTATGAATGTTGGTATGTACATAAATCATGTTGAAAGGTGTTAAAACCCTTCAACATGCATGTGGGTCATATGATTGATCCATGCTAATCAAACCGTCTTAGTGGTCAGCACAAACTCGCCTCTCTCTCAGACAGAAAATAACTTTTAGATGTATTTCTAAGTTTTTATATGGGACTGTTATAGTCAAACCAATGACATAATCAAACCAATGACCAATGTCCATAAAGTAATTAAGATTTTAAAAAATCACTCATAATTATATTGGCTGCATTTTCATAACGAATAAAAAACAAAAAAATGAACGAATGAGTGGCGAACATAGTGATACACTGACGAATACAACCGAATTGACCAGCAGTAGTATTTTTATTTTATTTATTTTAGGAAAACTTACGGCTTAAAACGAACAAAATTGAAGTATAAATATAAGGACAGCCAATTAAAAGTTTTCACAAATAGGTATTAATGCAGTTATTGTGTGCTGCAGTCCTTGTGAAGTTTGAATGAAAAAACATTGAAATGTTGCCCGGAAAATGTGAAGCTTGCGAACAAATAAAAATAATCTATATCTAACGGATTTTTGAACAGGACTAGTCAGGTCCTTCTAGTCAGCGAGATTCTAATTAATAATCCCTTTTGCAAATACCAATTCTATAAGTAGAAAAAATTGTGGCACTTTTCAGTAGACACTTCTTGACAAGTTGTCTTAACTGTCGTTGGATAGTTGCCCGTCTGAACCGACCGAAAACCTTCAAAAAGTAATACACATATCAGTAATATTCCACACGCAACATTGTAAGGTGCAGAATTATTTCCATTTCGCAAAATACCTCTTAATTACTTCATTACGCCCACTTTGTTTGAAATGGTAGAAGTACAAGTAAACTTTATTAATATGTATCTTGCTTTATAACGGAGTCTACGCACTAAAGACGGCAACACAGCCGTTTGTGCGACATTTCAGTGTATGAATATTGCTATGAAAAATTAAAACGCCTTTAAATATTGTTGCCAGCCGAGTGTTTTTTCAACTGGTCGGCGGCCCACCGACTTTGGCGAGAGAATACGTAAAAAATAATTTGCTTTTTTGAAGTCATATGCACAAACCTATTGCCTATTAGATCTAGATCGACACTTAAAGCTTTTGTGGTAAACTCGTTAGGTATAATATAAACCTAACAAATGCTTATAATTAATAGTAATTTGAAGTATTTCTGTTATCATATCAGTTAGGTCTGTGAACGTTCTGGTATTCTCGTATGAATAGAGCGGAGACCGGACAGCCTTGCCTCGCCCGTCTAATCAAATGCACATGTTATATACTTACAGTTTACGTTTTAATTATATATCGGTTGCTAGGCGTAGCCTGTTTGATCTAGTTTTATAGAGAATTGTGAAAGGGCTGGTCAGGTATTCAGATACAGAGCCTGTACACTAATAACGTTGGCGACGCCTTGTGTATGATAATCAGGGGTTACTAGCATTTATTCACAAAGAAAATTATAGGTACAAGTATTTACGATTGAAACAATTGAGCTAACTGCAGACTGTTGCAAACACTCTACAGGTAGCTTAACTGATCCATATCAATATCAGTCGGAAGCGTGCCCAAGACCATGGCTGCATTGCTCCGCTGTATGGTAATGCTGATGCACTGTGCCAGATACTCACCAGCTCTCGGGTCACGCGTCGCTTCGACCAGACGATCAGATAATTTTTAAAAATCCGAAGAGCCTCGGTACCCCACGGACCTAGGGTCTCGACTCCAAGGGGAGCAAATGTGCAGGCTCTGTCGAGGTTACTAGGCTTCATGCAATGAATGTAAAGCAATATCTTCTAAGACCTTCAACAGATGGTTAACCATCCTTCTAACAGAATGGATGTTTGTTACCTCTTCACGCCATAACGACTGAATCGAGCGGGCTGAAATTTTGGGTAGATGTAGCTCTAAGCCAAACATAGGCTTCTTTTTATCACATAGAACACTTTCCGTGGGATAGAAATATCCTTTGAACTGCTGTCGCTCTCATTTCTTTTCCCGCTGTCACCGAGTGACGTGCGGAAGCGCGCCAAATTCAAGCTCTAGGAGCGCACGCCGAGGTTCCGACCGTCGTCCCTCCGACAGAGCCGACGAAGCCGACCGAGGTGACCGAGGTGACCGAGCGTCGCATCGCGACTCGAACCTGCGACCGAACCGATCCAACCCAAGCCATCGAGTCGAGGGAGCCACGAATACACTTCACTTCGCTCCTGACCGCCGGACAGTAAACTCCAAATGACTATAATTTAAATGTGACGACCTCTGTGGCGCGGTGGGCGAAGGTCTGCCTGCGACGCAGGAGGTTGCGGGTTCGATTCCCGCCCCGGGACAAATATTTGTACGATCTGCAGATATTTGTTCAGGGTGTTCTGGTCGTTTTCTATGTATAATAAAAAATATCTATCTATGTACTCGTATATTATTATGTATATCAGTTATCTAGTACCCATAACACAAGCTCTGCTTACCTTGGGGCTAGATAATGCTGTGTGAATTGTCCAGCATTATTTATTTATTTATTGTTTAACCCTCATGTTTCTTTTATTTCGAAGACAATATTTTACTTTGAATTGAACCACGATAAAAACAGCTGCACCGTTTTTCTTCAAACATAGCAGCTATTGATGAATTCATTTCCTTACATTGCCCCTTCAAACTAAACGAAGTACAAAACAGTCCGTTTCGAGTCTACGATGACACAAGATGGGTCTAAACCACACGTACATGTATCTAAATTCTGTTCCCGTTAATTACAAGATTTAGCACAAAAGGACACGAAGTTAGAAGGTAGGCATAGGTATCTACATACATATATCCAAGTAGGGGTGGCTTTAAATCAAAAACTTCAAGACAAAGCCGTACAGCCGGCTACAGTCAAGTATAACCTAGAACCAAGTAACTATACACAAGCCAAACTCCATGTAGAATGTTTGTAAACAAACCACAACACTAATATCTGAAACTCACTAGCTTGGCGCTAAGTATAATTGTAAGCAATACTTATTGAAAGAAGGATCTTAAATCGACAGATGTAAATTGCGTATAATAAGGCGCGGCAACAGAGTTAATTTTAGGTTAAGCAAGGGCGATTTGCTTATAAATATTCTATATCGAGTTTGGCTAATGTATACCTACAAATACCTTTAGTGTTGCGAAAGCAGTTTGCCCTTTCTAGGTAGGTCCTTATTAAGTGTTTTGTCTCAGTCGGTAGGTGACAACATTCCATACGCATTGTGGTGTCGAAGGTTGAAGAGTAAACCATATCGCCGTAACTTATAAAATATTTTAAATTCGTGTATTATAAAAATCAAATAATAATCTTTTTTTTTTTTTTTCGTTTCGACGGGACTTGAACCCGCTGTCTTTAGTAGTTGGTAAGGTTAAGTTACCACGAGGTCAAGTGACATAGAAGCCGAAATTTTTTTGGAATATTATTTGATTTCTTAGAAATTACCCTGAACTGAGGGTGAGGTCTTACGCGCTATAATAACAAAAAAACGTTCGTGTATTATGTGAGTACATTACTAGCTTCTGCCTGTGTCTTCGCACGCGTTCTTTCGGAATAATAAGTACCCTAATAAGTTAATCCATGCCAAGAACTATATCTTTGCAATCTGCCTCGTCGGTCAGCTTGTTCAACCGCTGATTATGAAGTCCTGGGCTCCGAGTTCGAATCCCGGGTTGGGTCAATAGTTGTTGTTGGGGTTTTTCTAGCAAGGAATATTCACAGTAGCAGCCCGGAGTCAGAAGCCGTTGGTCCTGCACCTGACCTCTCCCCGGTCGTGTCGATCTGTCATCCCATCAGATTAAGTGAGGGAATAGAGAATGCACCTGTGTTTGCGCACACACTTGTGCCCTATAATATGTCCTGCGCATCTGGCTAGTCTCCAATGAGGCTGGCCGCCGTGGTCGAAATTCGGCTAGGAGGACATTATCATTATTTATTTATTAAAAATATTATACACCTATCATTACAGGCACACCTAATGCGATAGGGTACTTATTTATTCCCAACCATATGGTTACAGTCATCTGGGTGATACTAATGGACAAAGAAAATTAAACTAGTATCTACAATTGAAACAATTGAGCTAACTGCAAACAGTCTACAGATAGCTCAACTGATCCATATCAACACCAGTCGGAAGCGTCCCCAAGATGCTGGCTGCATGCCACGCTGTATGGCAATGCTGATACGCTGTGCCAGATATTCACCAGCTCTCGGGTCACGCGTCGCTTCGACCAGACGCTAATTACATACTAATTAATACTAATTATGTATTACAAGTTATCATTTACAAAGTCAAAGCTATTAATCAAAATCTCGTTGTCCTCTAGGGAACTAAACACCAACGTAATTCAAATTCAAATTCAAATTCATTTATTTTCAGATAACTATGATCCATAATTTGTTAGTAACAGCAATAATTATCTCTTATATTAAATGTTAGTATCTATCTATTCTTACCCTACCTAGTACATTTAATTAAATTTAAATTAAAACATATAAAATTAGATTGAAACAAATTAAATAAAATGAGATTAAAATAAAATTACACAGAAATTAGTTAAATTGAGTCAGACGAGTACTGCCCGGGCGAGAGTAATGCCCGGCACTATTAAACTTACGGTGATTATTATAGATGTGTACCTACGTGCGAATAATTGCATAATACGTGTTATTGATTCACACACAATCATCAATTATAGGTAAACTAGATTTAGATGGATTCAGATTAAACGGAATTAAAATAATTGAATCATTAAAAATATTAGGTATGAAACAATAAATCTGAAACGTAAACTATTTGGTTCACATATAGGTACATATCAAGAATTGGACGAACTGCGCATGGATTCCTGACGAACCGCTTATTGGACGAAACGCTTATTGGATGAAACGCTTATTGGACGAAACGCGTTTTGGACGAACCGCTAACAAATCCTAATATCGGACAATTTCGGCCGTAGTTTGAGGAATATCTGTTTATTACTTAGAAAACCAATTACCCGTGGCGCTTGCAGCGTAAGAATCGCCATCTCCAACTCAGGCCGTGAATGTCGTAAGAGTCGGGAAGAAGAAGAAGGGCAGGGGCTGCCTTCTGTGTACTATTGACACCTTCACTGCGATCCGCCTGCCCCATGCGGGAATATGCTTATTGCTTCTTAATACAAGATTCGACTAAGCCAGAGCGAGGAACTCATTAGCGAAGTCTTAAAATAGATCTTTTTCACACATAGATTTATTTAATAATAAATAAAAATAAATAATGCTGAACAATTCACACAGCATTATCTAGCCCCAAGCTAAGCAGAGCTTGTGTTATGGGTACTAGATAACTGATATACTTAATACAATACACTACATAGATAGATATTTTATATTGTGAATAGGAAACATTCAGAACACCCTGACGAATCTGCAGATCGCACAAACGTTTGTCCCGAGGCGGGAATCGAAATTGCAACCTCTTGCGTCGCAGGTGGACCTTCGCCCGCTGCACCACAGAGGTCGTCATATGTGTTTCACAGCGTTTTTGATGTGGTTTGCTATTACTTTGGGGTCTTGGCGCCACAGAGGTCGTCGAGTATCTTATCTATACTAGTATAGTATTATTATATCTGTGTCTATACATATATTATATTTTATGCCAATAAAGGCTTTTATTAATGAAAGCTTAACAAAAACTGATAACATTAACAGAACACAGCATGGTAACAATAAAAGTAGATACAATTGCACAAGCGCAGCGAAAAAGGCAAAAATGCGAGTTCGAAAACGGACGACAGGCGAATAAAATGATGAATGAAAGCTTTCAAAAACCAAAACTTTGAACTTCTGCGATTGGCTCTAATTAAAATATTTTCCACCAATTTCTTTAATTTTGTAATCCCATTGCTTACAAAAGATATCTAGGATCCTAGAACCGCGTATAGTTCCTTTGACTTGCAAAAAAACGAGCCATATGTTTACATTTACTCATCATTAATGGGAAAGCCCAGTCACATCAGTATACAATAGAATTATTAGTCCGCTCCATGTTTGGTCGGAACAAATACGGATCAACACCTACATGTTTTGACAGCAGATTATAGGACGTCCTCAAGTGATTAGCGTAGGTATGGCTATTATTTAAATATTTACTTTCAATCCTTTTCCTATAAATATTTTTAAAGCAATTTATGGGCATGACTATCCACGCCTTTAGTAAAAGTAAAGTAAAAGAAAGTAAAAATGCGTTTATTTTGTAACCAATACACACATAGCACATACAAAAGATAAAAGTTAATACAAAAGTAACATAAAGGTCACAAAAATGGCCAACACTCAGCAGATGCTATGGTAGGATGTATCCTGCCATAGCGCTGGTCTTACTAGTAAAGATTTAAATTACTTTTAATAGAAATTCGAAATTCTGTCGGTTTCCTTTTCGCGACTAAAGGTTAATCGCATCAATTTTTTTTACAAAACACGTGCAAAGCCGGGACCGGAAGATAGTTTACTCAATGATCTTTTCATTGAAACATTAGATACCTTTAATTTGTCAGTCGATAACAAACCAGTTGTGTGGGACACCAAGAACAAAAACCATTACTGAAAAGCGCTGTCAATCTGGTTCAATAATATTAATTAAAATAAATAAAAGGTCAAGTGTGAGTTGGACTCGCGCATCGCGGGTTCCGTACAAACTAGTACTCTTGTACTCTTGAACAAAAAATGGACTCGGACGCACAGCGCGCAAAATTCCCGGATTTGGATACGGACGATCAGACGGACAAGTGATCCCATAAGGGTTCCTATGTTCCTTTTGAGGAACAACTGACACTGTAGTACCAAAACTAATGTTATATTAACCTTTTTAGTTTTTACTCATAAATGGCAGCATTTGCATTTTAAAAGCATGACGTACATTATTATGTGAATAGATTCCTTTTTTGCAAGTGTCCTAAATGGTTGTATTAGCGTTATGAGTTTAATATGTTAATCGGCTATTTGTAACATTCATGTTATTTATTTTTTCCGCAGTTATTTCAAGCTTGGATTTGATAAGTTATGAATAAATTGAAAATATTAAGGCATACAGATTAAACCTGGCAGGAATTGATTTTTTTTTCTTAAATATTGATTTGGTTAAAAACGGTTATTAAAACCAATCAAATATGGTACGTGTGTTTTTTGAAGTACACTAAAATTTCTTTATTTTGGTCATTTTTGATCCGATTAGGAGAACAAAAACACAGATTTTATTGGTTTTCTTATACTGTACAATCTACTTAAAAAAACGTGACTGATCCTCATTAAGGGCTGACTACCGCAAAAAGTAAATATTAATGGCGGAGTCAGCGCAAGAGCAACAAAACTCAAATTATATTGTGCGCTAGTGAATATCAGGGACCATTGGTTACATTTTTTCGTCAGGTTTTTAACTCAAAACATGTTTACCTTGCACATTTCTTATAATTTTCATTTCATAGATCTGTTTTCGCAGTTTAATGAATGATACATAGAAGTTGAATTGCAAGCTTTTTGAAATACAAGGCTGATTAGAAGAAGAAAAATGCTTTAGTATTTGGCTTGATTTCTCCTAGCAAGCTTCACCGCCAGCATAAATAATTTCACACTAAATCCTATTAGATACAAAACAACATTATTATCTTCAAGTTATTGGAAGTAAGACCTTACGCGACCTCTGGGTTATTCCCTAGACTCATTGTGTTCTCTCATGAGTCAAATTTAAATGGTTTAGTAATAACTTGATGTTGCCCGCGGCTTCACACGTATTTTTCTCGATAAAGTAGTATTTAGTTATATTCTAGGTATGAAGCAGCATACCGACATGCAACGTTTAAATTTCATGCATTCTCACAGTTTCCTCTCTCACTCAGCGCGTTAGGAATTCCATAAAGCTTTTACTCCAGTATTCGAGTACGACAGCAATGACGTAGTTTCTGCTTCATGTTTTGAAAAGTAATAAGACACTTGCCGTTTGATTCTGGATCAACTTGTGAATAAAAATTTTTTGAATTTCGATTTTTTTTTTTGCAAACACTAATGTTTTTGTATTTCCTATTCGTGTTCTTTAACGTGTGTAAAAGAACACGAATAGGAAGAACCAAAAAAAAATATTACACAATTTTTTTTTTCAGTAAAACCAGTGTTATGCCTCAAAAATATTACAAAAAATGTTGTAAATCCTTTGAAATTTCAAAAAACAATAATAATAATGTGAGAGTACACATAAAAGAAGACGAATATGAAGAAAAACCGCCTCATTTTCGTCAAATATATAAAAAAATCGTAGAACAAATGTTGACCCCCTTGATGTCCAGAATCACCCCCTTTCGGCTTAGTAAACCTTTTCCGTGGCATCCTGTATAATAAAAAACATTGTGGACAATCCACACGTGAGTGAATAGGTGTCGTTTAAGCCATCGCGATTAATCGTCTGCCGAATCGTCACTTTCCATCAGGTGTGTGGTCAAACGGGTCCCGTTTTTTCACGCTGGGTCCAGCGGTACGGAACCCTAAAAATTATGAATAATAAGTCATGCATCGAAGTTAGTAGAGCTTATTAAATAGGTATCTATCCATACATACAAACTTTTGTATATATAATGTTAATGTTATCACGATTCATTGCCTGTTGTGATATGACATTGCTTCGTAAATTTAGGTCACCTATTCGATTAATAAGTCGAGTGTGGGAAAATTACTTTTTTGATCTCTCGAAAACATAAAAAACCACCTGATTTTTAGCTGTCTGAATTTTATCTGAAATAAAAGATTTTGATCGTTTTTATTATTATAGTTTTGTTCAAATTAAGTTTTTCTTGGCTTTCGTTTAACCTCGATTAAGAATAAAAAAATAATTATAAAACTAGACAATTCACGAAATCATGCAGTTCTAGACCCAAGCTTTTGAAAAAGTTTTTCTTCAAAGTATACAGGGTGCCACGGAGAGGGTGCACTAAGCCGAAAGGGGGTGATTCTGGACATCGGTCAACGTGGTCAACGTTTGTTCTACGATTTTTTGAAGAAAGAACATGCTTTTCCTTTTTTAAAAAATAGAACTTTTTTCATATTCGTGATCTTTAAAGTGTTTTTTTTTATTTAATATTATTTTGGAGTTTCAAAAGATTTCAGTACAATATATTATTTTTGAGATGATTTCATTACGCTGGGTTTGCTGAAAAAAGAACAAAAACATTTGTGTTATATTATTTCGAGAAAAAAAACTGTAATTTTGGGAAAAAAATTGCGGAGTTAAAATAATCGTTATTTGTAGGTCGATCCCCTCGGGGTCCAGAATCACCTCCTTTCGGCTTAGTAAGCCCTTTCCGTGGCACCCTGTATAAAAAAACTAATCTAAGCGAGACAATAAAGCATTATACCGGGTACAGACCAAGCGAGCGAGAGCAAGTGAAGGATAACGAACGAACGCGAAAGAACCAGTGTGGATGTCATTGCCTAAACGAGGGCCTTCGTTTTCCTTCGGCCGTCTCCGGCGGCTGTCGCCACATCAAAAAAAATGGAACGAACGAAAATGTACCGAACGTCGAATCTCACTCGTTTGCTCTCGCTCGCCTAGTCTGTACCCACCATAGGCATTACCTAGGTAGAGCGAAGCATTTATCAAATACCGGAGCTAAGAAACTTATCTCCGATCTGACCTATACAGTGCATACAGTTGTAATTTGTAATCCAGTAGGGGAATTGACTTGACTTAAATGCATTTGTGAAAGACCACGTTACTTCGCCTACCCAACCACGCACAAAAAAGTAGTAGGTACCTATTCTTACTGGTTTCACACCCAATTTTTTTTTTGCAAGAAAACTAATATCCGTCTTCGGATCTCTTAATTTTACACTGTTTTTAAGTTTTGCGGGATAAGTATATACATACTAATCCCTCGGAAATAAAACTTATATGTGACTATCTTGGGATCATTCTCCATACAATAGCGAAGAAATTTCAAAATCGATAAATAATCGACGAACATACATATAAAAAAACATACTACAGCCGAACATAGAACCTCCTCCTTTTTTCAAAGTCGGTTAAAAATTTAAGCATTTTTATATAAACAACGCGTGCGAACCCGCAGGCAGAAACTAATTTACCATAATTTGTAGTGTTTTGAGTTCAAACAAAATCATCAAGTCCACAAATCATGGCCAGACTATCCTCTTTCAAGATTAAAACTTGCGAAAGTGTAAAATCGTCTAATTTTTACTGTTCAGAAGAATATAAAGATGAAAAATACCGGTGAGTTTTCTTCCTCCTACAATTAACTAAGAAACCCGGGAGACCTTAATATAAACCCGAGAAAGGAACGCAAACGGGACCATTGTACCTGAGTAGGTGCTTTCGGTTTAAACAATTACTTGAATGTAGCTGATGGCATAGGAAGTCGTATTGTGACTTTTTATTAAAGCGACGTAGGTTCGTTTATCGTAGTCCCGTTCACGAGACAGAAATTCATTTGACCGCTACGGATTCCCGAACGATACGCTTTTAACCGGTGAAACCGTCAGGGATTACGCGGCCCGCTCCGGGCCCGATCCCTCAGGGTAATATAAACTTTATTCAAATGATAAGGGTCACAATGGCTTGAAGTCTATAATTAATTTGATTCGGAATATACAATTACTTAGTTTTAATGGTTTTCTCAACAGTTATGCAATAAAAACATGTGTTCAATCCATGGAATTAGAGTAATTAGGAAATAAAAATAATGCGCTAACAGTCAAAAAGGGGTGCGCGCGCACCCCTAATCCTTGAGGGATGAAAGCTATTATAAGTAAGAATCCTTGACAGGTCAAAAATGTTGGTTGAATGAATTTTTGCCTGATGAACCTTTGACCGAATCAACTTTTGTTATTTCTTTAATTTACCGAACATATTTTAAAAACATTTTTTAAACGGAGTACAAAGCAAAGGATAAGCAAGGTTTAATCCGTCAGTGATCGTGACCAATTTAGCAAAGTAATTGACAAAACAACACGATCTCTAAACAACAGAATAATATCAGAAGGAGGTACATTATTTAAGTTGATTTGAATGCCTTTAAAAATAAATTTAAATTACATGTACTGTACATACTCATATATATCAATAGGTACACAAATAAAATGCTTACCTATCTAACATTTAGTAACACCAAAATATAAACATACCTACTTTTACCTACTTATATCATAATTAACTAAGTACCTATTTTATTACCGACGACCTCGGTGGCGCGGCGGGCGAAGGTACGCCTGCTAAGCAGGAGGTTGCGGGTTCGATTCCCGCCTTGGGACAAATGTTTGTACGATCTACAAATATTTGTTCCGGCTGTTCTGGTCGTTTCTATGTATAATAAAAAATATCTACATATCTATGTAATGTATTATATTATGTCTATCAGTTATCTAATACCCATAACACAAGCTCTGCTTAGCTTGGGGCTATATGATGCTGTGTGGATTGTCCAGCATTATTTATTTATTTATTATAACAAATAGTAATTTGTTATAATGTTTAGTATTTATATTATTATTATTACTTACATAATATTTAGTGAAACAATACTTAGATATAGATAATATTTAGATTATAATTTATTTTAGGCCCCAGAGGTTAGTATAAATATTGTAAAACCTAGTTTAATTTGTTCATTATATGTAAACCCTGTGGTTGTATGAGAATAAAGTACTTTAAACCTATCTCTTTAATCAAATTTCGATGAAAATCACTATGTAGACTACGCATCAAAAACTCTTTCACTTTAAGGTACTTAGGTATAGCCGTGAAATATTTTTTACTGATTGCTATTCTTAAGCTATGTCTTTGGCTATGTTGTATTCTATACCCCGGCCAAACTCCAGATACAAAACTGTAAACAACCCCAAAGTCATTCGTAAATCACTTTAAATAACTTGTCGATTTGAGCTCTTTTCTATAATACATTAAGCCTAAAAATATTTTTCAAAATCGACGCTAAAAGGAGCATTCTGGATTTTTGTGTTGTGAGCTGTTTACAATCATTGTACCTACATTGAGAATGGCTTGAGTATACCACGACCAATGCCAAAACCAAATAAACGTTCAGAAGTTAGTTTACCATAAAACAGACGTAAATTATTATTTTCCTTATTTCTAAATTACAGTAACTTTCTTGTAAGAATAGACTCGAGATGAAAAGACTTTAGTCGAAAGTAGTTGAAGCAGTACCTGTGTTTGCCATTCTCTCAGCAGACTTCTTTACTCAGTTACTCAGGAGCCGGTCCGGGCAATCGAGTTAGATTCTTACGTAACTGGACTACGGTGGGTTAAGTACGAGCTTATTTCGCTTTCTTTAGTCTACATTGGCGCAATAGTCAACTTTAAATAATTCAAGGGCATCTTATATTCTGTTGAGTGAAGATTTCGGACGAAAATAGCATTTTATAATATTAACTCCCTTTCCGATTCCCAACAGTCTAGTATAACAGTGGTAGCAAACAATCTACAGGTAGCTCAACTGGTCAATATCAATACCAGTCGGAAGCGTCCCCAAGACGCTGGCTGCATTCTGATTAATTTCTATTATTTGATTGTAATTTTATTCATAGTAGACTCAAACAAAAAATTACATTCTTTATTATGTTTAATTCACGGTGAAATAATACACTTTAACGTAGCTCGGTAAAGCTGGACTTCTCATGTAATGGATCGAGATAGGTTCGGTTTATTGTAGTCGATAAATTGTCGTGATCTACTATAGTTTCGCTATTGCAGCTACCACATCGTCAACAACTCATGCTTAGTGTGCTGTATTCCAAAGCTCCAGGGAACTTGTTTGTTTAACTAAGTCTGAAAACTTACTTTACTCAGTTTTGAGGCTAGTTCTGTCACAAGAATGTGTGTCCTGTGTTTCAGTGAGTTTTGTCTGAAAATTTATACCGCATTTTGAGCTTTTCAGGGAGCGTAGCAAAGACATACTGTAGATTTGTTTGTTGTACTGGAATTCAGTAATTAGACAATTTTCTTTTGTGTTACATGTATTATTTTATTTACTTGTTTTTATGTGGGTTCGAACAAAGTTCTTAGGACCTAATCTTATGTTACGAGAAACATAGAAGCTAAGACGGACAAGTGGGTATCATTTATAATTTAATGAGAGCTTATTTTATTTAGACCTCACAACACATTGTTGTTTTACGCATTTCCAAGATACAGTTGAGCTAGTAGATTGTTTGCAAGAGTCTGCAGTTAGCTCAATTTTTTCAATTGCAAATACTAGTTCTAGTAAATTTCTATTATTTGATTGTAATTGTCTTTGTGAATAAATATTTAGTAGTTACCAAAATACATAATTAATTTAGAAAATCGAATCCCGTCCAACGTGTACCTACTTTCTATGGAGGTCGTTTAACAGACGGTGACTTTTACAAAATTGTTTCTTATAATGAATATACCATTTTATATAAAAAAATAATTTAGCATGAAACCGAAGGCGCGAAATTATTTTTTTTGTGGTTTTTTACTTTTTTCTGCTTTATACAAGGAATAAAACTAACGGAAAAATAATTTGCTGCAAGTCGTAAACCATTTATAACCCATGAATAAACCAGCTTCGATTGAATTTTATTTTAGGGAGCATGCATTTGGGAAAATGTTGATTTTTAACCTAAAATATATTCCCGAATACTCCGAAAATACCAGTGAATCTAAGTAACTTTTTTCATAAGTTAATATAAAATCGTTATAGATTTGCAGCAGATTTCTATTCCGCTAATTTTATTTATTGTGTTCTACAATAAAAAAACTAAAAACCACAAAATAATTTGAATCTCTCGCCAACTCGAAACGATCAACCTTAAATAGTAATAGGTTAAAAAAAACGGCGTACAATAATACCAGCTTAATAAATATTATGAACAATAGCAAAAACACAGACCCACAGAATACAAACACTTTGCTCTTTTAGGATCCGGATGCGTGCCACTGTATGCAAATATAAAGCTTATAGATAACACATTAAAGTTCAAAGCTCTGCTAATTACCGCAATGTTTTGTTCGTGTGAATGTCAAGGGTATACACAGTAGAGACATACATTCAGAAGGAACACTCAGAACAAACGACGATTTTATTGTGTGGCGTACATATCGTACAATGTTCTGGGTATTATACAGGGTGTCCCAAGAAGTAGTGATATACTGAAGCTGGGAGGTAGAGGACTTAAAGGGCTATCTGAATCACCCCCATGTATGTTCCGCGATTTTTCGTATTTTCGGAGTTGTGATTTTTTTTTAAATTTTTCACCGTTCGCCGAGTACGATGAGATTTTTATTTATGGTGACGTGAATTATTGCAGTAGATGCTTGATTTTTGTTGTGTGCTAAGCTGATAGATAGGTCAATTCAGTATGGTAACATTTACTATCGTTAGATCTTCAAATGGAATAAAAAAATAAAAAAATGCCAAGAAAGATAAAATTTACCCAGTATGTTCACAACTTCAAGGGCCCTTAAAAAAACAAAATCACATAAAAATCAATACCATTTGGCTTTTAAAAACTTGTTCTATCTATCAAGTAGCTACTTTGAAAATTTCATTTTATTATTCATAAGGCTTCAATCAATAAATTTCAATCTAAATTTGGTGAGTGCAAAATTTTTATTTAGTTACATGATGATTAATACAAGCAAAGCAAAACCTTTCTAAATTTTCGCACTGGCCATCAATAGAAAATGAACAAAAAACAAAAGACGGTTGACGCATGAGAAAATTTTCACGTTGTTGGTCATCGTTGTTATTTTGCAATAACTAAAAAATTGTGTTTTAATACTGCTAATTGTTCGTTTCCCTAATCATTTTGGCTATTCATATGGACTTTGACTTGCATTACGATTTGTATTACCTGGAATCGACAACTTGGCATTATTTAACTGGACTTGAGTTTGCGTGTAAGTGATCATGTTTACTTCACGTGACTACGCAGAAATGAATTACTATTACGGTTATGCTGGGGGAACGCGGCAGAAGCTTCAAGGCTGTGCCGAGAACATGTGGAACGAAGAGGCGGGCCTCAACCTGAAACGTTTCTTGACTATCGCAGCTGCCAGACCGCTTTGGCGGCAATCACTATTTAAATTTTCTACGCGTCGATCTGCCCCTGCTGTTAGAAGATGTGGACTTGGAGACACGCAGAAGCATGGTAGGTACTGCAGTATGATGGTGCACCATGTCATTTTGCCTTGGGCGTGAGAAACTATTTAAATCAAAGATACCCTGAAAGATGGATTGGTCGTTGCGGCCGGGGTGACGCCTGCCTTATAGCCTGGCCTCCACGGTCCCCCGACCTAAACCCCATTGATTTTTTGTATGGGGATACTACAAAGACCTCGTCTACTCGAGAGAATGCCGCAATTTGTACGAGTTAACCCGGAAAATGGGAGTAGCTGAAGAAACCATTAAAAATAATAGAAGTGCATTCAGACGTTTAAAAGAGCAACAGGGGGGCCATTTTGAACATTTATTGGACATTTATTTACATGTGAATAGCCAAAATGATTAGGGAAACGAACAATTAGCAGTATTAAAACACAATTTTTTAGTTATTGCAAAATAACAACGATGACCAACAACGTGAAAATTTTCTCATGCGTCAACCGTCTTTTGTTTTTTGTTCTTTTTCTATTGATGGCCAGTGCGAAAATTTAGAAAGGTTTTGCTTTGCTTGTATTAATCATCATGTAACTAAATTAAAATTTTGCACTTACCAAATTTAGATTGAAATTTATTGATTGAAGCCTTATGAATAATAAAATGAAATTTTCAAAGTAGCTACTTGATAGATAGAGCAAGTTTTTAAAAGCCAAATGGTATTGATTTTTATGTGATATTTTTTTTTTTAGGGCCCTTGAAGTTGTGAACATACTGGGTAAATTTTATCTTTCTTGGCATTTTTTTATTTTTTTATTCCATTTGAAGATCTAACGATAGTAAATGTTACCATACTGAATTGACCTATCTATCAGCTTAGCACACAACAAAAATCAAGCATCTACTGCAATAATTCACGTCACCATAAATAAAAATCTCATCGTACTCGGCGAAAGGTGAAAAATTTGAAAAAAAATCATAACTCCGAAAATACGAAAAATCGCGGAACATACATGGGGGTGATTCAGATAGCCCTGTAGGTCTTCTACCTCCCAGCTTCAGTATATCACTACTTCTTGGGACACCCTGTATAAAAATAGACTAAGTTGTCTTTATAAATAAACATTTTTTTTTAATGTCTCTATAACAACCTCCACAGAATAGGCGCGTTAAAAAAAGAAATACCTGCAGTGTTATTGCAACACCACCAACATTGAAAAACTCATGTAGTTGTATGAATGTACTATCAAGCGATAGTACATTTATGGCATCATGAAATCTGTAAATTGTACATTCGTAAATCGTGTTCTCTTTTGTTACTGTGAGTGGAAAATTGAAAGTAGAATAGTATAATTGTTTTGAAACAACTTAACATCTACCCGTTTTTTTGGTTTTGTGGGACGAACACTAATCCCTATGGAATAAAATATTCACTGGATCATTCTCTGTACAATAGCGATTTTCTTTTCTAAATCGATCCATAATAGACAACGAAAACAACGAACATATATTAAAAAATACATCCAGCCGAACATAGAACCTCCTCCTTTTTAAAGTCGGACTAAAACAATAAAAGGTATACATAATTTTTCACATTTTTATTTTGTTTTAAACCGTAGAAAGGTTATAAGTCTGATTGCACAAATAAATCTACTTTATTTATCTTATTCTTATTCATTAATGTTTGTGGATGTTATTAATTCTTCTGAATGTTTAGTATTTTGTGAATTGGCCCAAGGCCCAAGACTTGTAATTCGTTATTGTCACTGGTTGGTAATTAGTGGGTACGGTAGTACGTCCCTACGGTTAGGGAATACGTTAAGTAAAGTTATATGGTCAAGTTATTACTTAGTTTCTAAGTTACTTAATTTCTAAGTTACTTAGTTTCTAAGTTACTAAGAAATGGGTCTGTTACTGCCGTCAGATAATTAACACATAAGTTAACTAATTGAGTGAGGAATTTCCGAAGTTTCCGTGGCGTAATGATTGACAAGATTTCCTTGTCTTTATATCTTTACATGGATGGAGGTTTCTTCTTCCAATCTTCGATTTTTTTCATAGTTTTTTTTAGGTAAGTACATATTTACGGCCTGCCAGTTTTCCACTGTAATTGAAAGTAATAAATATTAATTTGGATAAAAACGCAGGTTATTTATAATTCTAAAAAGTACATCTATGAATAATTTCAGCCCGAATCGTCCAGGCTGTTTTGGCATGAAGAAATAATAACTAAAATAAGTGACCCCAGAGCTGGTGAATATCTGGCACAGCGTATCAGTATTGCCATACAGCGTGGCAATGCAGCCAGCGTCTTGGGGACGCTTCCGACTGGTGTTGATATGGATCAGTTGAACTACCTGGAGACTGTTTACAACAGTCAGCAGTTAGCTCAATTGTTTCAAATGTACAAGATAGATCTAAAAAAAATATTTCGAAAGTAAAATTATACAATTTTCCTTTCGAAGTAATTTTTTTTAGATTCATAGAAATAAATTTTTTCGTGATAAATTTGCTTTTTTTGTAGGTAACCGTGTTACTTTTAGCTAGCTCAGCTTCTAAAGCTAGAGATTTGGTCTATTCCTATTTTATAATCTATAGCAAAAAAACGGTGGTATTTTTTTCTGCGAAGAAAAAATGACCTAATCATTTCTCCTACAGAAACCTCTCCTTAATAATGAGTTTTTCTCCCATGGGGATAAAAATAAGGAAAACCCAGAAGATGAAAGTTCAACGGTCTTGCACAAACGGAAATTTACTAAGGTCGAGTGAATTGTAATTAATTTTAATTGCCAGTTTTAGAAAATTCTCAAATGAACCATTCCTTAATTCTTGTAATACGCAAACGGTACGTTTGTCCTTTTTTAGAACTCTAAAGAATGAAGTCAAATTTTATAGATAGATAATACTATCGTGTAGGTACCACGAAAAAACCGATAACAAGGAAGTACATAGGCGGCCTTATCTCTATGAGCGATCTCTTCCAGGCAACCTTGGATGGACTGGACAACTGATAATAACGAAATAGACGATGGCACTCTAAAAAAAGAAAACTATACTTTCACTACATACTATAATTCCTACATAACCTACAAACAATATTATAAACTTACATAAATATAAACATAAAGTTGGCTAACTTATTTACATAGATACAGTGCGTAAACTATTGAAGTTGAAAAACGACAAAATTCCTGCCTACCGTAACGGGACCACGAGAAAACACCCTATTTTTTGCTCGTTGACACAGAGTAATAAAAAACCTTGGACAAATAGCTGACTTGTGCCGGCCCTCCCATTAATGAGAACACAAGTTTTGTATTGTAGTTATTTTGGATTACCTACTTCAAACAGGACGCCCTCCAGCCAGGTGGGATGGCGATCTGCGAAAGACTTCAGGCAGAGCTGGATGCGGCAAGCTGAAGACAGGGCGCTATGGCGCTCATTAGGGGAGGCCTATGTCCATCAGTAGATTGATGATAATGGTTTCGTTTCGAACAAGCAAAATTCTAGTCTTAAACAGATATTGTTATAAGTTAACAAGAGTCGCAACCCAATGCTCCAAACAGAAGTTCTCAGCAAACAGCGCTGAGCCTATTTGCTCCGTAATTCAGGCCAGCAGCGGCTGTGTTTGTCACAAATAAACTAAGTTCCTAGTTCCCGTAATTCGCTGTGAACTCTGTTATTTACAACTGTTATTGATTTTGAATTTAGTGCGGATAAATAAGGCAATAATAACGGACATTATCATTAAATCCATTTTTTCGTTCAGGTCGTGACGTGACCTGCCCTTGCCTTGCGCTGGAAACCAGCGCTGAGTAGACACCAGTGTCTACCCGAAAGGATAACTTTTTCTTTGTTTCACGCGTAATGAATTTGATTTGGACTCATTATCTGGGAACAAAATAATAAAAAAAACATTTACAAGGGAAGATGTGATATACATCTTAGTAAATTTATATTGCGCGAAATAAAGCAATAGCGAGCTTTTCTAGAACGGTTCTTATTTCAAATAGATTAAAGACCTCTCAGACTTTCCCTGCCCCCAAAACAACGTAACAACTCAAGTGACTATTGTTTAGCCTATTAAGCAAAATAAAAAATAACTTGCAAACCACAATGGATGAGAAACAACGAATGAGTTCAAGATTAATTAAATAACAGGTTCATTTCATCGAAAACGACAAAAGAAAATTTCCAAGAAACGAACTTTGAGTGTTTGCCGTCACTTTTCTATATCACACCTCAAAAAGTTTCTAATTAACCTCTGATGTTGAACTTGTGGAACAATATCCACACCTCCTTTCTTGTTCCTTAATCGCTTTGATTGTTTACTGTTCAGCGTTTATTATTTAGCTAACAAAGTCGAAGAAAGCCAAAGTGTTTGTTAAGTGAACAATGATTGAGGAAAAACAACCAAATTTACGTTTAGCGAAACAAAAATAACGACTCCTCGTCATAAAAGGGAACTGCGACCTCTCTGGCGTAGCGAGCGAAGGAATTCCCGCCTCGGGAGAAATGTTTACAGTTGCAGTTGCGTTCTGCAGATATTTGTTCCGGGTGTTCTGGGTGTTTTCTATGTTTAATAAAATATATATATATATATCTATGTATGTATGTATGTAATGTAATGTAAGTATGGTAATAAATATATCAGATAGCTAGTACCCATAAAAAAGCTCTGCTTAGTTTGGGGCTAGATGATGCTGTGTGAATTGCAAAACCAGCTGCCATTTATTTAGTAATCTTATAATCTCTGATTCACTTAAAAGCCTAAAATTCAAAACCTTTGGATATAATATAATGACGGTATTGTTTTAGATGTGGTATAAGATTAAATTATAGAAGGGATAAAGTTAGGATAAATTAATGGAAGGAAGTATAAAGTCCTGAATCAAATGGATCCAGAGATTCAGGAAGCTTTAAACTTCCGTAATGGTATAGGGCTGTTGTGAATAATGCCTTTGCAGGGTCAACAAACCATAACTGACAATTTGTTTTAAGAGGGCGAAATGAGCGCCATTTTTTGAAAAGGATAGGTATAGGATTTCGTGTTCACAGGAGCGGGACAGAGCATACGTTTTTGGAAGGTAAGCACAAAAATAAAGTTTTTGCGTATTTACAAGAAAACTACACAACGAAGAATCTAATTAATGGAACCATATAATTATTAACAACCTACGAATCAAAACATAATAATTCATTTCAACAGACCGCAGGGTTCCTGAGATCTCGACCAAATTATGTGTGAAACAGTGCACTTTCGTGATTTTTTTATCGTATTTTTTTTTATCTTGTTCACTTTCAATGAAATAAACAAAAAAATTAAGAATTTTATGTAATTCTAGTTTCTTACCACGGGGATCCCGTGAGAAGATGAGTAAGTAGTTAGACAGCCAAACCCGTTCGTTATGTTCGCCCCTTAACATGAAAATGCTTAACCAATCGAGGTGATACGTGATACCCATGCCTCAAGTCAGTTTTATTTATCAAAATAATCTAATGATTTACGATACATAAAACCACCGAGAAAACTCATTTTACAAACATTTTGTCACACCTAGCTAAAAAGTGTCGTAAGGTGTGACGTCACGTGGAACTTTAACTGGCTATCTATTCATCATTTTTAGGGTTCCGTCAACCTTTATAGGATCACTTTGTTGTCCGTCTGTCTGTCTGTCTATCTGTCCGTCTGTCAACCCTCTTTTTTCCTTTTGAGGTGAACCCTAAAAACCAGTAAAATTTTATTTCAGATAAACGCTAAAATCCCGATAAGTCAAGGAAAAGATATATGTTACGTTACTTCTTTCGTGAAGATTTTTACAAAGTTTATAAGTTCCGAAGTTTATATCACCACGATCCGAGACGCAGATAAAAAATGCATTCCACTTGGAAAGCTTCGGCGATCTTTTTTGATAAGTTTTTATTTATTGTGACAGGAAACTATTAAATATTGTGGAACTTGTGAATGGACTAAAGAAGGTCACACTTCGGCCAGACGCTCCGATAAATATTTGAAAACCCGAAGAGCCCCGGTACCCCACGGACCGAGCGTCTCGACTCCAAGGGGAGCTAATGCGTAGGCTCTGTCAACACCTGCATATTTGCGTCTCTCGAGATCCTCTGCCAAATCTGTCGCTAGGTAACAACAACAAAAATAGCACGGTACATCTACACTCGCGTGCAACTGAACAAAAAGTAGATTCAACAAAACAGCACTGGGAAAACCGTTCCCCTGGATGCCATTGTACTCGGCCTCTTCTGCCGTTACCACTGAGACATATTCTGCTCTCGTCAATTAACAAGACGGGGCTCCATTGCCCAATGTCAGTTGAGGTGTTCATGAGCAAATTGAAGCTAGGCTTGACGGTGAACTGCGGTCAGTCTTATGAGTTAATTATAAGAAATATAAGTCACCTGAGCCTTCACGTTGATTTAGTCTCTCAACCATTGGATACCGCAGCGAATTCATTGTGATACGCGCATGCCTTACTTAAGTAAGGACCATAGACAAGATGTCATTTTAAAGAAAAAACATCAGTTTTTTAAATAAAAAAGTTATATGTAAATCAGAAAAGCCGTTCCCGAAAAATCAGATTCATGTGCTGAATGTACGTGTGGCTTGAGTCGATTCAGTTGCACGCCAGTGTATATAGCTATTTTCACCATATAATGAGGAAGGTTGACTCCGCTAATTTATATCTTCATTGTGTCACAGAAGACGTTTACCATATTTTATTGGAGTGAGTTGGGACTACCTCGCCTCAACAGCCTATATTGGCCTTATTGAGCACCTTATTGGACTTTATCATATGGGGGAAAATGCCCATAATCCCCAGGGCCTGCCTCAGTGAGAGATAAATTAAATAAATAAATAATGCTGGACAACTCACACAGCGTCTTGTAGCCCCAAGCTAAGCAGAGCGTGGGTTATGGGTACTAGATTGTAATTTACATTTCGCTGAAGTAGATTTTGTTCAACGTTTACTTTCCACTCTTCTGCGCGAGGCTACTAAGGCCTTGTACATAATGGTATAATGATTTTATGAGATAAAGTAAGGTAAGTTGGCGATTGTTTTACAGGACTGGCATATTATTCGCTAAGCGAATAAAATCCTTATAGACTAAATAAAGAAAAACTTCACAATAGTTGCACCGATTTTTTTTAACAATAATGATTTAGATGAGTCGCGATCAAGTCACTTTCCGAACAAAATACTCAAAATTGGTTCATCCGCGGAAATAGGGAGCCACGATGCAACAGTAACACAAATACACACGTCAAACTTTTAACACCCGGGGGTTGAGAAAACCACTATACATACATACTATAAACGCAAAAATCTGAAAGATGCTTAGCATAACTAAGACTCTTAATTTTATCCCAAAGCAACCAATCACAGAATGCCGAATGCCTCCTCAGTTCGTAAACCCAAACCCGACATATCTACATGATCTACGCCCCCTCTCCCCCTAGGCCAAGAATAGAACCCCACACCCTTGTAACGTCACTACAGACGTAGGGTCTTGAGACGTAGTTTGTCGCTGAATAAATATTGGAAAGTATGTGTCTGTTTCTGATAAGGCGGGTTTTTAGAAGACATTGATGAATATATAAATACAAATTAAAAGGCTTTGTAAAGTTATACATAATTTAAATCGGTGATTTTAAAATTAATAATAATAAGTGTTATTTAATTTTGTCAAAATGTATAGTTAAATTTATGTTTCGGGTTTGTGTTTTTTTTATAAAACAGTGCATGCCGCACTCACTCTTATGATATCCCCTTGGGTGTTCTTCCAACACAAACCACTAGTTCACCACTTCCAGTTAGCCAGCTCAATTCATTGAGAATCAGCTTAATTTCATTAAGAATGCATTCCCAAAAACAAAACCTCAGTCATCTCAACAGACCGTAGGGTTCCTGTGATCTGGAACAAATTATGCGCGGAACAGTGCACTTTCATGATTTGAATTTATCTTCCTTTTTTTTCTCAATTGTGATTTCACTTTTAGGGAACCAAAGAGAAAAAGTTGAATTTTATGCAATTTGAGTTATTTACCACGTGCCGTGAGTACCGAGATCTAGTTTGACAACCGTTAGGTTCGTCCCCCAAAAATGTCTTTGTTGAAATAAAATATCTCGGATTCTAGAACCGATTATAGCTAGTTTTATGTGACTAGCAACCTGCCGCGCCTTTGCACGTATCAGTGAAATAGATCTCATAAAATAAAAGACATAACTCGTTCATCCATTGTTTTATTGGTGTACGCGGACGTTACTTAGCTCTCGATCAGAATTATTTTTTCAACATCTTCAAAAATTCCAATTCACAAAAAAACTTTAATGAATTATATTTAAGTTTCCGCATGAATCACTTCGTGTAGCGGTGAAAATTGAACAAAAATCCGTTCGATACGAGCTTATTGCGACGCAGCAGGGAATTTTATAACGGTTTTATAATCTTACTAGCTTCTGCCCGCGGTTTTGTACGCATATTTTCGGTATAATAAGTAGCCAATTATCTACGTTAGGCTATGTTCTAAATGTACGCCAAGTTTCATCTTGATCTGTTCAGTTTTATCCTAAGTAACAAAAATTTCAACAAAACTTTCGACTTTATTATATTAGTAGGGTGTGGTATTTATTATATCTGACCAGTAGTTCCTGAGATTTCCCGTTAAAAACAAACCAAGTTAGAACCTATGGAATATATTTCCTGAAAACCTACGCGTTCATAAAACCAATACATAGCTGGACCCAGTCCCATTTGCACTGACGTCACACCGTAGCAACTGCTACGTTGTCTGTGGGTGCTACGGCGTAGAACTCGTAGAGCTTTTGCTACGGCGTAGACATTGGAAATGTTGTTCAGTTTTGTTTTCGCAATTTACTGAAATAAACCAAAAACTTGAATGTATTTCATTCAAAATTAGATATCTTCGTAAATTATATCACAGAATTCAGTAACCAATTTATAATGACTTTTTGTATGCAGGGTTCGATTTCCGCCGCGGGACAATGCTTGAATTTGTTGCAAATATTTGTTCCGGCTTTAGGCGTTTTTTTATATTCTTACTAGTTTCTGCCCGCGGCTTGGCACGCGTTGTTTCAATACAAAAGTTTTATGGTTATTTTTATCTTTTGGATCAAAAATGCCTAAAACTACCCGTTTGCAAAATTTCAGCCCGATCCGTTCAGTTCACTTTTGACGTGAAGAGGTAACAAACATCCATCCATCCATACACGTTTGAATTTATTTCTATTATTGGATTGTAATTTTCTTTGTAAATAAAGTACCTGACTTTATTAAAAAATATATTTTTATGAAAAGATCTAATCACAAAATGAATGTAAGTTCCCAACAATAGAATTTTCTGCTGTGGACAGAGAAAAGGCAACATAGAAAAGGCAACATCAGCTTATTCAACTGTTGCAGAGGCTTGACGACTCATTCAGAGTTTAAAATAGAACCTCACACCACTGTCGGGGCGGGGCCTCATTGCAAGCGGAAACACAGTTATTTTTCATTTAACATTGACTTTTATTAATAAAGAAAATTACAATCAAATAATATAAACAAATTAGAACTAGTATTTACAATTGAAACAATTGAGATAACTGCAGACTGTTGCAAATAATCTCCAGGTAGCTCAACTGATCCACATCAATACCAGTCGTGGCGTCCCCGCTATGCTGGCTGCATTGCCCCGCTGTATGGCAATGCTGATGCGCTGCGCGATACTCACCAGCTCTCGGGTCATGCGTCGCTACGACCAGACGCGAGAGATAATTTTAAGTACAAGTAGTAACTTGTGTTGATTGTTACTATTTATTTTGTCGTGGCTCATGGGACTTACTTATCATTGTGATTATCTTTAGGGGAGTAAACGTCTCTGCTGAGATGATGAAAAAATCGCTATGTAGGTATGCAATGCAAGCAATCAAATATTAGAAATATATTAGAACTAGTATTTACAATGAAAACAATTGAGCTAACTACAGACTGTTGCAAACATCAACAGGTAGCCCAACTGATCCATATCAATACCAGTCGGAAGCTATTTATTGCTTTTGTGACTTCATTACCATCCATACGATTCACTTACAATAAAATACATTTTAGAATTTGTTGTATGATACCGTATTGACCCTCGTACACTTATCGGTCGAGTCGGATGAATGATCAATTAATTAGTCTACATTCCTTCGTTTTTTTGTTTGTTCGGTTCGGATAGAATATACATTTAACTGTTTGTTGATGAGACGATCCAGTCTTGATCATTGGGTTTAATCTCTACGCTTCTTTTAACCCGCGCTCCGCTCGAACAAGGGTGACGCATAAAGGGATGAGCTTAAACCGGACTTCGATATCGATGAAATTTTATTTCAGCTTGATTGCGACTCTATCGGCACGTTGTGACGTCATTTAAATATTTCGCACTCGTACGACCGCTGCTGAAAAAACCTACTAGCCAGGCTTTTGCCATAATCAACCGCTTGGCCGGTGGATTGGGAAGCTCCGAGCCCTCTCTGATAGGTTCCCCTATTCAGCTCTCACGACATCCAGGGCTGAATTGGAGTAGTCAACGCGGACCCGCCGCGGCTTTACACGTGGTCATTGTACATAACACTATCACACTAATATTATAACTGCGAAAGTATGGATATCCATCCATACAAGAGGTAACAAACATCCATCTATCTATACATCCATCCGGATGTATAGATAGATAGATGTTTGTTACCTCTTCACGCCAAAACTACTGAACGGATCGGGCTGAAATTTTGCATTCAGGTAATTCTAATCCTGGAATCAAACATAGGCTCCTTTTTACCCCATAAATCAGTTCCCATGGGATAGAAATAACCTCAAAACGTTTCTATAGAAACAACACACCACAGTCGTCTTGTGTCGATGGTTCATGCGGAATTTCCTCCCGCGAACACTCGGGTTCGGGAATGATGAAATACCGAAGTTTTCCCTCAGGACTACAACATGGGGTACTTCAAAAAGCGTCTTCTGGGACATCTAAAGGGTCGACAACGCGCGTGTCATGTCTGATGCTGCAGGCGTCCATAGGCTGCGGTAACCGCTTTCTATCAGCCGGGTCGCATGCTTGTTTGCCACCTTGGTGGTATAAAAAAAATATTAGAGCGAGTGTGACTCGTAGCTATTATGTGAATACATCCTTTTCCAACTAGTTACTAAGCAGTTGTGGGGATGGAAATAAAACTCCGCGCAGGTAACTGGTTGTCCCCGCGGAAAATTTCTTTCAAGTAGACAACCAGTTTTCTAGTTTGGTTTTCTGGGCGAAACAAACCCCGTATATTGCCTTTCGGAGATGTGATCTTCGAAAAGCCTCTGAATGAAAAGATACAATATACCGAGTAACGAAAGAAACCTTTATATCTCGTAGAGATTAGGACAAAAGAAAAACAACCCTCAAAGGAGTTACATCAATTTTGTATGAACACGTTTCGCTTGTGGAGTGTAGGCTTTTACGATAAGTATTACCTTAGCCTTTGACAAAATAATATGTATGTAAAAGATGTCAAAGTACCTGTCGGCCAGGATACAAAAAAGACTATGCATAGACGTTTTGAAGCACGCGCTTTGAACGTGCGTTTTGATTTGTACGGACAACGCGCTCCGAAACGTGTACTCGCATTTACGCGAATGAAGTTTCAGAGATTTTAATGAATTCACCTACAAAGTAATTATATGTATGTACCCTTACATCGAGCAGTCGTTTTGATGAAAAGTATTACCTGAAAAAACTAGGAAAAAGTAGTCAGTTATAATAAATACTTTTCGCACTAGGTACCAAATTAGTTTCTTGGCATTACAACACAAGATATGCTCGTTTAGAAACTAAATAAAAGCGGCTAGCACTGGAACAAAATAACAGCAAAACAAAACATTTCTCTTGTACTTAAACTTAGTGGTTTTTTCCGTACATTTTCCGCTGCTGGTCTATGTTTTAAAAATAGAATGCCATTGTGGTCCTATTACTGGTAATGGTAAACAAGACGGGCGCATAACTCGATGACGGTACATCTGCGGCGTTAGTGATGGGAACGTATGGAAACAAAGTGTGGTCGGAAAATGTTGGTGTATGCAAGACAATGTTGGAAAAAGGTTTTTTGGGGGTATTCAAATATATGTAATAATAGTTATTTGTTCAACAAGTGGGAAAAACGATGTTTGTTGAGCGTGCCGATATTAAATCCCGAGCTAGCGAAGCAGTCTAGAATAGAGTCACGAGCGTAGCGAGTGGCTCTTACGTAGATTGCTGAGGTAGCGAGGGATTTAAAAGGCACGAAACGAAAAATTTCTGCCCTCTAGTTAAACATTTTTACCACGACGAGATATTATTTAGTAATTTATAAAAGAGGTCGAATGTCAGAAAGTCATTTTGGGCAACAACCTTGGAGGGTAAAAATGCTACAAACCTCTTTCAAGCCATGAACGGTCGAATATTTTTTTTTCTACGAAGGTTGCATTGTTTTGAATTCAAATTATTTTTTTCAAAAAGTTGAATAATATTCTTTAATCCACATGAGCAAAAGCTAGTTTTGCTCACTGTTTTTGAGCAGCAAGGTCACCGTTTTCGAGCTTGTGTGACTGATATGCTTAATTTAATACATGGATAGATTTTTTTTATCATACATAGAAAATACCCAGAACACCCGAAACAAATATTTGCAGATCGTACAAATATTTATCCCAAGGCGGGAATCGAACCCGCAACCTCCTGCGTCGCAGGCAGACCTTCACCCGTCGCGCCACCTCGGTCGTCGGAGAGATCAACATTGGTTTGTTTTAGAGAAAAAGCTTATTGATTACTTATTTTCTCAAACCAGAATCTGTTATTTTAAATTATTTTAACTAACCTGATTGACACGGTAACGAACACTGTTACCAAAACAATTTAAACGATAACAACATAACAATGTTGTTATTGTTTAAATTGTTTTACTTGTACTTTACCCCGTGAAAAACAACAAATAAATTGTGAGGTTTTTTGTTATTATAGTGCGTAACCCCACACTAAGGGTAATTTCTAAGAAATCAAATAATATCGCAAAAAATTTAATTTTTAGGGGAGGACGCGGGTTCAAGTCCCGTCGAAGTCGAAAATTTTTGCGATATTATTTGATTTCTTAGAAATAAATTGTGTCCGTCTAACAGAACGTTATAAAGTAAGGGAAGGCAAGCCATCACTAAAGTCTAGCTCGCTTAGTATTCAATCCCGGGCTATACAATTATTGGACGCTGTTCCACGAGTGGGGATTTTAAAACAAGGGTTAAATTCATTTTCTTTCAAGAAAATGACGAAGAAATCCAGATTTTGTTTACAATCTTGGCTGAGTACATACGTCGGTATGTACATACAGGGTACAACGGATAGGGTGTACTAAGCCGAAAAGGTGTGATTCTGGACCCTGACGATCAACTTGTGAATTGCGATTTGTTTTTTAATTTTGAATTATTTATTTTTTGAGCAAAAAATAAAGGTTTTTTTCTTCCTATTCGTGTTCTTTTACACGCACTTGTTATTTAACATAACAAAATATATCACAAATGTTTTCTGCTTGTTATTTCAGTAAAACCGGTGTTTTGTCATGAACTTATTATAAAAAATACTTAAGTAGATATGTAAATCTTTTGAAATTTCAATACAATAACAATAATGTAAGAATACATGAAAAAATAACGTAAGAATACATGTAAAGGAACACGAATTAAAATATACCTAAAGGTCTTTAATTTTTTTCATAAAAAGTAAAAAATGCTCGAAATTCAAAAAAATGTAGAACAAACGTTTATCCTCTAAAACAAAGATGTCGGAAGCATATTGGCATATTTATTTCAATAGCACTGTTCACATTAGGGCGACCCGATTGTCGGTATAATATGAGTATGACCGAGTGACTCTGTAAATGACATACATTGACATACGGCTTCTGCAGTATGTCAACTAAATGCATTTCGCGCATATTGTTTCATTGGAGAATTGAATTCTATGATTTGATTATGTTCCTTCGAATGAGACTGGTAATTATTGACTCGTCGGAAAACTGTTATTACTGGAATGCTAATGAACTTGAGTAATAATGCCTAATTACGCACTTACCGAATTATAAAGTGTGTTGCATCAGCGTCCGTGTACTTAGGAGGATAATAAACGGAAGCCGAGGAGTATTTTCCTTAATATCTTAATTCACTGCTAGTTAAAGATGTTCTTCAAAGCCATAGGACAAAATTTACTCAATGATCAATTTTCGAATATAGTGTTTATAGAAGATTGACCGTAGTAAAACTACGCCAAGTGGTGCCGGCTTAGGCTTTACACCCGGGGCCCATGACAGATCGACACGACCGGGGAGAAGTCAGGCGCAGGACCAACGGCTCAACGTGCTTTCAAACTACTGAACGGATCGGGCTGAAATTTTGCATAAGTACAGGTAATTCTAATCCTGGAATCAAACATAGGATAATTTTTATCCCAAAAATCAATTCTCAAGGGATAGAAATCACCTTTAAACGTTTTTAGGAACAACGCGTGCGAAACCGCGGGTATAAACTAGTACTTAATTAATATTTGAATACACATTTTGTGTTGTGCGCCAGCGGTACAGAACTGCGATAGCCTTTAGGTTGATTTGATCCTATATAAAAATCCACTATTTACTTTTCATCTCGAATAAAGTCTTCGAGATTTCCTCTCGTCAGAGATTTTCCATTTACGCCAACAAATCTCACCACCCAGTTAATACAGACTTAGGAGTTCCAGTAACATACATCAGACATTCGTATTAACTGAAACAACAGCTATTCTCGAGGGATTAGAGCTCATTATTCTTTGACGGGATAAGGGAAGTATAAGATGGCACAGAACTACAGAAGTTTTGCCTGAAAATAAGTTACAATAAAAGAATGGCAAAATTAACGCGTTTTTTTCTATTACTAATTTCCATACGATGACAACGTGATTTTTAAAGGTTACTTATAAGATTATTGCGGCACCAACCTATAAAACGCGTTAGAAGAATGTTCACAAAAAAACTAAATAGCGCCTAATAACTAACTTATTTGTGGTATCTTGAACTAATCCTAATTCTTATTTACTACTTACACTTCATGTTTCAATTATATGCTTTTTCAAAATGACTTTTTATATATGACCCTCGGAGATAAAAACCGCTTCGTGCTTAGAATTTGCACCACCCCAACTCTTCCCCCGGGTGTCGTAAGAAGACTAAGAGATTTCTACCCGGGGGCGGGCAGCAGCGCCCCCAGCAGAACAATTCTACCACCAAACTGCGATTCCCAACCCGTATGTCCACCGCGAGGATTATGTGATTCCGTGGCCCGTCCAGCAAAAGACCAATATAATATAGGCTGATATAAGCTATGGAGATAATAATGAAAAACCATAACAATTTTTTAAGGTTTTTGCTATTTTAATACGTAAACCCTTGAATTCGGGGTAATTTCTAAGAAATCAAATAATATCCCACTAAAACCGACTTCGATAGGACTTGAACCCGCATCCTATAGTACAGGAATGCGCTAGCCAATTTCGCCACGACGTCAACGTGGGAGCCAAAAAACTGGGACTTCCTTCCGACTCGTTAGCTTCACCTACACCGAAAACATTGAAATTTTATCCAATAATTTTTTTTTTTTTTTTTTGAGAGAAATGAACATTTTTTTAATTTCTCACCCCAAATGTGGTAGGACATCGAAAGGGACCTTTTATTTAAGCCACCCGTTACCTGTACCTACCAACCTGTTACCCGTATGACTGCAACATCACCTGCTAATCTACTGCTGGATATGGTCACATTTGCCACCCCTTGATATCTGTATTCCAGTTCACCCTATACCAACTGGCTATCTCCGTTGGGAGGTGAGTTACGTCACGAACGCGCCTACTGACGTCATCACGCGCTTCAAAACTTTTCACGACCGGAATTAACTTAGGAATTGAGTTGATACGGAGTTTGAGATTAAGTACTTATTTATGGTGATAAAAAGTTATTTTAACGGAAATAAAGTGACGTTTTGAAGGTCTTAACAATGGATGATTTTCTAACAGAGATCTTATTTGCTATCCCATTAATGGGACAGGGTCTTGTGCAAACTTCATCCATTACACAATTTTTCAGTTTTACCAAAATACTTTACTAATTAACAGTAGTACAGTGATTTTATTAAGAAACCCATTAGGTAGGTACTTTTTGTTTGGAGTGCGCTTACCTTGGGGAGCGTGAACCAAATGCTTGGAAACCTTTTTATATATATAAAATACAGGGTGCCACGAAACATGTGTACTAAGACGAAAGAGGGATTCTGGACCCTGAGGGGATTAACATTTGTTCACGATTTTTTGAGTAGCGACCATTTTTTATCCTTAAAATCAAAAATTAGAGACTTGCTTCTTCACATTCGTGTTCTTTTACTTGAAATAAATTAGAACTAGTATTTACAATTGAAACAATTGACTTATATATAATTGCTATTATTATTTAACATTTTTTTTATATCATTTTGATTTCTTAAAAAAACTTACCTGCTTGTTAAAAAATCCACATGTATATTAAACCTCTGTACGCAAGAGTGAGGCAGACATAACTAGTCTTTATGAAGAGAAGGTGTACTAAGTAATACACGTCAAGATAGATTCTACCGAGATTCCTCCCCATTTATAACTCACCGCGAAACACAGGGCTGCATTTACAAAGAAGGCGGAAAATTCGACTAAAACAATTCGACTAAAACACAATTTTACTAAAAACATTTCGACTAAAGCAATTCGACCTTGATTTGACCCGACTTGTAGGCCACCCACCCTCGCTTGTCACCTAGAGCCATAATTATGATGAAACAAAATTTTTCGTTGTGAAAACGAATTGTTTTACTTAGTCGAACTGTTACTAGTTGAAATGTTTTTAGTCGAATTGTTTTAGTCGGACTTTCCGCAAAGCGTAAAACTTACAGGCTTACATTAATTTAAATAATCATTTCTATGCTTGTTTTTCTTAAATAGCTAAGTGAGAACGAGGAGCAGTGAACAAACTGTGCACATTATGTATAAAAATCACATTATAATGTGAAGGCAAATGATGTTACGGACGGCAATTTGGTGTCAGAAATAAATAAATATTATTTATCAACAATTTTTTTTTTTAATTTAACAAAATATTTATTCACAAAGAAAATTATACTAGTATTTACAATTGAAACAATTGAGCTAACTGCCGACTGTTGCAAACAGTCTACAGATAGCTCAACTGATCCATATCAACACCAGTCGGAAGCGTCCCCAAGACGCTGGCTGCATTGTCACGCTGTATGGCAATGCTGATACGCTGTGCCAGATACTCACCAGCTCTCGGGTCACGCGTCGCTTCGACCAGACGCTCGGATAGTTTTTTGAAAACCCGAAGAGCCTCGGTACCCCACGGACCTAGGGTCTCGACTCCAAGGGGAGCAAATGCGTAGGCTCTGTCGAGATCTGCATATTTGCGCCTCTTGAGATCTTCGGCCTAATCTGCCGCCGCACCCGCCCTCACGGATGTCCTCGGAAGATGGGAAGGCGCAAGTGAGTCGACGCATGTAGCATCCCACACAATGGGCCTCCCCAACTCCCATGGGACTAGTGTCATACCGTCGGGCTTCTTACCATCGTCACGCAACAGACCATTCGGTTCGAGAACAGCGGTGACAAAGGCCCGCCGGATGATGTCGTTAAGGCTAGCGTGGCGAGATAAATAAATTAAATATATATATACGGTTCACAGTTACTAACATGCAATTTAGTAAATATTATCCTGTAATATGCTTGTTTTTGCTGCAAATAAATATATTAATGTTTATGTAATATAAATGGTAAGGAAATACTAAGAGTTAAGTGCAATCCGAACCGAAGAAGCTACGAAACATCGTCAACTGTTAGCATGTTCGTGCCAGTTTTCATCACAAATGCCTGCACTCATAAAATATAATGGTTCATAACTCAGACAATGTTGCAGCAACTAAACTTTTTCATCTGTGAGATAGGGAAGATAAATGAATGCTTTTGAAACTCGCAACTAAACGTTAGATTCATCTGCTGTTGCGGAAAAACGCTAAATACTCAGAGGGTGGTGAAGGTTGGCAATCACATCACATCACACTAATATTATAAATGCGAAAGTTTGGATGGATTCATGGATGGATGGATAGATAGATGGATGGATGTTTAGTACCTCTTCACGCCAAAACTACTGAACGGATCGGGCTGAAATTTTGTATACAGGTAAGTCAAACCCTGGAATCAAACATACTTTTTATCCCATAAATCAGTTCCCATGCGATAAAAATAACCTCAAAACGTTTCCATAGAAACAACGCGTGCGAAGCCGCGGGCAGAAGCTAGTACTAAAGAAATGAAACACCTAATGAAGTCTTGCAACTTGTCTGGCAGAGATTGCTCTAAAGCGAAGTATCGCCAATTGTCACTTATTTTATTGCATTATAGGTTTCCGTGTAAATTGTTTTGAATCAATAAAGTGGAATAAGAAAAAATAAAAGAAAGATACCTATCTGTACATTTTTACGTAACAGTTTAGTTTTCCCTAGGAGGGAATTCTCAGGGAAATTTGTAATTTAAGCTAAATTTTATAACTAGCTCCCTAGTTTTAGCGTGAAGAAGTAACAAACGTACAACGTACAAATATCCATCCATCCCCCAACTTTCTAATTATTATTAGTGTAGTGTGGCTCCAAAATATTCGCCCCCACTCCCACAGCCCCCCGTAATCCCACCCGAGGGGTGGCTAGTTTGAAACACGTCTCTTTTATCCCACAATAACGGCTAATCTCCATATTGGAGCACAGAGATATACTCGTATGTACACAATGAGCATCGTGTTAAGGTAGCAACAGATTACTACGACCTCTGTGGCTCAACGGGCGACGGTCCGCCTGCGACGCAGGAGGTTGCGTGTTCGATTCCCGCCTCGGGACAAATGTTTGTACGATCTGCAGACATTTGTCCAGGGCGTTCTGGATGTTTTCTATGTATAATAAAAAATATCTATCTATGTAATGTATTATGTATATCAGTTATCTAGTACCCATAACACAAGCTCTGCTTAGCTTGGGGCTAGAAAATGCTGTGCGAATTGTCCAGCTTTATTTATTATTTATTTACTGTGGCCAGGCCAACCAACACTTTTCTAATTTGTAGATGACGCACGCTGAATTTAAGTACAAGTCAAGATACATGCAAACGCTGACTGAAGAGATTGTTGATCTTAATCATACATAATGTAGGGTCTAATAATATTCTCCACTTGAGACCCAGCTGAAAGAAAATAATTTGGACAAACGCAGGTCAATCTTTATCATACCCCGCTTGATCCATCCTTATGGTACGAGATCAAATTAGCCAGATGATATGATATGATATGGATCAGTTGAGCTACCTGTAGACTGTTTGCAACAGTCAGCAGTTAGCTCAATTGTTGCTATTGTGAATACTAGTATAATTTTCTGTGTGAATAAAGATACTTTAGCCAGATTAAATCAGTTGAGCTACCTGTCGATTGTTTGTAACAGTCTGCAGTTAACTCAATTGTTTCAATTGTAAATACTAGTGTAATTTTTTTTCTTTTAATTGATTGTAATTTTCTTTGCCGGATTAAATGGAAAGTACAGACCTAAGAAAACACAAGTGAACGGTGTGACAAATTGAAAGCAAATGTAATGTTACCAACATTACGTGTCAACGACACCAGACGAACATTCGGTAAAATTGATATAAAACACGTACAGTAGAGTTAGTAATAAAATGAACAATAAAATTGCATTACAACCCACGAATATTGTAACAATAACACGCGTGGGCAACCCCACGCATGTTATTTTTTCAATATTTCTAAGTCCAACAAATAGAATACAAACAAAAGACGAAAACGTACCCGAGCGTCGCATCAGTCGACGTACACCTTTACCCAACTGCGTCACTCATTCAAGCATATCGCGTGGGTGTTCAGCCACCCTCCTCTCCCATCTCTTTCCCTCTAACCATGTAGCCATAAAGCCTTCCTTGTCCGCCCGCCCACGGGTTTCATTCACGCCCACGCAGCCCATTCAAGCGCTGTGCATCGCTGTTTTGATTAATTGACCTAAAGCGGCTGTAAAGTTTGGGAATAGCTGTTTGGTTTAGTTCAGATATTTTACGCCCACGCAAAGAGGCTGAAAGTCACAGTTTAGGCTGATAATTTAATATCATTATAGTAATGCTTTTATGTAGCAGAGTTCTAAAGACATCTTAATCATCTACTAAACGGTTTCTGAAATTCGGAGCATTTTTGTTTGTCATGAAACCCCAAATTCAAATCTAGATCAGGATACTTTTTTAAATTCTTGCTTAGTTTACTATGGTAAGACAAACTTGCTCTACATTTACGATCAGCGGTTGGGACTGTACGTTCTGAAAGTGAATGAAAATGAACATGAAAACTATTTATTCAAATGAACTTAACTTTTCTCTATGAGCCAGGACAAAGATTAGTTCATAAGTAGCCTTTAGTTTGTTTCTGAAGAGTAACCGCGTACAACATGCAAAAAATATCACTGATATTAACTCTGACTGCTACATTTTATCATAATACCACGTGTAAAGCAGCGGGCTGAGAATAGTAACATATTAAAAGGGCTGATAAGTTTTCTAAGTACCTATCTCTTTTCCCATTATCGAGAAAAGCTCACAGAGCATTCGTAATGTAAACCTCTATTTCTGTATTATCCCTATTTTCAAACCTATTCTTCGAAACCAGCATTGTATAAAGGACAGCAAAAACAACAAAGTTTCCTTGGACCTTTCTTTATTTACTCGTACAAAGGCTAACAAAGAATCGGCCGCAATGTAGGGTGGTGGGTAGGCGGCTAGGTTGGCTGGTTGCTATAGTATTAGGTGCGTGACTTTGAGTTCAAAATCCGACAACAGACTTCGCCTCGCTACATCCAGGTTACTCCTAGAGCATACAAAAGCTTCGAACGTATTTTGCTCCAACTCAAAATTAATAACGTTTATTTCTTAAGGCTTACATAAGCTGATAGAAATTTAAACTGATTTATTATCAAATAAGAAATAAAGTGCAGAATGATTCTCTTCGCTTTAAGTTTTTGTCCAGTCAGTAGAAGTACGTAAAACTTGAAAACTAACAACTTAGGTAAAAGTTTCATATTATCTGTTTACTTTACCTTTAAAAGATTGAAGTGAATCGATAAATCTATGTAACTTATTTAGTTCCAAGTTTTACTTTCGTACGTGTTTCATTATATTCGTACGTCCAGTACATTTTCGTACGTGTGTTCACATAATTTACCTTATCAACCATCCAAGCTTCCATCGTACAGTGCGGCTATGCCTTAGCTTTACTGGCTTTACAAAGCTACGACGCGGGGGCGCGGGCGTAGCGCTTCGTCGCGGGTCTACGGCTGCTACGGTGCTACGCTATTTCTGCTCGCATACCTATCATTTTTAATTTAAAAGCGGTATTCTTACCCTGTCGTGCTATTTTGGCGCGATATGAATGTACGAGTACGGTGGTGGTTAATAGGAAGCGGTATTAAAAAAGTTTATTTATAAACATGATTTCAGGGTTAGACAGCCATTGAGGAATATTTTAATGGTTTTAAGGACCTTTTGCGTACTTTCTTGGATTAAAGCCGTACAATCTACTAACACATTGGTAACGTACAGTCAAATATTTTGTACCTACAACTAGCGCTAGTTAATTTTTTTACTTTAGCTAAATGAGTCTAGGGTTAAGTTCAGCTGCCTCAGGGTTAATACGGGCTCCACTACCAATAATCCTAACTTAAAAACCGCAATCAAGTATAGATTGGTTCAAAATTAGGCTTATTTCCCAGGCTACATAGTTTAGTTAGCCTATTAAAATTTCATTTGAATTTTCGGAAATTGGGTTTTTTGGGAGTGTAGGCATGAATCCCTGGGACATCAATCCGGCATCAACCATATATTTAGTGATCACGTCTGATTCTTAAAAAAAATGTTTTTACCTACAGCTGGAACTAGAGTTTTACTTAAACCAGAGTTTTCTTAAGGTAATTCTCTTTCAGCTTCCTTATTATTTCACCAACAATTTGCTAATGAAAATGCATAAAGAAACGTACGTTTTTCCTTTTGTAAGTACACCGGAGCTTGCGATATAATTATGTAAATCTGGAAGCCGTATTCGCGGAAAGGTCGGTAAAGCCATCCGTTTCCCGACCTTTACGAATACGGCTTTCAAATGTTTGCAGCCTTTGTACACAGGGAAGCTTGCGGTTGGCTGGTTCAGTTATTATTATGATCAACTAGCTGCGCCCCGCGGCTTCGCCCCCGTGGATATTTATGTTTCCAACTTTCTTAATTTTTTCTTTCATAAGAACCTTCTCCTGACAATAACAAACACAACAAAGAAAGAATTAGCGAAATCGGTCCAGGCGTTGTTGAGTTATGCGCTTACCAACACATTTTGCGATTCATTTTTATATTATAGATTATAGTCCAGATAAATGGAGCAAAGAAACAACAACATGGTTTCCCCGAGAGAGGAAAAGGAATCAGGGCAGACCTTTCACACGGTGGGCCGATGTGATTGTCAAAGGAGCAGGCAAGACATGGACGAGGAGAACCCAAGACAGGGAGGAGTGGAGAAGGCTGGGGAAGGCCTTTGCCAAGCGGCAAACGAACTAGTATTCCTAATTTTGTAAATAGTATGTAATTATGTAATGTTTGTAAATACTTAGTTTGAAGAAAGGCTTATAATGTATTATGAATTTAATAAACAAAATCTCAGTCCGATTCGTTAGGTGCATATGGCATTTATAAACGTTTGCTTTTATAATATTTGTAGGAAGTTGTTCCAATAAAAACATTTTTTAATGTATATTGGTGTTTGAATAATAAATCCAGCTGTTTTAAACAAGCTACGGTTTGGGTCAGCCCTTATCTGGTAACAGTGTAGAATTAATTGAAAATTCGGCCGATAGCTCGTTCCTTTGACCGACTCAGCATCATTTGAATTTTATTCAATTAATCGGTAAATTGATTGAAATTCAATTGGCCTTTGTAACAATTGATTAATACGTTAAGCGAAATATTGGGTATGAGCTCTAAAATTGTGCGCACAAATTCCTAAATAATCATAAAAGCATTATTCCACTGCCGACGCCATGTTTTTTTGTTGTTGTTTTTGTTTGAGTTATTAAAGTGGGATAAAGATTTACAGCTTATTATTTCAAATCTATTAAAGTCAGGTGTAAATATGGTGCAACTTATTTCTAGTACCTAGAATATCATCTTAATGTCAATGAGGCAAAATTGGGTTCCGTACCCGAAGGGTGAAAACGGAACCCTATTACTAAGCTTCCGCTGTCCGTCCGTCCGTCTGTCAGAGGGCTATATCATGAACCGCCTGTTGAAGTTTTCAGAGAATGTGTATTTCTCTTGCCGCTATAACAGCAAATAAAATAAATATCCAAATTAAAGGGGGCTTCCATACAAAAAACTTGATTTTTGGGCTTTTTTTGCTTGTCAAGGCTGTATCTCTTGAACCACAATAGGTTACAACAATTTATACATGGTCACATTATCTTTCTATAAATAAGTAACACTTCAATTGTACAAATACTAAAAATTTAATAAAGATGAAAATTTAAAATGCCTAACAAGTGAAAATTTTGATGTGCTTTGAAAAAGTTGCCTGATTTTACAGTACACAACCCTTCGTGTGCGAGTCGACTCGCACTTGGCGGCTAATTTTCTTATTTAGAAAAAGCCTCATTTAGTATCCAAGAAGGTTGTCAAATCTTATTGATTTCTTTATTTAGCGACACTCAAAAACATAATACAATCAAAATGAAATTTTTAAGATTACATAATACCTACAGAAAGACTCGGACATCAAGGATCTTTTTCTTTTTCTGAACAATATTTCAGTCATTAGACTAATTGAGACCTTGTAAAATCTTTTTCTAACTAAATTTCATTACAGTCTTCACCATTTAAAGCGTAATTTAGTCAACGTAGCCTACCTAATTCAATCCAGGTGTTAGGTGGGAAAAGCTGCGGGCAAGCTATTGTAATATAAAAATAACACAACGGATGTACACCAGGCCCTTACATTAATTTAAATTACAATACTATTTGACCTTTCCAACTCGTAATTAGTCAACATACCGTAACTCCCAGAATCATACATTAAGTATAGTTATTCTGCGTCAATGCTTCAACTTTCCCTCTCCCCCTACCATTCCTCAGAGACATTTCGCAATTGCAGTGACCTTCGCCCTGACTTTGACCTAATGTTATACACCCGCGCGCGCAAATATCAGAGGTCAATTTACCTTTGAGCTCGCGCCCATCTAGATTGGGGATATAGCGTGGGATGAGTTAAGGGGAAGACACATCAGCGAAACGTTTTTTTTAAATGGGAAGGAATATAGAAACTCTCACAAACTTGTCTCTCTCTGCCACGTTTGCTGGAAGAGAACTCTTTTTATGGTTAAACTCGCCTAACCTCTCTGGTTTTAAGTTTTACATGTATGTTAAATCTCGAGCAAAAAAGTAAGGAAATGAAAATGGCGAAACAATGGGATTTGAAGCATAAGGCTGCAGCCAAACGAGCGTAATTTCTTGAGTTGTGAGTCGCGCAAATTTTGCCCATCAGAATACAACTCATTTTGCGTCGCCGTGTGAATCAAACAGGACTTTTCTATGAAAACATATGCAGCAGAAATTACGCGACCGAAATTCTGCGACCGACAACTCAAAAATTTATGCTCGTCTGGCCTCACACTTAAACCTTGCACTTGGGCAGTGTCTTTTACCACACCAAAAAAATATTTTTGTAGAGCGGATGTCAAAAATTCTCAATTTTCAGTTATTCTGCTTTCAGATTAAATGAAGATGCAAAGCTGTTGTAGTATTTATTTATGTTCCTTCAAAAATATTGTAACACGGAAACTTGTAACATCAGGTTTTTACGAGTACATAGAATTTAAACGCCCGTAAGAAATCCGATAGATTTCATCACAGAAATTCTTTCTCTGGCGGTTATTCGGTTTATTTTTCTGAGTTAACCATTTTAATTTCGAGCATTGTAGGCTATGTTTAGCCCAGAATGCTCGCAATTTCCCGCTCTCGCCTTAACGTGGATATAATTCCAGTACGGGTCCCAGAGTCGTATTGAACTAGTGAATTTCCTTTTCAAATGTAGACTGAAAAACTTTGATACCTAACATTGAAGATATTTACAGTATAATTAAGAGCCATTATCAAATCAAGTGTAAAGAGGCATAGCCAAGGCTCTATACATCATCGAAACTAGTTTCTGCTATAGAAAGTTTCTATAGAAATATTCAAAGATTATTTCTATTCAGAGATCTGATTTATGGGATAAGGGGTAGCTTATGTTTTATTACAGACCTGGACCAACATCTATGCAAAATTTCAGCTCGATCGGTTTTCTAGTTTTGGTGTGAAGAACTATTTGTTCAAAAATCCAAACTTTCGCAGTTACAATATTAGTGAGAATGTGATAAGTTGCAAAAGATAAGGGAACTACCGAGACAAAAAAAAAATAGCATATAGCTAACCCTAGTTTAAAAGGAACTGAGAGGAACAATGATCGTCGATCGATTTGCAATACCAGCTATCACCTAGGGCCACTAAAAAGCAAAGCTGAGGCTCCATTGCTTGTACATAAAATTTTAGTTTGAAAAACAAGGTATGAAAAACATACCTATCTACCTCAGGTATTTCAATGCATTTTATTGTTACTTTCTTTCAAGTGTAAATCCCACGCAAATTGCGAGGTTTTCATAGCAAGTGCTAAGTTGAAGCTTAACTTATTTTTAATCCAATTTAAACTTGTGAAAGAACTATTACTGTTCTCTGAGTTACATTGAGTGTTTCATTATTAAGGGTTCTTTAGAGTCTGAATGTTGTGCTGATTTTACATTTTAATCTTGTTTTTGTTTTTTAGTTCATCACACTATTAATATAAATGCAAAAGTTTGGATGGATGGATGCATAGATGGATGGATGGATGGATGTTTGTTACCTCTTCACGCCAAAACTACTGAACGGATCGGGCTGAAATTTTGCTTCCATGTAATTCTAATCCTGGAATCAAACATAAGGCTCATATTTATCCCGTAAATCAGTAATCATAATCAGCCATCCAAACTTTCTCATTTATAATATTAGTGTGTAGTGATTTATTTTTAAAAACAACAGTTGTGTTTTGTATGTGTGAGTCTGAAGACGCAGATAAAGAATTTATATATCACAAATTCACAATACACTACAAATACTCATTATTGCACACCAAGATGAGAGAGAAAAACAAAAAAGGAAAACACAAACAGAAAAACAATTGCACAATGGGTGGCCTTAAAAACCAAAGGCCAAAGCTATTTCTTCCGGGCACCTTTAATCTATCACTTTCGCTTTAATAAAGTATGCAGTATATAATGTATGCAAACCTTTGCGCACTGCGCCAGAATCGCCCCTTTTCTATTCGATGTTAAATTAATTATAATTAACTAACAACCTTCATTTCATTTCAGGTAAATTCTACAATCCAGTTACAATCGGCGGGATCTCTCGTAAGTTGATTGTCTAGCTAAAACGGTCCCTAGTCAGGAATAACTTAGTTTCGAGAACTCCTCACTCTGTTTTAGGACCGACTATTCAAAACTTACTGGAAATTTACAATGTAATTTCTTGAGTATTTTTTCTTTTCATGAATTTAGGTATCAAAAGTTTTTTTATATCACGGTTAGGTTATCACCTCTGAAATCACGGGAAAACTTTGAACAACTGAACAACGCCAATCGGTTTCACTTCTTCCGTTAGTGGACAAAACTGAGTTGTAGAGAACTTTTTAAACTTTCGCGATTTGTTTAACATAGTTGAAGAGAATCAACTAATATTAATCAACTAATATTTGCTTAAAGTTGGATGGTTATTTTCTTGGAAATTTTAAATTGCGTAAGTCTGTTGTTTACCTTATCTGATTGCAAGTAGGAGCAATTCGTGGGAGGGCGGGCGGTACACACGAATTATTTTGATTTTGTTGGATCTTATCAGAAAAGGTTTTATTGTGTATTTATTTTATTTATGTTACTAAATATTGTTTTATCATAATATTATACAATGGATTTTCGCAAAGTAACGCCTGAATCTATTATTTATCTAAGAATCAACTACACTGCTGCCTATGTGGTGCCGGCTTAGAATTTCAACCGATATCGCTCATAATTATCAGAGCCAATAAGCATATCAGGAGGAGGTCTACTTCAAATCCCGGACCAGCATCTATATCCATACTTATATTATAAATTAAGTATCTCTATCTGTATGTCTGTTACCTTCTCGGACCAAAACGGCTGAACGAATCTTAATGGCATTTGGCGTGGAGATAGATGGTATTCCGGGAACGGAAAAAGACATACTTTCTATCTCGGAAAAGAGCGTGCGAAGCTGTGGGCAACTGCTAGTAGGCTATAATTTTAACCTAATCGTGGTTCAACGCATTTTGATTGATTTTAAAGAAACTTAGAATATTCAGACACTGGAAAAGTCGTAGCGAAAAGCAAGCGGTGCCATTAAAAAAGAAGTTGAAGTTGACTCTATATCACAGATATTATAATACTGCTCTATATGATTTCATAGAAACTTGTATAATTGCCTTACCTACTAAGTTATAATTTCAGTTTACTATCAGTAGGTCTCGTGGATGATTTTATAGTTTGTTTGTAGCGCTAATTATTACATAAAAATAATTTATATGAACTATCTATTGTGATAACAGGTCCCGAGTTAATTGGAGTTGATATGGAGATGATATTCTGTTTCGGTTGCTAGGTTTATTTTCACACTTCATTTCTATTTTGAAAACAATTTAAATTACCTTTCGTTTACATAAGCAAGATAATTTTTACACGATATGTTGTTATTTAAGTCTGTTCACCAGTTTTTGTGTAAATTTGTTTGAGTAAGTCCAAAAACTCACGTTTTGACTGTACGGAAAATCAATTTTAAGGCAAAAAAACATTTTTTTTACAATATTTTGTTAAGCATCAAATGTTTAGGATTCTAGTTAGTAAGTTATGGAAGTCGAAAAACGATTGACAAAATTTGACACGATACAAAAAAATTGCAATGTTTCCTCTAAATCTTCATTTTTGCTCAAATACCTACTTCTACGGAAAAAGCAGTTTCATTTGCTAGTTATTTATCATATTTAAATTTAATTTCGTCTGCATGTTCCTTAATAAATACTTTAGACGAGTATGGTTATATTTTATTGCTAAAGAGTATTATTTTAGAGCAATAATCCAATTTATAAAAAACGACCAGTGAAATTCGGCCATTCCGCAGCTCTCGCCTTCCCCGCGCGACGTTGGCTCGTCCTTGTCTCGCAAACCCGATCCCACTTCGTCTTAAAGTGGAGACTTTACTGGTCCAAGAAATTTTTTATTGTATCTCGTTATCTATCTGTAAACTGCATACAAAGATTTTTCAATATTAGCCTGTCTGAACCGGAATCTAACCAAATTGTAAAAAAAAAATATACCGATACCGCTCAAAAGGCTCAATCGTTAGGATTATTTTTGAATTATTTTTTTCCAAATAACATAGCATCTTAAATAAATGTAAAGACCATGAAATATTACGTGTTGCCTACAATTAATATAATTTAGCAAATGCTCAAAATGTGTCCTATTCTGTAGTACATTCTGTAGTATACAAATTCTCACTCAACAATTTCGCTCCCTATTGATTTATTTATCTTTTCATGGTGAATTGATGAATCACATTATTATTTTATCATGCACTTTGATAGTGTTATTAGATATGTATTTCTCAAGTGGGTAGGTACTTATTAATCATACTTTAAAATGATAAAATCAGTTAGGTATGTGCCTAGACAAAATACTAGGAACGGCTAAGTGTTTATTTTCCTGAAATTATGAATATAAAATGTTATGGTCTTCCTTTTATTTAAGACTAGACTATCGCCTCGCGGTTTCATCCGCGTTGTTCCCGTTCCCGTAGGAATTCCGGGATAAAATATAGCCTCTGAAAAGTAAGCTTTCTAACGGTGAAAGAATTTTTCAAATCGGTCGAGTAGTTTCATAGCCTATTCAATACAAAAAACAAACAAACAATCAAATCTTTCCTCTTTATAATATTAGTATAGATGCCTATGATATTGAAAAAACAATCCTTATACAATTATAAGGATTGTTCTTTCAATATCATATTGGCTCAATAGCCTACTAGTTGGTATCGTAAAATTACGGGTGTTTTTTTTACAATTTGGAGGGCTCGATTCCCGGTTCAGATATTAAAAATCTTTGAATTGCGATTATTAAAAAATCTTTGAATGCCGTTTAATTTTTTTTTTATAATCAAGATGAAGTCTTCTTTCAGTAAAAAAAAAAAATTATCTACAATATTTGAGATACTTTCCTTCGTAAAATATAGTAAGGTTGCCAACACTAAGAAAGAAAAGAAAGAAAGAAAATCCATTTATTTGGCCCAAACATAAACACACACAAATAATAAAAATAATAAAGATTACATAAGGGGCCAAAAAGGTCCCTGTCTCAGCATTATGCCGCTACAAGCCACAGCGAGTAGCGGCGCTGATTTTAACACTAGTATCTACCTATTCTAAAACTCGAATAAAGACCCTCACCCACTCGCTTTTGAAAATAGAATTTAAGCAGGTGGCAGAAAGATAACCAATCGAAGATCAAGTTTAATCGGTCACTTGAAACACACAGCTCAAACTAGTAATAGCTAGTTTAGTTTACCTAATTCTTCGATTACCTATTTCTATTTTTAATGTTTATGAAAATTATATGTATATCTAAAATTGTGTTAATCAACAAAATAAATTACAAATAAAAAGAAATGACAGCAGTAGTACTTATAGTAGAAATTACAGTTGCAGACTGTTGTAAACAATAAAGTTTAGTTTAAAAGCGAAACTAAGAATACCTATATACTATTTGAACTGACCGCACCAAGCACACCGTGGGAACAGAATTTTAGAATTCGCAGTATTCAATCGAAATTTTACACACTTTACCAAGAAATCAAACCGAGTCCGCCATGCATCGCCAGAATTTCCTTCCTCAATCTCTTCAAAGCGTGTTAGATGCGGAGAGAATTTTCTTTAACGTTTGTATCATGTGAACAAACGACCCAGCTGAGTTGTATTGAGCTATGTTGGCAACCTGCCAGGGTCACCTTCAAGTCCAAAACGTTCTAAATTATACTGATAAATAACCAGAATTGGGCTCTTTTATCGCAGATTAAGATCGCTTTTGGCTTACCGAAATTAAGTCCATACTAGTTGCACTGTTACAATGTCACCAACTTATCTGTGCTCGTGTGCAATTTTTTTTACATAAATCGTTTATTACGGAGACGATGCAATCTGCAGAAGTTTTAAAAACGGTGTCGCAGATGATAACGCCCTCATCAGAAATTAAAGTGGAAAGAGTTCCAAAAAAGTGAAAATTACAAAATATAGGTAGGTAAGCTATTTATTTTACACCCATTTATTATCATACAATATATAAAGATAACAATTTAGTTTTTTAAATAAAAAAGTATTCAACGAAATCACTCAAAAATTACAAGCTAAGTTTTTTATTACTAAGTTATTTAGATTTTTTATAATCTAAGTTAGCCAGTCTCTGTTTGGAAAAATGTGTGTGGTGTGTAAGATGTGTGAGGGTGTGTGTGCGTGTGTATGGGGTGCTCCTGAGGACACTGGTCTCTTAAGAGTCCGGGGACAGGAGCTTCCGCTCCAACAGGAGATTCCAAGTGTTATTATATTATGTGATATCATTCACCATATTTAAGCAGTTTCTCAATGTCATCGTAATTGTGGTGTGGTTAATTCCTTTAAAAGTTGGTATTCATTGATTCTACTAAAATATTCCAACTGGCGTCTCTGTCCATAGTATCGATCCAGGCGTCATCATCAAGACGTTTCATTTTTAACCGACTTCTAAAAAGGTTCTATGTCGGGCTGTACATAATGTGTTTTGTTTGTATGTTCTTCGATTTGTCCGTCAATTATGGACCAATTTTGAAAATGCATTCGCTATTGTATAGAGAACGGTCCGAGGTGGTCCCAACCTATACATAAATATTATTATATGTGACCACCTCCTTAATTTGTTCCCGAGGGATAAGTATTTATCCCGCAAAACTTAAAAACCGTGTAAAATTAAGGGATTCGGAGTCGGATTTAAGTTTTTTTAAACAATCAAATTATTGTATAGGATTTGGCAGACATGGAACTACGTAAATCCCTCTCGACAGCTCAGGGCTCAGAACAGCAAAGTTGGTGGCACTATGATTTTTATGAATGTCAGACAAACTTTATCAATAGTTTATTTTTAGCTTCATTTTCTGAATTGACGAATGCTGTTTACCTTTGCTTTAGAATTTGTACCTGTGGCCTCGGTTTTTAGTCTTTTTCTAATATACTGACTTGTAAAGGATTACAGACACGTGTTTATCGCATGACGACATTTACTCGCCTGCTTATTATTGGTTTGTTTAGGAGACCAATAGAGAAAGAAAAGATGGTGTATTGTTATTTAGTGTCAAAAAATATGATTTAATTTTATCGTGGGTTGAATTAACAATATATTTTGGTCCGAAATAACAAATTCGTGGTGAGAAACTGTGGGTCGAAATAACAATGCACCGAAAAGTTCACTCAACAGGACAAAATTAAAAAATTTAAAAACTCGCAGAAGTTTATTGGCTGAACAGGATTTTCATGAAACATGGCTAAGAAGACTCGGGATAAAATTATCTATGACACAAAAACTAAACGAAAATCAGTTCATCCGTATGGGAGCTGCGATACCACAGACAGATATACAAACAGACACGTTAAACTAATAACAAACCCCTCTCTTTTTGCGTCGGGGGTTAAAAAATGCACAAAAACACGTCAAATCAACGACAAAAATCGGTGTCAGTCTTTCGAAAAGTTTAAAGTGTCTAGGAAATAGGAGCTTACGAGATTCTTTTGATAATGGTTTCTAGTGTAAAAGGTGTCGGTAGCTCTAATAATAATATCCGGTTTTAAACCAATTACGTATTAAAATAGGACTTTCTTACCTACCAAATGCCAAATCAATAATACCGCTAAACAATATTAATTAATAGCTATCAAAATATCACTTGAAGCATTCCATTCGCAAATTAACAAGACAATAACATTTCAATTAATATCTACATTTACCTACCAAGGGCAGACTAACAGACAAATATTATTCCAACCAAACCTTCAAACTTCACCTCTCTTATTTCAAAATAAGGTTTATATTCCTTTAAACGATAAAATAAAAGGGAACCTTGAAGTCAGGTGCCGAGTTACCAAACGAAAGTTGATCCCAAAGAACTTTCGTGCTTAAGGACAAAGGGAACGCGCGAGCGGCGCGGACCGCCTTTGTAACGGCGAAGTGAGGTGAAACTGGTGTGAGCAGGGAAATATTTATTTATTTATTTTAGGAATACGGCTAAACACGAACAAAAATTAAGTATAAGTATAAGGACTGCCAATTAAAAGTTTTTACAAATAGTATAAAAGGATATTGAAGAGAACAAGTGGTGGACAAACCAAGTAGGTTTAATTAGATCTAGGAAATTTTGCAAAATGTAGGGCGATTTGGCGCCGGGAAGTTTTGACGTGACAACGTCTTATAATTCGATAGAGCCGGCTGCACGCACGAAAAAACATGACGTCATGCGGCGTTACCTCGTCATGCGGCGTTACCTCGCTCTGAGGCGTTCCATGTAAGGCTTGAAGTGCAAGCGAGAGCGCTCGACATCCGTCTCTCTCCTACTCGAGTGAGCGATGCGTCTGCGTTGTCACGTTCAACTATCGTCAGTAAACCGACTTTACAGACAACCAATTTTTTTTATAATATTTTTTACTAACTAGGTAATCCATACTAACCATGCTTTCATACTCATACTTCAGGTTTTTTAGACGGGGCTGTAAGGAAAGGTACCTTGACTGGTGTAGCTACAGGAAAATGTTCTTAGGGAACATCCATAATTTTTTGAGAAATTTTCATCAACATTCACAGATTAAAAAAGCAAGAAAATAAGCGTTTTACTCGAAAACTTTCTCTAAAAAATATGGATAGTTTCCTAAGAACCGAGTTACCAACAGATGGTTAAATTTTAAACAGTTGTTGTGACGTTTTTGACACAAATTTTCATACATTATACGTCAAAGTTAATCGACAAAGCTGCCTAATTGTCCGATTATCTTTTGGTGAACACAAACCTGAGACCGTTTTCCTATAGCTACTCCGGTAAAGGTACGGAGCAATAAGGAATATAGCCCTGTCCAAAAAATCTACCCTGTACTTCTGTGCTAACACTATTTTTACTTGAGGTTAATGTTTTAAAAATGTTGTAAAATTTTAAGAAAAGATACGTACTCGTATTTAGTTACTTTCTACTACACTACACTACACTTTCTTAGATTATTTTTTTAACAAATTGAATTAAAATGGAACTGAATTACACTCGGCTTCAGATCTAAAGACCTAGAAGCTACTCTGTACCAAGTGTAGGTACCAACGCAATTTACGTAAGCCCGAAACCACGGTATTCGTATACACTACACTACACTTTCTTAGATTATTTTTTTAACAAATTGAATTTAAATGGAATTGAATTACACTCGGCTTCAGATCTTAAAACTTAGAAGCTACTCTGTACCAAGTGTAGGTACCAACGCAATTTACCTAAACCCAAAACCACGGTTTTCCTAATCCATCTACTCCATAGAAGCGTGTTCCGTAATCCGTATCTACTAAATTACAATCAGCACCCCACAAATCAATACTGACAGTGAGTCGTGATTGGAAGTGTACACGTGGTAATAGCTAATGTAAATCAATAACGCGGCCGATCACCGAGCCATCTGTCCGGAGTTGGAAACATTGCTGTACTCGGAACATGCTTCATTCATTAACATGTATAAATACATCTTTATTCACAAAGAAATAACAATCAGCTAATAGAAATAAATTACAACTAGTATTTACAATTGAAACAATTGAGCTAACTGCAGACTGTTGCAAACAATCCACAGGTAGCAACTGATCCATATCAATACCAGTCGTCGCGTCCCCGCTACGCTGGCTGCCCCGCTGTATGGCAATGCTGGTGCGGTGCGCCAGATTCTCTCCAGCTCTCGGGTCACGCGTCGCTTCGACCAGACGCTCAGACGCTGTATATAGATAAAAATAAGAATCTCTGTTATAAGAAATAGAGATCCCACTAGGCTTATTATTGCCCCCACACAAAATTGCACTGAGTGGGAATAATTTGAGCAATGACAAACTTACCTACACAACATTTTTACGATGATTATTTTATATGGTGTCATTTTTACCCTAACCCAAAATATGCTGAACATGAAAGTCAAAGTATATAACAAAATTCCTGGAGACATAAGAGAACTGTCTTCTAGTAAATTTAAGACAAAACTCTGTAGGTGGCTCTTAGAAAAATTATTTTATGACATATGAATTTTATAATCAATAAATTACCTAGTTATATAAGTTAAATATTGTACGTCCTTAATTAATGGATAATAATATAGTATTCCAACTAGCTTTTAAGATATTTTTGTGAACAGTCTCTACAATAAATTTCATTTCTGAGATACAAGATGTCAACAAAGCCTTACTTACATCTGATCACACGCATCGCATAGCTAGACCATAGGAAGCGTGTGCGCTTGCGCAGCACGGTGTTCTAGAGAATAACAATTTTATGACCTGATAACTGGTCGACGCTCAATCTCATAAAAAAGGTGACGTGATACCTTACGGTCGGTAGGTAGGTTTGTTCCGCCCAGACAACCAAACTTGACAACTGGTTTTCTGGGCGGAATTTTATTTCCGTCTACACAACTGCTTGGTAACTAGTTGTCTCGACGGAAAATTTTCTTCCGCGGAGTCAACCAGTTACCTGGACGGAATTTTATTTCCGTCTACACAACTGTTTGGTAACTAGTGGTCTCGATGGAAAATTATCTTCCACGGAGACCACCAGTTACCTGGACGGAATTTTATTTCCATCTACACATCTGTTTTTTATGCATCTTTTTTCAGTTTCCGCATCAATATACTGAAAGCACCCTTTTGTCTGTGAATAAGATTCGAAATCGCGTACTCCTTTTAATCCTTTGTTTAGGCCTTGTCATAAAAAAAATTGCATAAAAAGTGGTATTTACACCATGGATCACTTGAGCTACCGGTAGATTGTTTGCAATAGTCTGCAGTTAGCTCAATTGTTTCAATTGTAAATAAGTACCCTTGTAGCGCGAATCCAACTAGCACTTGACAGTTTAATTAAATAAATAAATTAAATATGTAATGCTGGACTGGCTGGCTGCATCATCTAGCCCCAAGCTAAACAGAGGTTGTTATAGGTACTAGATAACTGATACATACATAGTTATGTCTCATTTTAAATAGAAAACGCCCAGAACACTCTTATCTGCAGATCGTACAAACATTTATCCCGGCGCGGGAATCGAACCTGCCACCTCTTGTGTCGCAGGCGGACCTTCTCGCTGCGCCACAGCGGTTATCGAATTAATAAGTACATACTAATCTAAATTAATATAATAAATAGGAGGGTAGCTCGGTGTCGAAAAGTAAACATTGTGTGTACATCGTTCCGTGAATTAAAAATAGAAGAACCGTGTAAATCACTTCACAAGCACTGGAAACTGCATAAAGATCATTCGAGGCATTAACGCAGATATAAACTACACACCCAAGCAGAAAATCTGAAGATTCACCAAAAATCTACGGAATTTAGAGGTTAGATTTCTCATACTTGATTTCTCATACATCAAGCCACAATCACCGACAAGCTCCGGCTTCGGCAGTTCGGCACTTGACAAAAAAAAAAAAAAAAAAAAACGGTTTTTTCCTCCGTCCAAGAAGGTCTTGACGACGTGCTGTACTACATATCTGTCACATTCGTCAAAGTACTGTCAGATAAAAGTGACGTTCCAATCTCGAGTACTGCCAGCTATAGGAAAACTCCCTAAAAATGAGCATCGATATGGGAATTCTCTTGGAAAAAATAAGAGAAGAAATGGCCAAACAAACAGTACAAATCACAGAAACCGTCATAACAAGTGTTTCTGAAAAAATCGATGAAAAACTAAACTCCATTGTTGAGGAAAACAAAACCCTAAAAAACGAGGTCAAGCATCTACAAGAAAAAATAAAGTACATAGAAAATGGCAGGCGTCGAAACAACCTTTTAATTTTCGGAGTGGAAGAGTCTAATGAAGAGTCTCTGATAGAAAAAACGAAACAAATTATTGAAGCCGAAACAGAGTCCAAAATAGAAACTTTTGAAATCAGCCGAGCATACAGGTTGGGAAAAAAGGGGGAGAATCCTCGACCAATACTGGCAAACTTCACAACGACTTGGAAAAGAGACGAAATATTGAGGAAAAAACGCAAATCTTCAACTCATGGCATCTACATCAAGGAAGATTACTCGAAAGAAACGCTTGAAAAAAGAAAGGAATTACTTCCAAAACTGCAAGATGAAAGGGCGAAAGGTAACATTGCATTTATCAGGGGCGATAAACTCATTATCAAGGATCCCCAAGAAGATGGCCGGGACAAAAGAAAGAGATCCCCAAGCACTTCACCCAATCAAATTGTTACGCCGCCGCCGGCCCCTAAACTATCTAAAACCAATATGATGAATTTCATAATTAAGTCAAAAAACTTGAAAACAGCACCAACTACCCCTCGAAACAATCAATAAAAACTAACCTCAAACATGGAAAAACTCCCCCAAGCCGGCTGGTCACCGTGGGGGATTCAGACCAAAACCCTCATCAGATAAAAAACTGCAAAAAGATGGATAAAAACCTACTTTATGTGGCAACATACAATGTCAGAACATTATCATCGTTCTCACGCTTGATAGAACTACATGAAGCCCTGAAAAATGTGAATTACGACGTTATTGGGCTCTCAGAAATAAGACGACTTGGTAACTCAATTGAAGAACATGAAGACTTCATTTTCTACTACATAGGACAAACTCCAGGCCTGTACGGAGTGGGTTTCCTTGTGAAGAAATGCCATAAGAAAAACATTGTATTATTCAAAGGTCTTTCGGAGCGAGTGGCAATTCTTCAGCTTGACATCAACGGCACAGAAATTAGTCTCATACAATGCTATGCCCCAACGGACTCTGCTAGCGATCATGAGATTGAGCTTTTTTATTCCACTATCAATAAGGCTTTAAAAATTACAACTAAAAATGTTATAGTAATGGGCGATTTCAATGCCAAGATTGGACAGCCAAAACCTGAAGAAAACCCAATAATGAAAATGCACGGATTTGGCTGCAGGAACACTAGAGGCGAGAAACTAATTGAATTTGCATTTGAAAACAACTTACCAATCATGAACACCTTTTTCAAAAAGAAAATTAGCCAGAGATGGACTTGGAGGTCACCCAATGGTATTATAAAAAATGAACTGGATTATATACTAACTAATATGCATAAAAACGTCCAAAACATACAAGTAATGAACTTAAGCTATCCTTCTGATCATAGATTAGTAAGAGCCACTATTAACTTGCAGTTTTCAAAGAAGAGCCGAAGTACCTACAGTAGCAACAAGAGCACTCTAAAAAATGAAAAAGAAATACTAATATACAAAGAATCAGTTCATGGCTACTTAGAAAACCTAAATGAAGATAAAAATTATTGCACAGTACAAAATCTATATGATAAAATTGTGTCTGCCATTAGCAGCAGCCTCCAAAATGCACAAGGATCTTCAGAAGAAAAAACAAATGTTGAAGTTATTTCAGCCCGCACTAGAAAACTGATGACAAGGCGACATGAGCTACAAAAAATAAAACCTAAATCAAGAAGTATGAAGAATGAATTAAAAGCTCTCTACAAGCTCGTAAGCAAGTATATCCGCACAGATTATAAAATTCACCGTTCAAATACTTTTGTAAAACATATCATGCAAACAGGCAGCATTAGAAGGGCCACCAAAGAACTGCGATCACACAAAACCTGGATCGAAGGCCTCAAAGCTTCAAACAAGATAACATGCAATAGAAATGATATTCTACAAGCTGCAACAGGCTTCTATAGCAACCTATACAACTCATCAAATCAAAAAATAACTCTAGTATGGGAAACACCTTCGACAATAAAGAGAATTGAAGAATCAGAGGTAACTGAAATAATTGCAACTTTAAAGTCAGATAAAAGTCCAGGTCCCGACAAAATAACCAACGAAGCCCTAAAATTAGCATGTCCATACCTTATCTGCCCCTTAACGCGGCTCTACAACCAAGTCCTGCAAACTGCAACTACCCCTAAACAATGGACAGAATCTGACATAATATTACTCTACAAAAAAGGAGATCCAAACAGTATAAGTAATTACAGGCCAATAAGTCTTCTACCAACACTATACAAAGTATTCTCATCAATTGTAGAAAAGAGAATCAGAAGTACCATTGAAAAGCATCAACCCATAGAGCAGGCTGGTTTCAGAAGAGGTTTTTCCACAGTGGACCATATCCACTCCGTTGAGATGCTCATAGAGAAGTACCAAGAGTTTCAGAGACCGCTCTACCTGGTATTTATTGACTATCAAAAAGCCTTTGATACTTTACTTCACAGCGCTATTTGGGAATCCCTGCACTCACAAAGTATTGAAATTGAATATATAAAAATATTACAACACATTTATGACAACAGTACCAGTAGAATAAAACTGGATAAAACTGGACCTCCCATAAGTATCAAAAGAGGAGTCCGGCAAGGAGACCCTATATCTCCAACAATTTTCATCTCCGTACTAGAATCAGTGATTGGAAAATTAAAATGGGAAAGAGTTGGCTTGAAAATAAATAACGATTTTATAAGCCATCTAAGATTTGCCGACGACATTGTCCTGCTGTCAGAAAATACCACAGAGCTACAATCAATGATAAATACCCTAAACACAGCGAGCAAAGAAGTGGGTCTAGAAATTAACCGAAACAAAACAAATATTATGACCAATAGTACCAGAAATCCTATCCATCTTGAACATCAAACATTAGAATATGTGGATTCCTACACTTATCTAGGCAAACAAATATCATTTCAAAAACAGAACAATGAACATGAAATAGAAAGAAGAGTTGCAAACTCTTGGAAAAAATTCTGGTCCCTTAAGGAAGTACTGAAAAGTGATATGCCCATGAAAATTAAACAGAGAATCATGGATTCCTGTATTCTTCCTTCACTAACATATGCCAGCCAAACTTGGAAGTTTACTTATAGAATGAAGATCAAAATTCGATCGTGCCAAAGAAGTATGGAGAGAAGTATCTTGAAAATAAGAAAAATCCATAAGATAAACCACAAAATCATAAGATCACGAACAAAGGTCACCGATGCTCTACAATACTCACAAAGACTGAAGTGGCGCTGGGCAGGGCACATAGCTCGAATGACAGACAATCGATGGACTCACCGTCTAACAACCTGGCCAGGACCAACAGGCAACAGAAACAGAGGTAGACCAAATGCTCGGTGGTCAGATGACATAATTCAAGTGGCTGGCAAAAACTGGATGAACACAGCTAACGATAGAGACACCTGGAAATCTCTTGAGGAGGCCTTCACCTTCGACCAGAGGGGTTCTTGAGAAAAGGATACCTACCTAAGTGCTAAAACTTATAAATAATAATTTAGAAACCTTAGAATAAACATAGGTCAGTGTTTTCAAGTTTCTTATGTTAAACTAATAATTCAAGAAATAAAAGGCTTTTTATTTTATTTTATTTTTTATTTTATTATTTATTTATAATCTAAATTAATCAGTCACTTCCAAAATATCAAGTACCTACATTGCTTTTCCGTCGTAATAATTAAAAAATACATACCTACCTATTTCGATAAGTCCAATTAATATTGCGATAAGCTATGATAATCTAATATATTTCGCGATACTACTACGTGATTTATCGAAGGGTGATTTGTAAACAGGTGCAAAGGTGATTCGGGCCGTTAATAAGGATTAAAACGTCAACGTGAACAACTCGATGGGAGGTCTATCTGAAGATTAGTTTATCGATGGTCCAATCAGGGCTAAGTTTTTGTGTCTGTGGCTGACTTTCCGGGAGTATTGGGAGCGAAAGCAGACTTTAGACTGTTCATAGGGGAATTTTGGCCACATCGAGCGATTTTCCCTTTAGGTATGGGTGCGTTTTTCGTAGTGCGCTGGAGCGGAAATGTATACGCTTCTATAACAAAACTCCTAGTGAGTTGCTCAAACATCTGTAAATAAATTCAAACAAATTGTCAAAACCCTGCTGTGCAAAAAGGCTTGCTATAAAATATCAGATTATCTAGAGGATAAAAAAGCTTGGCACAGGTTTTGATCCAAATCGAAAAATAATAACTAACAAGCTAAAGGTTTCTTCGTCTCTTCTTTACCTTAGTCTACATACCGAAGCGACAGAAATCAAAAATATCAATTTATTTCCATGTCAATGTTTATTTTTATTATTTGACCTTTTCTTAGTGTACATTTATTGTATTTTTGGAAAAAAGGAGTTTTTTGATTGATTGATTGATTGCGGGAGCGGGTTTTTGACAGTTTTCATGAAGGTTTTTCTGCTGCTCGTGAAATTTCTTACGGCAACTTATTCCGCGATAGATACGTGATTTATCGAAGGGTGAATCGTAAACAGGTGCAAAGGTGATTCGGGTCGTTACTAAGGATTAAAACGTCAACGTGAACAATTCGATGGGAGGTACCTACAGCTTAAGATTACTTTACTGGTGGTCCAATCAGGCAAAACTTATGAGATAGGAGAGGCTTTAGTTGATTTCGCTGTTTTATCGGTGCATAATCTGGGTTCCTGCGTTTGACAGTTCACAGGGGAATTTTTGACCACATCATTGATTGCGGGAACGGGTTTTTGATAGATTTCACGGGAAAGTCTTTCTGCTGCTCGTGAAATTTCTGACAAAAACTCACTAAAATCCGGGTGATGGGACATCTTGCCTACTCACAAACGCATGGGCGAGTTGTCCCCTATTTAAAATCCTCACCTGAATTATTATTCAGATGAGGATTTTAAAAAGTGGACGACTCGAATAATATATGATTTAGATTAAAACCAGGATGCTCTGACTCTCGGAAACGTTGGGAGTACTTTTCGTGAGACGTTGGGAATAGGTACCTACGTCTTTCCTGAGACGTTGAGAATAGGCGTGCAACACGTGAGACGCTGGGCATCGTCATGCGTGAGATGTTGGGAATTACTCCGTTTTCGCTCCCGTTGTCTACTAAAAACGTAGCCTAGAAGATGTTAACACCCGTTCCCGCTTTTGCTGCTTCCACAACCGCTCCCTAACTCTCTCTTGAACTTCAGTCGAGGCGGGGGTAAACTGATGCTGACATTTCAGCTCAAGCGAAGTTGTATACAAAGTGAACACTGCTAGATATGCACTTACAAGTCAATAACCAGTTGTTTATAGTTCAGATAGCGTAGTTAAAATAAACATCGATTGTGGCCAATTTGTAGTGCAAGGCGTATCAAGTGGTTACCTACCTAGTGGTAAATATGACTTTAGGATGCTGGCAGTGTAGATATGCACTGCAGTGCTGGGGCCGAATTCCACTTTATTAATCGCTTCACCCAATACGTATTTTTGACATTTTACTGAATGTACAATAATTTTAATTTCATGTTTTACATTACATAATCATTACTTAATGTATTTTTGTATAACATTTTGTAATTTTCTTTCATATATATAAGTATCCATCTATTTTAATGATTTTAGTCAGTCGTATAAATTATAACAATGTGCAGTATAAGAAAAATTCCGACACAATGTAACTATTGATTGAGAATAAATAAATGAAATGAAATGGTATCGTCTCAGAGTGACACGTTTTGGCTTTTTACTTTATATGAAAGAAACTACGAATAAGAATAATATAATGACGCGTGTCAAAAGTGTCAATCCGGACCATTAAGTTGAATTCCCATTATGTTGAGTCACATTATGTTGAATTCCCATTATGTTGAATTCTTATTACGTTGAGGCCCATTACGTTGAATTCCCACTATGAAGGTAGCTCTTTTATGTGTCAAGGTTAATAATAATAATTTTAACGTTTTATTCGGTAATAAAAGATACAAGCTCTTATTAATAGATGAACACACCTTTAAGTATTTTGGAAATACTTGTGATAGGTGCTTTCGCTCTTCCACGTTTTAAATTATGTACTTACATTTATTTGTGTACTTTTATTCGTTCTAGACATTTTAAAGGCGTTACACTTTTTTAAAAACATTATAGGTTGAAACCAATCTATCAATATCTCCGTGGAAGTAGCACCGCACGCACTATCTAGAGTTTCTTTCATGTATGGCGACTATACCGTTGTCGTATAACGATTGGTTAGCGATTCGGTCGGTCTTCTATGCCTTAAGAGCTTATTAGACCATCCTAAATATCGGATACGATATTTAGTCAATCCTGAATTCAGAGAAGTTTAATCGCATTTCGGAAGAGGTAGCATCCTAATTAGGCTCCGATTTAGGACAAGAATGGCTTCCGACGTCCTAAATCTATTTTTAGCGTCTGCTTCTGCTTAGAGTCCTGAATCAGTGAACGTGTAATTAGGAGCTCCGGCGACTAAATTTTTTGTCCTAAATCGGACACTGAATTTAGGACCCGATATTTAGGATGGTCTAATAAGCTCTTAACGCTATTGCCTGTCAGATCGTGTACACATAGCGTTTTGACGCCAAGGCCACGCCGCCACAAGCTTCCTGTCCAAAATCTGACGGGCGCTTGAATAACAGCACGCTTTTGGGTATGTGCGATGTATCGGACCAGTAGGTTATTATAACGCGCGTTCCCAAAGCAAGCGTTTCAAAACACCTTATGTGTATAGTCTTGGTAATATGTACGTACATAGTTAATAATGTATTTTTGTACATAGTTACTAGTGTAGTTTACAGCATTATGTTGCCTGTACCTTATTTGGCGCTGGTCTTTATCGATGTCATAATCCATATTAATATTATAAATTCGAAAGGAATTCTGTCTGCCTGTTACTTTTTCATGTCGAAATGACTGTACAGATCTCAATGAAATTTGGCAGGCGGGTTCGTGGCTACTCTATCACTGAACGGGTGTGTAGGTATATGTATAATTGCACCCAAAGCCCGATGCCCCTATGAGAGGTTCCAGAGCCCGATTTTGAATTGAGTATTTTGCTGTGCAATCAGTAGTATTTTTCTGTTCAATCACTAGTATTTTTCTGTGCAATCAGTATTTTTTTAATTTGCGTTTAAATACTACCCATAAATAAATACCGACATTTTAAGAAGAATTATCAAGGACCAAATTTTAGTGACTTTTCTACAGAATTGATGATTATTTATCGGGTATTCCTCGCTTATCTTTTGTTGTGATTTCCCCTACGTTTCTACCGCGTTACAGCGATCGTGGTCACGGGGCGACTGGATGTACTCGGAGTTAGAGCCGAGAATTGACGGCAGTATCCACGAATACCCTCAATTCGTCTTCAGAATCAGGAATGTCCAAGTTCACATTACGACACACTACACTGACCGTGTCACCGGTACACTTATTAAGCACAGGATTCCACGAGGACGAGAAATTTTTCTACATCCCTCTTAAATAAGTCGCTTGGATACTACCGCAGCGTCACAAACGCCCTTAGGCATAATTCGATAGAGCAGCCTGTTTTCTGTGTAATTGCGTCCTTTGTTGCTAACCGCAGGTATGAACGATATCTACGTTAGCTCTTAGTTCAATATTTTTGTAGGCCAATGTTTTCGTTTGATAAAGTAACCAGTTGTGAAAGCAATTTAGTGTTTTAAGAGTGAACATTTTCTGGCTCTTTTTAACCGACTTTAAAAAAGAAGGAGGTTATATTTTCGTCGTATGTTTTTTTATATAGGTTCGTCAATTTCTCCGGTAATTATGTACCGATTTTGAAAATTCTTCCGATATGGTATAGGGAATGATAGCTTGTCCTATAAAAACAGTGCAAAGAGGGATTTGAAATCGGTGCTTAGTTTTATTAAACAATCAAATTATTTCATTTACTTACCTACGAATTGCTATCCGCGGGACCTAAAGGTTAGCGGGTAGAGAATGTTATCTGCATTATATTCGCCTATGTGCAATTTTATTTTATTAAATAAACATTATAAATTCGTAAATACCTGATGATGATGTCGGCCGCGGTGACCGACGATTCGGCTAAGGGGTAGCCGAATCGTCGGTCACGGGGCGGCCAGTCTCAAGCGAGACCAGCGAAGGGCGCAGGACGTATTATAGTGCCCAAGTGCAATCAAACACATGTGCACTCTCTATTCCCTCACTATCTTAATCCGATTGGGACGCCAGCCCGACACGACCGGGGAGAGGTCAGGCGCAAGTCCTAAACTAAATTTTCATGCAACATTTCAGCCTCGTAGCTTTTCTAGATAAATTTATTCTAGATTTTCTTGAAGTCAGTGAGTGGCCTGACTTTGACTCCACACCATTTACCATTTGGGTGCGAATTTCTTAAAATCCTGAAATACGTGTCTATTTATATTGAGTCATCTTCCTACGCTACAAATTTTGAAGGGCTAAAAGTTACGGTTCTGAACTTATTACAAAAATGACCTTTGACCCCCTTACAATACGAATTTCCAAAAATCCGTTCTTAGTAGGCACCCGCTAAGAACGGATTTTTGGAAATTCGTATTAATCCTGAAAGGAACCTCCATGCAAAATTTCAGCTTCGTAGCTCTTGTAGTTTCGGAGATCTCTTGGTGAGTCACCCAGTTTTCTCTTCTCCTTTGTATATATAGATTTACCGGATTTTTTTACTAAAACCGGGCCTTTTCGGTTACTCTAGAAGATTTCACTGCGGACCCATCATACTGGCCATACCCTTGGGGGTATGGTGGGACGAAAGCATACCACCATTTTGTACCTATATTAAAAAGAATATATGCATAGACACAAAATTACGTAACCATAAACAGCTGCCTACTTAAATGTGTTTTTGGTTTTTATTTATTCGGTTATCAAACAATTACACTCTTAGCCTATTTAAATAGATAATTATTCTAAGTGTTATTCTACGAGTGCAATCAACACAACACCGTTACCCTCTTATACTCGTAGATAGAAAATAAACAAGGTAAAAGTTATTAAAGTTATGTACTTACTAGGTAGTAAGGATACACAGAGAATAAATGTATTCTTCCACTAAAACCCCCGCGCGCGAGATTAATATAGGTAGGACGAATATAGATAGATAGAATATATTTACTGCACAAAAGTTGTACATGGGCGAGCATTATGCTCGATAGCATTCTCTACCTGCTAACCTTTGGGTAGTGTAGACAACAATTTATTAGATAGGTAGTGCTAGATTGCAAAATTTACAGAAAAACAAGAAAAATAATGATAAGTACAATTAACAATTCGTGTATTTACCAATAACATAAATAAATACACATAATAAAATATAACTACTAGTCACATCAATATACTTAGTAGATAAGATACATACATACACAATAATAGATGTATACACATTTGATAATAATAGACGAATATGGGGAATAATGTGAATAATAATGAAAATAATAAAGCGGCAAGCTGACGACAGGGCGCTATGGCGCTCATTGGGGGAGGCCTATGTCCAGCAGTGGACTGATATAGGCTGATGATAAGGAATAATATAGGTATCTTTCTTTGTAAATGCCTTTCGCTTCCATGTACCGGCCAAGACTGATAAGGCGGCGTGATAAGCCCCCCATAGCGGTAAGTAGCTGATAAAGTTGATAATGGCACTTGTAGATACCTCGGTGGGTAAACAAACGAAAACCGCCTCAAGGCTATCGGAATTTTTGCAACGCAGTTGGAAAACCACATTTCTCTTTTGAACGATTCTACCTGGAGCTTTGTTCTCTAGATATCTCTATATCACTACGCAGTACGTTGGGTTTGACGGCGTCGTTGGTCTAGCGGTCAGCTAGTTCAACCGCTGATTATGAGGTCCTGGGTTCAAATCCCGGGTTGGGCCAATAGTTATGAATGGGGTTTTTCTAGCAAGAAAAATACACAGCAGCCCGGAGTCAGGAAATTGGCGGTGCTACACCCCCGTGCATCGGAAAGCACGTTAAAGCCGCTGGTCTTGCGCTTGACCTCTCCACAGTCGTGTCGGTCTGCTGTCCGATTATGAGACCCTCACTCTCATCATAGAGAGTGCACCTGAGCACTATAATAATGTCCTGCGCATCTGGCTAGTCTCCGATAAGACTGGCCGCCATGGCCGAAATTCGGCTAGGTGGACATTATTATTGTATGGGTCCGTGGAGTGAAGACCTGGTGACCTGTAACACAGGTTCTTTGAACCTACTTCAGGCACCAGTCTTCACAAAACCGGTTTTGGCAATATTTACCTGATAAAATCCCTAATCTTAATTTATCCTTTGTTATAATTGTCAACCACCTTTGTGAATTTTTATTTATTTATTATTACGCTGGATTATGCACTATGCAGAACCGGACACCGTATGAAAGCGTCTAGAGTGGTATTTTGTTCTGTCAGTCAGCGCCAGCGGTAAGGGGCAGTGCGCAGACGCAGCGTACTGCGTATCGATCAAGAGACCAAAGCTTTATTCGTATCCATCAGATTCAATTCCAGTCGCGGAAATAATGTTCGACATGAACCGATCGGGTTTTTTTCTGGTTTTTGCGTTCTTCAAGTTATTTACCTAGAGGACCTCTGTGGCGCAGCGGGCGAAAGTCCGCCCGCGACGCAGGAGGTTGTGGATTCCATTTTTGTCAAAAATCTTGGAAAATTATGTTTTGAGATTATGAACATTGCTAAAGGCAAACTTTGTATCACTTCTGATGTTATCTTAGCGAAATAAATGAATTCGACCTTTTATAGCTTCCGTCAAAGTGGATCTTTGCCTTCGAAACAAGACTTCTCCAGGCATCTCGTTTCCAAGCTGAGGAAAGGAAGAGCACAAGGGAATAGAAAGCTTGAGACGAGTTTTACCCCAACTCAAAAACTAACAAAATTACAAGGTTAAGGTTTCTTGTTCGCTTCTTAACTCACACCATAAATGGATTGAAGAAAACAAAAAATGATGTGATGAACGTGTGATCACTTTAATTATGTAATTTCAATTTTGTGACGTCTCCAAGAGTCCTGTAAGGTCTAAAGGAAATATAGCACATTGATAGGTATTTAATATTTGCAAAATAAAATCTTATTTGCAACGACACGAACATCAATGTTGCACTGCATTCATAAATCATTTGCAAATTAGGTACTGTCCTTTGCGACAAACAAAGGCGGGTAATTACCCCTCTACCCGGGCAATCAATCACCGTAGACCTAGACCCACAATTTGCGATAATTCTCTAGCTTTTAAAGAAGTACATAATTATTTTAAACGCTCTTGGGAAAGGTTTCGAAGGTCGCTGCAAGGCCCCGAGATATAATGTGACATTAAGAGTTATTTTAAGATAAACAATTTAACAGCTTTTACAAATTATTTTTAAACGAAAGTAATACTACTTATACAAATAATCCAAATATAGAATGTCTTAAATGTTTTCCATTTGGTTCACGTTCCACAAAACATTAATGTCATTAATAACAAAGACACAAAATAGAACTAGAAATTCAAATTTTTACGCTAAGCGCAGTTCTGTGTGTTCATGTTGCTCGCTATTTATACGAGTAACATTCTGCTACCCTCGACTATTTTGAATAAAAAATAAATAATAGTTTAAAAAAACTAAAAAACACGCTTTTTATAGAAAACCGAACTAAAAAATAGAAAATAAATTTTAATGAATTTAAATTAAGAAAATAGTGTTAAAAATTTCAATGAATATAAGTTAATAATAGTGTGAATAAAAAAAAATTATTTTATTTTAAAAAAAGCGTGGGGTGCTTTTTAAAATATTATCGAAATGATAATCACTCTACTCATATCTGTCAATAAAATATTTATAACTATTGACACCATGCACCCCACGCTTTTTTTTAAATAAAATAATTTTTTTTATTCACACTATTATTAACTTATATTCATTGAAATTTTTAACACTATTTTCTTAATTTAAATTCATTAAAATTTATTTTCTATTTTTTAGTTCGGTTTTCTATAAAAAGCGTGTTTTTTAGTTTTTTTAAACTATTATTTATTTTCTACTTTTTAGTTTGGATTATTTATAATAGCTTGTTTTTTTGAATAATTTTATCAAATTAGTGTATTGTCATCGGTCCTCAATAAATCTACAAAGTTTGAACGAAAACTGGCCGTTTAAAGTGGGTCAAAATCGCGCCCAAAGAAGTCGGTTACAAACAAACATACAAACATACAAACATTCAGGTGAAGCTAATAAAAAGCGAATAACAATGTTCAACCACTCGTAGCAAATATTAATCTTTATATGATTTAATAAAAACAATTTGTATTATGCCCAGCACTAAAATCTGATTTATCCTTATCGCTGATAATGGCCCTTGTTGTATACATTCGTAATTAAAAATATAATCTAGATTTAAAGATTACATATACCCCAGAGTAGTATGGAAGTAGAATCTTGTCGATAGCCCTAAAATATGTGACATGAAAAAAAAAGGAAAAAATTAAACTAAATTACAAAAAAAATTAAATAACTAAATTACAAGTTAATTGCTGAGTTTTAAGAAGCCTATGGCTTAGAAATCGCTGTAAACGTTTTTATGATGTATTTTTTCTGGGTATTTAAACTCACACTGGAAATGTACTGTCTACTATTTTTATTTAATAAAGAACTTGAATTGAATTGAGTAGTTCTAATTTGTTTCTATTATTTGAAGAACTTCGTATTTACATCTTTTTCGATCATTCGTATCGATTATAATTTATAGTTTAAAATGTAACTTGTCAAAGAGCTTATTTTGTACATCTAAGAAAATAAAAGTTAAGTATTTCTGATTTATGTAGATTGGTAGGTAGGTAGGTACCTAGAAATTGTAATAAGCAACTGCACGTGGAATCAAGTTCGCCGGGCGTGTCCGACTCCGGCCACCATTTATATTGATTGTGTACGGGGAAGTCCCTTCTCTGGTCACTTGTCAATTACTGAACTAGAACAAAACAACTGAAACAACTGAAGAATAATGGTGTCAAGTAATTGACGTACGAAGTAACTGAAAAGCAGCACACGTGAAACCTATTTTTTCCCATTAAGACCCGAGTTTACCAACAGATGGTTAAATTTTAAACAGTTGTTTTGACGTTTTTGACACCAGTTTTCATACATTAAACGTCAATTTAACCGACGAAGCTGCCTAATTGTCCGATTATCTATTGGTGAACACAGACCTTAGTTGATCTTAGTGTGTAGCAAATTTTTCCAAATCATAAAACTTATTTTTTTCTCTTTTTGTCATTTAGAACGGGTTTTGTAACTTAAGCATTTATTATTATTACTCCGTTCATTTTGAATACGAATAGGTAAAAACAATGGAAAATGAACTATTCGGCGCGAAAAGAGTATTTCTGAGTGATACTTACACTCGCGAATAAAAAAAAGTTAACAAATAATGAAAGTGAGAAGGGAGGCACATATTAACATTTTAGCGGAACCAAAGTCATTACCGGCCATTTCACTGTTTAAAATTTTTATGCATTTTATGGTTTTGAATATACCTACCTTTGAATATAATTATGTACCTACAACGCAACTTGACTGATAAGTTTAATTTTGTTGTTTGTTTGTTATGATTTAGGTTTAGGTTATGATAAGACCGACATACTTTGCAAAGTAAAAAAAAAACTTATGTAATTTGAATTTTGCGACCAGTCCAAGAGTTCTGTAAGGTCTAATGGAAATAAAGCACTTTGATATTTGATATATAATAGGTACCTACATATGATTAGGCTTGACTCATATCAAATTTGGCGCAATGAACAAATATTTTGTGTAGTATTTGACAAAGTAAACCAATATTTATACATCTCTGATATTATAAGTGTAAGATGACTACATATTTTCCATTTAATTATAATCCCACGATTGTACCTACTTCCGTTACAGATATTTTTATGTGTTGTGCATGCAATGTTATGTTTTGTTTTGTGGTTGACTAATATCAGTGCGTATCTTTATTCAGAAGTTCAACGTACTGTTTAAATAAAATAAAATGTCCAATAACATAGGTATTTATTTTACGGCTAAGTAGTTTCCGCTTGCGCTTAGTGGGGAAATGACAGATAATAAGCAGAAACTACAAAATTTGTATCAGAACGATTTATTAAATAGAAGACTTTTCTTCTCTTTTCTTTCTACTTTTTATTCCCGAAATTTTTATGATCTTTTTGTGCAATTTATGGAGTTTGTGTATTAATAAGATACTGTACAAAATTAGAAATCAATTGTCTGGGGCTTCTCGTATCGTCCTTTGTGAATCGCTGATTATCTCAAAATTAAACTATGGGGACATTGTTTTTGGTTACTTGAAAGAACACAGCGGACTGTACAAAGAGTGCAGAATGCTTGTTGTCGCTTTTGCTTCAATATTCTGCCCCGTAGCCACATAACACCGTTCTTGAACAAGATGTCCCGGTTAAACATGGAGTCACGTCGGCTTCTGCACTTGGGAGGACTGGTCTTTGATGTTATAAAGTTTGGAAAGCCTGAGTATTTGCACTCAAAACTTAATTTCGTTGCGGATAATAAGGCGTTACGCTCAATCAGATCTGCACTACTATATCACGATCACAAGACCGCAGCCTTCAGAGGAAGTTTTAGATACTCGGAAACGAAGTGCTGGAACAATATTCCTCCCCCGATCCGTAATGTTAAAACCAAGTACACATTTAAAATACATTTTTTTATTAAAAAGTTTTTGTTCCAAAAACAAATTGTCCTAAGCGCTTCGTTTGCCAAAAATAAATTTTCATCTTTTATCGCTTCGCACTGTACTCATTTAGGTACATCACGTACTAAGTAGGTAGGTAACGCCAATGTTTTAAGGACTACATTTTTACTACACAAACACAATCATTTAGTAGCTAGGTACACATTACACTTGAAACTCGTTCTGCTTGCTCTCAATGAGTTGCGGCTGAAAATCAGTGTTTTTTGCTTCCTGAGCAAAATATTACGCTGAGCCATGGCCTTCTTGACATACTGCAGCACACACAGACAGTTTGCTTAGATGTTAATACCTAATGCTATTGTTTGTTTCATTTGTCAACTCTATTTTATAACTGTTTATTTGTATTAGTGTACTATACAATTGCTGTAGACTGTATGTGTGTGTCTGAAGATGCAAATAAAGATTTTATCTATCTATCTATCTAATAAAAAACTTTGTATTTATTTATTTTGGTTATTATTTTGTCATAGTAACGTGACGCTTTAAATCAGCATTGTTTTGGTAATTTTTAGCGTCCACAGTGAGGCGTTTTCATGTCATAATAAGCACGGTTAGACACGGTCATAGGCATTGAAGAGATTAGTAGATAGGCCCTTACTATAAAATTTGCGTGTAAACAAATGAACGATTTTACAATACAACATGGCGGCTATACCAGTACGTACTATGTAAACCATAGAGCAACATGACCGACTGATCTCGCCATGGAATAAGAAGTTTTCATACTAACTCTGCGATACCCAACCCTTCCATATACCCAAGGGTTTTTTTTTCATTGGGTACGGTCTATGCAGGGTCTATGACACTTGAACGTAAAAAGTAGCCTCTTTTCAGTCTGGTCGAATATTTTCTATAACGAAGAAAGAAATAAAATAAATAAATAATAAATAGATCGTTTATTATGGAACAATAACAATGGTTACACGGTTATAAAATGAAAAACGATGTCATCTGCGGAAATTTAAAAACTGTGTCGCAGATGACAACGCCCACCTCCGAAATTAATGTGACTTCCAAAAAAAATTACAAAAAAATGAAGCTCCTTTTTTATCTACATACATTTAAGAACATTACAATTTAGTCTTAACAAAAGTTTAAATAAAACATTTTATAAAAATTACACCGACGCTTGTGACCAACTTGTGGCCCACACATCTCCGCTTCGCTCTGCTTTTCGAAAACCGGCCCTACTCTCACCCTATTTCAACAAAAAACCACCGTAAATGTTAGATAATTCGGCAATTATTATAATTAGCATGTTACAAGTCTCGCCGCCATGTTTGCTCGCCTTATCAGCGAGTGTTTGGTAATGATAACCCGACACTATGCAAAAATATTAATAATTATTACCATAATACAGATGTTTTAGAAGTTTTTGTGTCACCTACGTGTTTTATGTGGACAGAAGATGCGGATTGACAGACTTATGGTAGAAAATTCCTTTCTGCGTCCGCTCACACTTTTATAATAAAACGGTTGTGATATTGTAACCTAAGAGACCGAGACACGGCAAAGATAGATGACGACCTGCGAAAGACTGCTGGAGGATACTTGATGGTATGCTGAAGATAAGGGCTATGGCGCTCATTAGGGGGGGCTACGTCCGTAACTATTAAAGGCATGGCGTAATGCTATTTTGGCATAAAATCTATATCTAATCAAAACACTAATTTTTTTAAACTAATAATTAAATTGCTCAAAAGATTTTCCTTCTACATTTATTAATAATATCGTTAGCTATGAATATTTATTGGACTGGTTCTCGCATAACCTCAAAATACCAAAATGTTCATTGTCAAAACGAGCCATAGAGTAGGTAGAGTAACAGAATGGAAAGTACACGCGATGTAGGTCAATGTCGAGTGAAGGCGAGATCTGTATACCTGCTTGTGCATGTACGTTGTACAGTCAGCGAGAAAACAACCAATAACAGCAGTAAATTTATTTAGTAGGTACATAATAGAAGAATGCATTATAATAAAACATGAGGAATAATGTTGATTGAAAATAAATGTAGAATGTGCTAACCATTAAAGCAAAATAATAATAAAAATGCAAAAAAATGCTATTCTGGTTTTCATTAGAAGCTCTTATCAATTTCTATTATGATTACAGCAACAGAAATACAATTTATTGGCAAAAAAAATTTACATGTCTTTTCTTATCAATAGTTGAAATACAATTTGAATACAATCAATTAAAATTCAACCATCTCGTATTTGACATTTGGGTCATACATAATACAACTAAACCAGAACTATCCAAGCTATCCAAAAATTTGTTAAAATACATTAAAGTATTTAGTCCCTAAAATCGTCACACCTGTCCGAACACGTGTTCTGTTAATAAGTGAAACCGTGGCAGAAATCCAGCATTCAAGTTTCATCAAAAACTTGGTTAAGTTTTTGATGAAACTTGAATGCCGAATGAATGGTCGTCTACCAACTGTCGGGCTGACTGTACCAAATCGTGACGCGTCTAGTACAGATGCGTACAGGGTTACATATTGCAAAGCGCATGTCAGGAAGGATCCACGGGAGATGACCTTTCGTGTCTGCAGGTGGCATGTTGCCTTTCGTACCTACTAGGTATGTACGACGTACGTACCAGGTACGTACAATACGTACATAGTAGGTACGAATACGTTGTATGTTAACTATTTTTGTGAATGTAAGTGTTTTTGTGTTTAATGTTGCACTTGTAGTGAGAGCAAAATTTTATTTCAATGAAGTACCTAGTTATTAGTTCATTATGCATGAGAGCGGTTTAAGTACGGAGCATGTTTGTGTTGGAAGATTCGTTTCATCCCTTATGGTTGATCTTCTCGAGTTGACGCGAGATCAAATTATTTTGTGGTAGGTAGGTATTTAGTTTTTTCTGCGTTTTACAGAGGACGAAACTAGCGGAAAAGAAATTTGCTGCAAATCGTAAACCATTTTTTATGATATTCATTTTTTGTATTTGCATTTTGTATTTTTGGAAAATTTTGAATTAACTAGGTATAAGAGATTTAAGGCCAAAAATCAACATTTTAAAAATTCCTCCAAAATACAATTGAATCGAAGTTGGTTTTTATCATGGGTTCATGGAAAATGTTTTACTATTTGCGGCAAATGACTACAAAATCAAAAAAAATAAACAGAAAAAAAATATAATTTCGTGCGAAACCGAAACGATCACCGATATTGGACTACCGATGTGGCGCGGCGGGCGAAGATCCAGGAGGTTGCGGGTTCGATTCCCCCCTTGGGACCAATGTTTGCACGATCTGCAAATATTTGTTCTGGGTTTTCTGGGTATTTTCTATGTACAATGAAAAATATCTATCTATGTTCAGTATTGTATGAAGTACCTATACCTATCAGTCATCGAGTACCCATATCACAAGCTCTGCTTAGCTTGGGGCTAGATGATGCTGTGTGGATTGTCCAGCATTATTATTATTATTATGTATGTTACATAACGAGGGACATCATCGATAAGTGCGGTTCGAGTCGCGCGATCTGCATCTCTGTGAGCACTGGCAGTCCTTGTTACCTCGAGGTGTAGAACTACTAATCTATGCAAAATTTGACCTCTATCGGTTCACAAATTTTTACTTGGAAGGAGCAATACACATCTATAATTGATTATAAGTTTAAGTATTTTATTCAAAAAACAACATATCTCTTTTGTATGTATGTATTTTATTTGCTTAGATTAGGTTTACATTGATATAGACTGATGCAATTATGGTTGAAAATTAATTATAAAATTATTGCAATAACTAAAATTATTCATGTCAATTCAATAATGAATAGTATTGTGTATTACTTATCATTAATGAATATTAATTTTATTCATTGAATTATAGCAATTTGAATACAGCCATGTATTCCGTACTGACTTAATTCTTAAAATGGTTTCTTCACTGCCGCTGCCGGGCCTAGCTGTATTTTTTTAAATAAACCATATTTTGTGTCAAGGTGTCACAAAGTTTATGTATGTCGAAGAGAAACAGGTGTTAGTTGGTATTTTGTTGAAAAAAGCTAGTGTTTTAAATTACTTGCATATTTTGTGTGTCAAGTCTTCGTGATTAAGCTTTTTTTTTATTTTCTACTCCAACGTTTAGGGTCGGTCTACATTTGAATTATTTCCCCGCACCGCACCAGCAGTCGTTTTGTGAAACAAAAAATCATCATTCAATGAAGCCAGTAGCTACTGTTTCTCTGTCAGCGCTGTCTTAGGGCATGCCGGGGCCCCGGGGCACTCAAAAATTTGAGGCCCTGTTGGAAAGTATAATGAAACCGGCCAAGTACGAATCGACTCGCATACTGAGAGTTACGTACCATCGTACAAAGCTATTTCGTTGTTTTGAGAAAAAACTTTTTTTAATGGATGTGTGTAGATTGTGTGCATTGGAATGTCACTACTTGGGGTTGTCAGAAAGTCGCTTGGCTGTCAGCTTTTGGGGGGCCCCCTGACGCCTGACACCTAGGGCCCCATGCCCTAGGCCCGTGCCCCGTGTGCGTTTATGGTAAAGATGTCACTGCTCACTGTAGGTAGGGCAAAGGCAAAGGATGGTACAGTTAGTAAGACAGTTGTTGTGTTCTACTTCTTTTTGATGACAAAGAAAGATTACTACGGAATACCGGAACTCGAAATATCGGTGAACAGTATCCAGAAAGTACAGGAAGCCGCATACATAAGCCTTAGTAACGGATACCTAAAACACATGTACCTTACCACATGTAAACACAGGTACCTTCAATCATTTAAATCATCGCCAAGGTATTGATTCCTTTTCTTTGCGCCTCAGGTTAGAACTGTAGATAGAGATAAACCATTCTAAAAATGCACGCCCCTTTTACTATAAAAACCACGAAAACTATTGTAGTTTGACAAATTCATTACGGATGTAAGGGATGAAAAGTTGGTGTTCCTCCAACACAAATATGGTTCGTAGCGAACCCGCTTACATCCGTAATGAATGCACGCCCCCTCCACAAAAAGAGAGAATGGTTTATCTCTACCTAATGTTCAAAATATTCAGTGTGCATGTATTTGAATTCGAAAAAAGCAAATTAGGACCGCACTAATTCATGCTAAAACTGTAGTCTCGCCTAAAACCAGTTACGTATAAATTAGAAACAATTTAGCGAGACGAAATCTAGTTTGGAGAACAAAGCTGGGCCGATCTGATGGAAGGTAGACAGACGGCCTTGGGGGACGTTCCGCGTCGCACTACCAGCTCTACACTTGGAAAGGTATACTTTTGGACGAGATATTGTTACAAAGTTTCAGATTGATGTTTCTAAAGGGGTTTTAAGATTTTGGGCCTAACATCGGTCACCATTTAGTATCTTTTTTGACGTGACAACGTCTTATAATTCGATAGAGCCGGCTGCACGCACGAAAAAACATGACGTCATGCGGCGTTACCTCGCTATGACGTCATGCGGCGTTACCTCGCTCTGAGGCGTTCCATGTAAGTCTTGAAGTGCAAGCGAGAGCGCTCGACATCCGTCTCTCTCCTACTTGAGTGAGCGATGCGTCTGCGTGGACAGCTGCTATACTATAGTACATTTACATGTTTTGATCGAGTATCAAATGCTACCATTCCATCAGTATTTTCTTAAGACGTTGTCACGTTCAACTATCGTCAGTAAACCGACTTTACAGACAACCAATTTTTTTTTCAAAATCGCCGCGCACAATAAATCTTATATATTTGGATAGAAGACATAAAAACAAATAAACTATCTCATAAAATAATGTCCTAAAGCGTCAGTTTTCTGAGATATTCACAGATGAAAATTCATATAAACATATTTTTAGTTTCTTCTATCCAAATATAAATTATTGTGCGCGGCGATTTTGAAAAAAAGTTAAATGTTAGGGCCACCCTCCACACAAAAATTTTCTTCATCTCTTTTCAAAACTCTTTCGATTTTAAACCTCCTTACACCCCCTGCCCTGAGACAAATGTTTGTAGGATCTGCAAATATTTGTTCTGGGTGTTCTGGGAATTTTCTGTTTTATAAAAAATAAAACGTAATGTATTCTATTAAGTATATCAGTCATCCAGTACCCATAACACAAAATCTGCTTAGCTTGGGGCTAGATGATGCTGTCTGGATTGTCCAGCATTATTTATTTACTTACAACACGAATTCAAAATTAAAACAGAACACAGAGACAGTCGCGTAGTCTTCCGTTTTAATTTTGTTACTGTAGGCCTAGCACAGAGGTTGTGGTGTAGGGTAGGAAGAATTGAGAAAAATTACGTAATACTGACATAAAATGCGTAAAATATTCGAAATTACATTTATATGTATACTCTAGCCTAGACGAACGATCTCTATGCTACCCCTAGTGATTTTTGGTTATGGCAGAAACTGCTTTAGCAGAATAAAACATTTCTTAATTCTGCTACTCCTCAATATTTACAGCACCCATAGAAAGCACTTTTACCTATTCTTTTCGCAACAAAACCGGTAACTTATGTGATAATTGATGCAAAAAGAAACTGTTTGTAATTACCAGACTACGAAGAAATAAGTACTCGTACATACAAGTAGGGTGTGGCGGCCACGGCGCAAGAGACGACTCCGACTCAAGCCGTGGATGTTGTAAGAGTCGAAGGGAACCTACCAGAGGAAGGACACTGCTTCTGTGTGAGCTTTCTTCTGTGTATTCTTAACACCTTCACTGCGATCACCAATCTGCCTGGCGAGCGTGGTGATTATGGCACAACCCGCCTTGTCTAGAGGAGTCACGTTCAACAGTGGACGTATTTGTATACAAGTAGGAACTGCCAACATATACATTTTTTTTTGGCAGTGGGAGCAAAAACGTCAGAATCTCAGAACTCTAAAAGCCGCCACACAGAAACCGTGGCCGGGCCGGAGGCGAAGGCGTGCGGGTTGTATCATATGAATTTATATGAGAGATTACATTTACGCCGCCCGGCGGTGTATGAGTAGTCACACTAATATTATAAATGCGAAAGTTTGGATGGATGTATAGATGGATGGATGTTCGTTACCTCTTCACGCCGAAACTACTGAACGGATCGGGCTGAAATTTTGCATACAGATACTTTTTATCCCATAAATCAGTTCCCGTGGAATAGAAATCACCTTTAAACGTTTCCATAGAAACAACGCGTGCGAAGCCGCGGGCAGAAGCTAGTCTCTCATATACGCATTACAACCCGCACGCCTTCGCCTCCGGCCTGGCCACGGTTTCTGTGTGTGGCAGCTTTTATACCTAGCATTTGATGACCTCGGTGGCGCGGCGGGCGAAGGTCCGCCTGCGAAAAAGGTTGCGGGTCCGATTCCCGCCTTCGGACAAATTTTTGTATGATCTACAAATATTTGTTCCGGGTGTTTTGGGTATTTTCTATGTACACAAAAATATCTATCTTTGTAATGCATTGTGTATCAGTTATCTAGTACCCATAACACCAGCTCTTCTTAGCTAAGGTCTAATTGATGCTGTGTGGATTGTTTGTATTTTATTTAATTTATTTATGACATTTATTCACAAAGAAAATTATACTAGTATTTACAATTGAAACAATTGAGCTAACTGCCGACTGTTGCAAACAGTCTACAGACAGTTATTTATTAGGTACATTATTTATTTATTTAATTATGAATTTTATTTAACTTTATTTTACTTTTTTTTACTCTATTCTTATTTACCTGCCTGCCGAAAACGATTAGGTACCATGCCTGGCGAAAACGATCGTCATTATACATAATCTATCTTCAGCATGGCAATGCAGCCAGTGTCTTGGGGACGCTTCCGACTGGTATTGTTAAAGATCAGTTGAGCTACCTGTAGATTGTTTGCAACAGTCTGCAGTTAGCTCAAGTGTTTCTAGTTCTAATTTATTTCTATTATTTGATTCTAATTTTCTTTATGAATAAAGATTTATACTATCTTCTTAAATCACACTAATATTATAAATGCGAAAGTTTGGATGGATGGATAGATGGATGGATGTTTGTTACGTCTTCACGCCAAAACTACTGAACAGAGCTGAGCTAAAATTTTGTACCGGTATAGCTCTATGCCTGGAATCAAACATAGGCTACTTTTTATCCCATAAATCAGTTCCCATGGGATAGAAATTACCTTTGAACGTTGCCATAGAAACAATGCGTGCGAAGTCGCGGGCAGAAGCTAGTATTATATGTATTAAGCCTGCAGAAATAAATATTTTTCCATGCGTAGAGTGGAGCAGTTGTTGTGAACCAGGTTAAAACAAAAGATACTAAAGGTTGGGATCGACACGGATGTAGGGAAGGACACTTGTTCAAGGTACTTCGTGGTATGCAATTTACGATCCACGTCTTGCAACGCCATCAACTCCTATATCAGATAATAAATCGGAGCTCTCTAGATTTTATCAAAAGTTATACTACTTACTATTAAAGATAAATATGTCCTTTATAAAAAGGTCTAAAAGTTTCACACAGCATGATACATATAGCTCCAGAGTAAGCAGTGATTTTCGAAAGGTTAAATTATTATATAGTAAACAATTTTTTATAACAAGCACTCATTGTAAATAAATTTGGTGTTTAAATTATCACATAATGTCAGGTATGTCGTACTAAATATCAACTAGGTCAAGTTTTCAAGTAGTTGTAGTAAGTTATTCGAATAATAATAATTACGAATAAAATTAAATAAACAAATTAATCACAATTTAAGAATGATAAACAGACTTGCCTTACACATAATCCTTTTGTCACTCACACAAACACGCACTAAACCACAAAAGGGTAAATAGTAATGTATTTATAGTAAAATATGCCACAAAATATGAAAATTACGCAAGATTAGTCCTACATATACCTACATACTTTAATATGATACTAGTAATGATACTGAACAGAACGTGCTTTTTACATATAACTCAAAATACGTGATTTTTATAAGAGACATTTTGGTTAATCGAGCTAGTAACATGATTACATAGAAAAATGTTGAAAAAATGATATTGTTAACATACCAGTACTATCAGCAATAGATATGACCGTCTATTATTTATTCATTGTAAAAATTTAGGCTTCAACTATTTTTGGTCGAAGTAAGCCAAAAAAAAAGAGCAAAGCCGGATTCGAACCCACAACCTCCGTCCGGCCGTCCAGTTCTGCCGGCACAGCTTTTTACTGGATCCCGCAAAACTTATTGGTGTGTTCACACACAGTAGTTTGCATTCTGTTTTTTGCGGTAAAGCAACGAGCGGTCATTAGATCTAAAAACTGCACCTCTCCCTGCGCCAGTTAAAAACGGTAACGGACAGTCGTCCAGTAAAAAACCAATTCAGTTTATAGTGGCTAAACCGAATATCAAATTCGAACGGATCGGTTTTTTGCAGGATATAACAGGATACTTGTGTGACTGCTAGTTATGAAACACGTACACTATACTAAACGGGATTCTGCAAAAAACGGGATGTTGCCATGAGAAAGGGCAATAAGACTTATCTTTTTGACATAAAACAAAAAGAAAAAAAACAGTCAATATTGTCAATACTTTGGTTATCAAGTTTATCCGTATGGGTAGGCAGCAACTATTGTTTATGCTGTGTACCTGCGCAGACGCTGCATAAGGTCACGGCCGTAAAACAATCTAACATTACAAAATTTATTCGATCACCGAAAAACAATAAAATTTATGGTCGATTAATTGTGCATAATATTGTTAGGTACCGTAAAAGCTAGAATCAAGATAAAGCAAAAGCGAGAATGATCAAAATTAAATTAAATTCATAAGTATCGCAATTTCCGGGCATTCACTGATTGCATATTATAGGGACAAAAATGACTATAATCATGACCACACTGGTAACCAAAATTCAACTAAGTGGTAATTATGTACGTCAATATACCTTATCTTAATTGCGAAGGATTTTAAAAATAAACATCAGAATTGAGAACAAAAGCAAATCAGATATAATTATAATAACACATATTCGATCATGTGACATTATACAGTAATTTCCTATCTGATAGATATTCAAAATCATAAAATCCTAATAAATCAATCCGGTTTCTAATCTATTTGCAATTTGATTGAAGTCTTATATTTTTATTCGAACATAATTTTGTCAGAGTTATAAAAGATCATAATAACTTAAACCTTTGATACTTCATCCATGAATATTCTATTTACTTTAGAAAAGATATCAAACGGTTTCGCTCACGTAATTTATTTAGAAAGTTTGTGCTTGCCGATTTATATTCAAAGGGATGGTTGCGTAGCAACCGCTACGCTCCACGTCCTACGCCGCGCGGCCTACGCATGTAGGGAGCTACGAAATACGTCACAGAGCTACTACGACGCCACACAAAGTAAAATCCACTTATAGGTATAGAGCGTGAATATGTTTAACTATAGATAAATGCTATGACATTGAAAAAATACCACGAAAGTCGCACTACCAAGGACAACTTTTATACTTTTTGCACAAACGAAATCGTACTTGAACAAAACGATAACGCGAAATCTGGATTCGAATAATCAGTGTAATGTCATTAGGGAGCGTGACGGGCAGACGCGGGCTTGCTGATGTTGGAGGGAGACGAGAGAGTGGCAACAAGTAGTGGAGCTGTGACGTCAGGGCCCTTTCACTGCCGGCGATTTGGCCGCAGCGGCTTGTCAGTCCGCGCGGCTCGTTCAACGCGTGAGGTCGTCTCACGGTCTGTCCCCGCGCCACTCGCCAACCCAACTTCAGTCGTAGTTACTAGTCACTCGTAGATACACGCAAACGGCCCCGACGGTCCTCCGTGTGTCCGAGACAGCAACTATCGACATAAGACTTGACAGTGAAGAAGTAAACATGGGCGTTATAAAAGTGACTTCTGACTCCGGGTCGGAGATTTCAGCGTGCGATATGCTCGACGATATGAGGGTAAGTTTGAAATATCTCCACCAATTTGATAATATTATGTCGAAGGTGATATTTTCGTAGTCATGTGAGAAAACGCGACTATTCGGCGGCAAGCCACTGAAATGCCGCTGACTGAAAATGTGTGGGCGGCTTATGACTCTTCATATACTATGTATTCCAAGTTGTTTGTATTCCTCACGTGCTGAATCCGTTTCTGGCATTACTATATATATATAAGATATGTGATGAATTCTTTATTGTTTGACTAAAAACTTTCCTAAAATGTTCCTCAAGTATTTAGTGAACAAACTACTAAAGAAGGATTCGTATGACATAAGAATCCTAGACTACCTTGCTTATTCTATGTTTTATTTCGTCCGCTGATATATGATTTTTATAATGAAATTCTTACCACTCCCATAAAAGGAGATAAAACTTATTATTTTCGGAAATTGAACGTTCGGTTAATTTGACTAACGAAATTAATTATATTTTTCTAGTTAAAAGTTAGTCTATCAAGAAACACTATAGCCTCAGCACTTTAAAATATGAACCAAACACTTTTATAGGATTGTTGTAAAATGGTTGTAATTTCGTACGGAATGAAAACAAAGTACAAAGCGATAAATAGGATCCGATAAACTAAATTTTAAGGTATATTATGTATTTGTAGACATCATATACTTTAAAATGAAGTTCGTACAAGAAAATATCGTTGACTTTGATCAGTTAAGGGTTCCAATAAGGCCTATGGTATGAATGAAGAATTGAATTGAGCTCGTAGGTAAGTGAAAATCGTTTAGTGAACGGAAGCGGGCACCTTATCAGTTGTTTGTGACACGCTGCAGTGGCGTACGCGGTACTACGTGAGAACATTCACACGGAGTAGGTAGGTACCCACCTACCTACTCCGTCCTACACATAGCACTAAGAACCAGGTGGTTCTTAGTGCCTTTTCTTATAGCTATGGCCTTTAACTGTAATACTTCGTTGACTTATGGCTTTTGAAATAGTGAGCGATACTGACCAAAGGAAACATGAAAAAAACCGTGGGGATTGACGAAAAAAGGGGCCTTCATAATCCAGTCCTACTTCAGAAGAGGTTCCGTTTTGAGAGTCAGCTATAATTTAGGAAAAGATTTATTATACTGCCTTTTGATCGCTAAGTTAGAAAATGTGAGGGGGTGCTCAATTTCAATCAGGAATTATTATAAACTAGCTGCACCCCGCGGCTTCGCCCCCGTGGTAATTTATGTTTCCAACTTTCTTATTTTTTTCTTTTATAAGAAGCTTCTCCTGACTGTAACGAACACAACAAAGAAAGAATTAGCGAAATCGGTCCAGCCGTTCACGCGTGATGCCGTGACCAAGGGAAATGGGGATCCATTTTATATATAAAGATCATAATCGAAACATAATACCCATATAAGTACCTTTTTTATCTGTTTAATTTACTAAGATAATCTAAGATTATTGAAATCTGAACCTTTTAAAGAACGAAGAAAGAAAAACAAAAGAATGCTCAATTAGCAATTATCTTTTAGATCTATTTTCTTTGGGTTTAGTGGTCAGAAGCTAATAATAGCAATAAATTAAAAACTTATCGTTATCGCTGATAAATATGAATATGAAAATAGATAAGGAATTTCTAGAAAATTTCTAGTTATGTATAACCATGAAGCATCAGAGTGATTAAAACCCTTTTAGACCAATTATTTTCATATAAATGAGTCATAGAAAAGTATTCGATAATGGAACTACGCACAAATGTGACGGGTTCTAGCTCTCTGTAGTACTAGTGGCGTCTAGTGTTGGATAGTCTGTGGCAAATGACGCAATACTGTGCAAATTGGTGTAGCGACAGCAGCAACCTTGCTGATGAAAATCTAAAACTCTAAGTCTAGGTAATTTTGTTTTTTGTGAAAATAGATAGGTATGTACACAAATTGTTTTATGGAGAGTAGAAGCAATTTTTTTTTACATAGGTAGGTATAATAATAATTTGCTTTCATTGAACATAACTGAAAAGATACGAAGAACTGAGAGGTTAGTTTCAATTCGTTTGTTATGTTATTAGAATTTTGTATTTATTTAGTCTTGATTCTTTATTTTTTAAATAAAAGTCTGCAGCATCTTTTAGACATTTCGTAAAGTTAGCTTGTAGCTTTAAAATTACGTTCAATAGTATTAAATCGTAATTATATTTATGTAGAAAAAAAATCAAAAAACCTTATCCTGCCTATTTTTGTCTTTAGCTGTAGGTCTGGCTAGGCTGGCTGTCAGGCTGGATGGAACCCATAGAGATATCTTATGAAATAATCTAAAAATTAAATTCGAATGATTCAGATAACATTAAGATTGACTTTAAGATCCTAGATAAATAATTTATATAAAAAACAATTAACTTAAAACTGCTTTTGCTGGCCGTACGATCGTTTCTGTTTGGCGTCGACATTGTGCTCGGGAATTCGCTCGTGAAATCTTATCGGGTTATTAATAACCGCGGAAACGAAGGTGTGTTTTTGTGTAACGTCTCGAAATTCGGTTGTTTTTTTTTCATTCAGCTCATTCTTCATTGAATGTTTTATATTTTGAGTAAGAACAAGAACGGAGTGCTCAGAACACATTCGCTGCGTCTTTGGTTGGACCAAATTATTTCAAAAATATATTTGTACATTTTTGAATCGTGAATTTGCCAAATGTATTAACAAGAATAATATACGTATTACTAGTATCTATCCGTGGCTTTACGGAACGTTTAAAGGTTATTTCTCTCCCATGGGAACTGATTTATGGGATCAAAAGTAGACTAGGCATGTATTATTCTAGGTAAATAATAAATAACTAAATTGTACCAAAATAACTAAAATATACTAAATAACTATACAAACTAAACTAAACCTACGTCTATGCAAAAGATCAGCCCGATTCGATCAGTTGCCTTGACGTGAAAAAGTAACAAACATACATCCATACATCCACCCATGCAAAACTATCACATGTATAATATTATTGTGATCTATTTTAAAAATAAGTTGTTGATATTCCAAAGTCCTTTACAATAATAGTGGAAACAATGTAGAGGTTCAGAGCTCTGCTAATTCGATAAAGTATTATCAAATGAATGTAATGGACGCCAATTTGGTCTCGTTGAAGAAATAGCTGTTGGCTTAGCCAGCGTTTAATTTGTTAAAGTTATTTTGTTTTGTTTCAAGAATTTACTTTTAAACACTGGGTTTTTTGGTGTTGCTAATAATTTTGACATATTTCTTTCAATATCTACTTTACGGTTACGGGTTAAAATGTAATGGTGCTAACTTCGTCGTCATACATAAATTAATCAATTAATTCCCTCCATCTTCATCAGCAATTTTGGTTAGTCTATTAATGTCACAGAGGTACCTGTTTTTTTTAAATAAAGTATCACGATTGCTATCCTTTTTTCTCATACGAAAATAAAATAATTCATTTTTATTGAATCAAATTATTTACCAATTGATTTGTCAATTGGTAATAGTCATTCTTTTACAATATCAGTATTGATTTCCATTTGCCATACATATTAATATATCCATAGACAATAGCCAGACATCATATACATAGAATCCGATGTGTTTCTCTTATTACATGACCACTGGTTCTGCGCCCGCATAGTTTCATGCGACGTCTACTCTGTAATCATGCAGATTAATTGTAATTTATACAAAGAAAACTAACGGCCATGGTAACAATGTCCAGCGGTGTTATTTACTGTTTAGATTTTACAATTTGGTTACGTAAATGAAGTATTTGTGAATCAATCGATACAAAACGGCTGTTTACGATGTTACACAAGAAATTTAATAATATCCGGACAAATGTTTGTACGATCTGCAGATATTTGTTCAGGGCGTTCTGGATGTATCATCATCATCAGCCTATTTTAGTCCACTGCTGGATGTCTACTATATATAATATTAAAACGCCAAGTGCGAGTCAGACTCGCGCGCCAAGGCTTCCGTATAATTGTAAGAAAATGTTTCTTACCAAATATCAAGATTCTAGGTCAAAGGGAAGTACCCTAAATAGGTTTTGGTACATTGCGAGAATCTTGATATTTGGCAAGAAACATTTTCCTACAATTTACGGAACCCTTGGCGCGCGAGTCTGACTTGCACTTGACGTTTTATTTAAGTTTTGCGGGACTAATACTCTTCTTTCGGGAATAAAAATTTTATCGGACCTCCTCGAGGTTATCCTCTACAACCGCAAAAGAAAACGGAGACATCGACTAACATGAAAAAAACATAAAACCTTCTCTTTTTTTTGAAGTGGTTTATAAATGTATTTCTATTGAATATTTTGCAGCTGAGAGTAGAACACTTAAAAATTCCTCAGTCAATTTGCGAGTTCTACACTGAACAGCCTAACAAGATGCGAAGTCGAGTCTTAAAGCAGCAATCTCTGTGTCCAATTAAACTTCTATTGCCGTGAACGCCTCAACACTCGTGAGATCTCCGTCCTTGGGATTAAAAAGTGAATCATTCATCATAAATTGGTATTAATTATTTAAGGAAAACCAGCAGCACATACAAAAAGTTAAAAATTAAGAAAATAGAAACAGAAGGCTATTAATAGGTTTTCACGACTAAGAAAAATAGTAAATACATAAAAAGTGTGGACGAGCGAAGAAAACAGATAACCTACAAGGTTACAATCAACTTAGTACATACATAGCAGAAAAATATAGTAAATGAGAGATTTATAAAAACTAGCAATGATGGTAAATAGTATCTACAAAAGTACAAAAAGTATTGTCCGCAATACAATCCGCATTATATTATTTGCATGCCAAGATCGAGTCATCCTCATAACCCCGCCGGATGGTGAGAAAAAGACGGATGGTATTCTGGTAGACATTATTATTGTGATTTTGATAATGATTTGTGAGAATCGGATGTGTATTGAAAATCTTCTCTCATACAAGTCGCCACAAAATAAGTGTCCTAATCCTCCTCAACAGCCTATATTGGTCCACTGCTGGACGCAGGCCTGCCCCTGATGAGCGCCCTATTGGCTTTTATCTCATGGGGATAGTGCCCATAATTCCCACGCTGGGAATGCAGGTTGGGGGTCGCAGTTCGGTGTCAGAATTGTTCTGCAGAAGGTGCAGCTACCCGCCCCCGGTGGATATCCTTTAGTGGCCTCTTACGACACACGCGAGAAGAGTTGGGGTAGTGCAAATTCTAAGCCGTCACCACATAGCACGAAATAAGTGTACCTAGAAATAATAAATATAGAAATAATAATAAATAAATAATGCTGGACAATTCACACAGCATCTAGCTAAGCAGCCCCAAGCTAAGCAGAACTTGTGTTATGGGTACTAGGTAATTTAGAAGTCAGTGACTAGTGAGTATGAAAATAAAAAGTACTTAAGACTTTAGTTGGTGCGTTCTTATAAATTCAGTCAGGTGCACCAAGATGTTTGACGGTATTACATACAGCGTCATCTATGAAAATACCTTTGATCCTTGAACGATTAAATATAATTTCGTCTACTTTGAACCTCAGACTATATAAAAAGTCTTGAGAGAAGGGAGGAACTTTGGCTGTGTGCTGTGTGGCGCCGGCTTAGAATTTGCACCACCCCAACTCTTCCCGCGGGTGTCGTAAGAGGCGACTAAGGGATATCCACCGGGGACGGGCAGCAGCGCCCCCTGCAGAACAATTCTACCACCGAACTGCGATCCCCAACCCGCATGCCTAGCGTGGGGATTATGGGCATTACCCCCATAAGATAAAAGCCAACTGTTCGCTCGATAGAGGCGCTGTACCAAATTGTATGGAAAATGGAGACGCCACGATAACGTCTCATAAACGTTACTAACGTCAAATAAACTCGCTCCTTTGGTTTACTATTGTCCTAATATCGAATTTATTTCTATTATTTTTTAGTTGAGGAAACTTTAGTTGGAAAGATATGACTCTTTGATACCTTAAATAATGATTGTATTTACCCTTACATGACTTTAATATACAATTATTGACTTACTCTATAAACTTATTTTAGATAAGTACATACAATTACTCTCTCTGCTATGTATGTAACAAAGCATCTCAAAGTTTGGTAAAAAGATAATAACACCAGATGCGCTTGTAACAGCTGGTATTTTTTTTTGTTTCCTGGCGCTAAAATACGGAAAACCGTTAAAACCGATTTTTATAGTGCATTATAATGACACATAAAACTGTCATAAAAAATGCAGTTTTCTAACCTATGCCGATAATGTCAGCCTTGACATGTTAACATTAACATCTATATAACATGGCGCTGTCAATGTTATCTTATCTTCTCACATTCTTGGATATGCAAACTTTATATAGGTACCTACGTATCGTTATGTAGGTATAACTACTTGCGAAATAGTACCAATATTGTCATTTGTTTACAATAATATTGTAGTGTCACTATTGCACGAAAATAATCCATGATAATTCGCTTATCCATAAGGCACCGTTGGATTGTTGTGATAATTGTGATCTCGAAATATTTATATGTTTCGTTCTGGTTCGAATCAACATAATCAATCAGATTCATGAAATTATAATTTTTATAAAAAAAAGTCAGTAAACCGACTTTACAGACAACCAATTTTTTTGACGTGACAACGTCTTATAATTCGATAGAGCCGGCTGCACGCACGAAAAAACATGACGTCATGCGGCGTTACCTCGCTATGACGTCATGCGGCGTTACCTCGCTCTGAGGCGTTCCATGTAAGGCTTGAAGTGCAAGCGAGAGCGCTCGACATCCGTCTCTCTCCTACTTGAGTGAGCGATGCGTCTGCGTTGTCACGTTCAACTATCGTCAGTAAACCGACTTTACAGACAACCAATTTTTTCATGGAAAGTAGCTATAGACCTCGTTTTTCCAGACATTTTGGATATAAATTTGGCCTGAATGTTATTTCAGGCCTGGAGGTTCATATTTTTGTAGAAACCTCAGTAGTTTTGGCTAGCTTATAAGGAAGATTATGACAAGGTACTTCAAAGTACCCATAGGTAGTTTAAAGTAATGATAATCGTGTTTTCCATGAGTTTTCCATAAGTAGTGATAAACATGGAACCATAGTTAGACCTAAACTTTTTGAACTATTAGTGTTATATTATTAAGTAAGTAAATTCATTTTATTTTGTGACCCGAGAGCTGGTGAGTATCTGGCGCAGCGCATCAGCATTACCTACCATACAGCGGGGCAATGCAGCCAGCGTCTTGGGGACGCGACGACTGGTATTGATATGGATCAGTTGAGCTACCTGTAGATTGTTTGCAACAGTCTGCAGTTAGCTCAGTTGTTTCAATTGTAAATACTATTCTAATTTATTTCTATTATTTGATTGTAATTTTCTTTGTGAATAAAGATACAGTCATTTCTAATAAGTATCAATAAAATTCAGCAGTAGGTAAGTATTTAGAATTAGAATATAAATTGTTTGTAACTTCCATTGCCAAAATCTATAAATCTCTGATCTACTTGTCTATGTCCAAGCCGAGTTACAACAGCTGCCAAGTAGCCTCAGTGTATTGTTTGTATGCGAGTCCTGCGCTGGACCTTGCAGGGCCGCCCTTGATCTAGAAGGCAAGGTTTTAATGCCCTTAGAAAGTTAATTCATTAGGCAAGAGGGCAATATTATTGACCTGTTTTATAAGTGCCTTTGAGATGTTGGCATTGGTGACGGATATGCTTAAACTTATTTTGTCAAATACGGTGTCATAAGCTATTGAATAAATTTCGTTGATTTGAAACCTACCTTACAGAATACCTAGATGACTGACAGTTAGTCAACTCATCAACCGGTCTCTGAATAGCGTCAATCATTTTCTAAATTCTTTACCAACGGATAGCGTTGTTTCTAAATCGTTTTCCGTAAATTTGTTAAATCGGAGCTAAATTTAGTGAAATGACTTCTAAATGAGGTAAATTCGTGATCACAAAAGGTTCAATTCCGTGTCTAGGTCATTGTGGAAATCAGAGGAAAAAAATATTGTAACATTGAACACAACAATGATGATTTTCATTTCGCATTCAGCGTTCTATTTTCAATTTCAAGAACTCGATGAATGGGATATTGTTTTTTATCAGCGGCCAGTAACAAGTTCTCGTTTTGCGGGAAAACGATTGTTTGAATTTCGAACTGATGTAATTTGTGTAATCTGTTGATCTCGTGCCACTGAACTACGGATAAAAAAAGAATGATATAAAAACTGTGGTTTTGATTTGACTTTCGGCGGCAATCGGTCACATCGGCATTGCGACACAATGCTTTGACCGTGACATGTCTGAATTATCTCGAAAAAGGTTTGATAACTTGTTAGACTGTGGTTTGGGTTGGTGACACTGGTGCACCAGCTATTCTTTTATTTATTTTTTATTTTATTTTATTTGGGAAATAAACAGTACATTATACATAAAAATACAGAAGTTAAATACACATTAACCAAAATAATTTCCTCCATTAGGTAAACATATAGAGCTAAATAAACAGAGCAAATTAAAAAATAACTAAAGTGAAAATACCTACAACACATACATAATTAATTATATAATTTAAGTAAATAGAAAGAAGAAGAAAAATAAGGCTATTATTACAACTTAATAATTATTATAATGAGTCCCTGGCAACGCTTAATTTAACTTCTTTACGAAACTTCGGCAACGACAAGTTAAATATATCTATACTGGACAATTTTTTGTTATGTAATTCACAGACTCGACTAAGAAACATATTTTTCCTGTAGTTTGTGTTTACATTAGGTAAGCTAAAAGTCTTTTTGTTACGAGCAGATAGTCGGGGACAGTGAAAATAAACGTTTTCGAGCAAAAATGGTGAGTCAATTTCTCCAGTTAAAATCTTATACAGAAAAACTTGGTCTCTAACAATTCTGCGGGCTTGGAGACTGGTCATGCTATCAGTTTCATAAAAGGGAAACCGATACTTACAATGATTTAGTAGTTTATTTTGAATTCTCTCAAGTTCATACATATGAATGTTATATTGCGGGTTCCAGACCGTCGATGCATATTCTAGAATAGACCTGACAAAACTATTGTATAAAAGTAACAAAGTATCTAAATTTTGAAATTCCCTAGAGACTCTCAGAATAAAGCCAAGCATGCGATATGCTTTGGCAGTGATGGTATTAAAATGAACATTAAAAGTTAATTTAGAATCTAAATATACACCAAGATCTCTAATTTCATTAACTCTAGAAATAACAATATCATTAAATTTATACGTGAAAATTATTGGTTTCGGCTTACGAGAGAAAGAAATTACATTACACTTTTTAGCATTAAGAAATATGGAATTCGTTTCACAATAGCTGGAAAGTCTAGTCAGGTCACTTTGCAGTAAAAGACAGTCTGATTCAGAAGCTACTTTCATGAGAATTTTTGTGTCATCCGCATAAATTAAACATTTCGAATAAAGAAAAGATTTAGTGACGTCATTAACAAATAGTACGAAAAGTAACGGACCCAGATGGGACCCTTGGGGGACACCAGATGATATTGGTACAAATGTAGAGCAGTAACCTTTAACTGTAACAGCCTGACTTCGGCATCGTAAGTAGGATTCCAGCCATCTAAGAAGATCTCCATGAATCCCAACCTCGGACAGTTTGTGAATTAGAAGTGAATGGGATACCTTGTCGAATGCTTTGGAATAGTCTGTATATACAACATCTACCTGAAAACCATTATCCATAGCATCAGATACTGCATGGGTGAATTCACAGAGATTGGTCTCGGTGGAACGCTTGCTGATAAAACCATGCTGTTCACCAATGATCTGAGGTCTCATAACTGGGAATAGTGTATCGTAAACAATTTTTTCAAACATTTTGGCGACTGTACAAAGTTTAGAAATAGGCCTATAGTTCTGGATGTCATGTTTATTGCCAGATTTAAAAACGGGTACAACAAAACATTGTTTCCATATATTAGGTAAGCAACCAGTGTGAAGAGACAATCGAAATAAAAGGAAAATAGGTAATGTTAGCGCATCACTAAACTGCCTCAAAAATAAGGGAGGAATGCCATCAGGCCCACCACCTTTATTAATATCAAGACGCTCTAGATATTTTTTAACTATATCAATAGATATTTCAATATTGCCCAAAGTGGTGACCGAATTTGAGTTTCCAGGATTACTAATATTTGTAGGCACATGAGCACCGGATGTTGCGGGCTCGAAAACAGACTGAAAGTAAGAATTAAAAAGACCTGCAATTACATTTCCATCTGAACTCTGGTAATTGTTGTAACTCATTGTGTCAGGGAGGTCATCGGCTCTTTTTTTAGATTTCACAAATGACCAGAAATGTTTACTATTGGTTTTGATTTTATATTCAGAGATTTTTATGAAATGATGGTAGCATTCTGATTCGCATTTCTTTTGTCTAGCCCTAAGCATGCTAAAAATGTCATAATCACTTTTATTTTTATAGATTTTCCATCGAGTATGGTATTTGCGTTTTTCTTTAATTATTTTAATTAATGGCCTAGTATACCAAACCGGAAATCTATTATTTGATTTATAGACTTTCTTGGGGACATGTTTATTAATAATGTTATAAAGAATTTCATAAAAAGATTGCACACCAACTTCGATGTCGTTAACATTCAAAGAAGAATACCAATTTATTTCGTTCAGGGTTTTATTGACAGCTCCTTGGTCAGCAGAGTGAAATAGATAAACAGTACGAGGAGCTGGACGGATTACGTTACATTTGAGATCAGTTAGTGTGAACTCAAGTGCAGGATGATGAACATTTTCCGGTACTAAAGGATTAGGAGATTGAACTAATTTACACGTGAAGTTACCTATAATTAGATCTAGAAACCTATTATTTTGATTAGAAATACAATTAAATTGATGAAATCCTGTAAAGGAGAGAAACCTGTCTAACACCGATGCAAATGAGTCAACGTGTGAATTAACTAGCCTTGGTAAGGAACCAGCTAAATCCCACTGTCCATAACTAATATTGAAATCACCAGTAATAAGAAAAACATGATCTGGATTACTTAATAAACTATTAGAGACTAAATCGAAAAAATATTCCTCCATTGTTTGATGATCTTTGCCATGTGGAAAATAACAACAGTAAATTCTCAATTTAGTGCTACGATTCAAATCGATTACCACTTCAATAGCTTCCGCATACGCATTTTCAAAGGGAACACATGAGAAAGCAGAAACAGGCAGCTCTCTACGTACGGCAATAAGCGTTCCACCACCAAATGAATCTCCACGCTTTTTATAATTCCGATCACTCCTATAAACACTGTAACGAGCATCAAAACATTCAGAACTGAAGACTCCATCCGTCAACCATGATTCACTTAAACAAATAATATCAAAATCATAATTCAACACGTTCTTGAAAAGGGTGTTACATTTGGTTCGAAGCCCCTGAACATTTTGATAGTATATCTTTAGGTCATTTATAGAATACATTGTAATATTGATCTTAATACATTTAACGTACTAGTTTCATAAAAATGATTTATGAATACAATTAATAAAATATGTCCTATCGAGCCACGTAAGACGAAGTAAATGTAGATTTTATCCAATATAGTCATAAAATAGTTGCCGCTTTCCGAAGTTAAAAATATATAAAAACTTAAAAATGTACAAAAACGATCCAAAAACTCAAAATATATAAACAAAAAATTAAATAGGATAATTCTTAAACAATCTTTTTTAAATCTTCCTCGCAAGAGAAATGCAGGACAGGACTGGAGTCAGACATTCGGGCCATTATGGTACAGTGCTTTACCCAAACGTATTTGTATCCTTTCTCCGAAGCGAGTTTTTTAACACGTTGCAAGAGCGTCTTGTTAAACTTCGTGAGGTGATCATTAAAGTAAACAGGAAAATCCTTGCCCAGAAAACCTAAGTCTGACGCCCTCGGACGATTGAGAGACCTTAGAGCTCGTAAAAATTCGTCTTTCCTGGAACGACCCAACATCCTTAAAACGATTGGTTTCGGTTTATTCACTTCTGTTGAAGATGGGGCAATGCGGGTAACAAAGTCGATGTCGTACGGCAGAAGTACAAATTGCGAACGTTTAGCCAGGTCTCGCATAATGTCCATAAGGTTCTCGCTTTTTTTCTCCGGTATTCCAAAAATCTCTATATTGGAGCGTCTTGCCCATTGGTTTCTTGCATTAGTATCCCGTTCGATTTCTTTCAAGGATGCCCTTAATGCATTCACCTCGGTACTCATAGTATCATACTGTTTCATTTTGATTTCCATTCCATCAATTCTGGTATTAATCTTAGTAAATTCTTGATTCATGAATTCCATAGAAGCTTTAATATCCTTCAACTCCTGCTTAAGGGAAGATATTTCTTTAGAAAAAAGGGCCTTAAGTGAAGACTCTAATTTCACATTCATTTTCTCGACTTCAATCCTAATGATTTCTGCGATATCTGGAGTGGGACTTACAGGTATCTGCAAACGAGGTGTGCTCTGTAATGGTGTTTTGTTCGCGGTAACCAGGGGATCAGGAGAAGGAAGCGGGGACTCCTTCGCGGTCTCTTTGTCCTTATCGTCCCTTGCACCCGAGCGCACAGGAGTAGAGTCCGACTTTAACCGTCTTTTCTTCGATACGCAGCTAGGACATACCCACGAAGCCTTAAATTCCTTGTTTAACCTTTTAGTTTTTTCGGGCAAAATACATTGGCAGTGGTAAAGAACGTTGCATGATTTGCAACACAAGGCGCCGGCGGGGTCGGAGTCTGTCGATTGGCAGCAACCGAAGGTAGACATGGCAACTGGTAGATAATTTCGCGGCCGCGACCCACTGTACTGGTGGCTCAGTTGGTTCAACACCCAATCTCGACGCGGCGACACCGAGTTCCAATCTCACCAGCAGCGTCCAGATTTTGGTTCCAAAAAAGTTTTCAAGTCACGCCTCGGATCGGCCGCAGCAGTCTCGGAAATAGATCTATCTCAACTAGGTCCGCCCACTAGGAGGAGCGACGCGTCCAGATCCGTGGAGAGAAAACGAGAGGGACCGAAAACAGCAAACAGCCAATAAGAAATTAATAATTATCAAATCCGAATATAGAGCGAACGCGCGTCTGTTCAATAGCAGTGCAGAACTGATACTGAATTCTGTCCAATCTGTGGCAAATCTGTAGCATGAATTCAATGAATTTTAATTTGTTTCGTGCTTTGTTCTTTTGCGAGCTGTTGACATTCACAGGTCCGGTTCTACAGAAGTAGGTAGTTAATTGCCTTGTCATATGCAGCTTTTATCTACAAAAGCTAGCTTTAAAATACGAGCGCACCCACTATTAAAGTAATTTACATTGTAATGATAAATCTGCTAATAAATAAAACGGGATTGTTTAAAAACACAATTATCGATACCAGCTGACAAGTACGTTACATTAATGTCACTTGGAGACAAACAAAGATATTAAAGAAACTTGTTTTCTGTCTCCATTTATCGGTTGCTGATATAAACGTTGCTAGGCTGATCTACGACCGTACAGAAATTTTGCAAAGAGTTTTATAATTTGTACCTACTCAACCTCCATGATGTGGAAAACATAAATGATGCATGGGATGTTGCATCCTATCCAATCACTTGCGATGCAATGTTTACCTACAACTTGCCAATCTTCGATCCTACCTTGGTAATATTGATCCTATTGGCCGATGAATCTTTATCAGATTTTTTGTAAAAATAAATTAAATGATCAGATTATAATTTTCCGAGTACTTAGGTGCTATATTAGACACACAAATAATAAATTAGCGATATAGCATTCGCTTTATTTGATGTAGGTAGTTCTTGATAACCTTTTTAAAAAATTGTTAATCAACAAACATAGTTCGCACTCAACGCCCACATTTAATTAAATCGAAAATACTGTCCGATAATGATTTCGTTGTTTGCTGACGCAAGCGGTCTGCCGTCTGTAATATTAATCAGTTGAATTTAGAACGTTCAAATATTTTAAAAGAAAGTGAAAATGGCTTCCTTCCCGCGTTTCGTTCAGAAACGGCGCGAGTCGCGACGATCCCGCCACGTTCCGTTCCGTTACGCAGCTCACGTATGCGAGGCCATGCTAATTACAGGCCTCACGAAATCGAAAGTACGATTTTCTAGATGTAGGTTGCAAGGCAATCGTAACGAATCCTATTTAATTAGACGGATGTCTTATTGTCTTTTGAAAAGCACGAATACCAGTTGTCACATAAAATAATTTTACGAGATTCTATTTTGCTAAAGGAACGATTAATTGAAACTGACCTTCTCGGAGATCGAAAGAGGTTGCACACCTACTTTTGTTTTATTGTAAAGAGGTTAGGTGCGGACTGAATGCTAAAAGATCTAGAAACCGAAAGTATCTGTATCAATGTTGTATTGAAATCGATGGATACTGAGCCCGCCGTCCTTAATTGCGGATTTCCGAGACAATTTGTTAAAGAATTTTTACGGTCGATTGAGATTTGATCGTTTGATCACGACCGTTTCAAGGCCGACTGGGTTTCGTCTCGACTTCTCCGCATTGACTTTGAAATGCTCTTTCATACCAAAGTGGTGTTCGTTAGACTTAGATTGAAACCAAAGCCTTAAAAAATACCAAGAACAGAAACGTTAGCTAACAGACTTATAAATACAAACAAATACTTGAACGGAAAACGTTAGTTGTCTTATCAATGTCAGTCTTAGACTCTCGTAGTAATATAATTTAAAATTCGAATTCTTTGAATTTTAATTGTATTAGGTCTTACATGCGCTCTAAAGATATAGTGATTTCTAGTGAAGTTTTTTTATTTGAACTCTGAAATCAGACTGTTGTGATGGCCTCCCACAGCCCTTTATCGCTTGTTATTGCATTTGCTCTATTCTCTTCGTCCATCCATTCTAATAATCATAAATGCTAAATTAACTGTCTCTGTTATCTTTTGAGGATTAAACTAAATGGATCCTATTACAATTTGACAAGGATTAAGATTTTAGATTGAATCATATGGGAAAGGACTTGAACAGCTTTTTAAAGGAAAAAAGACGTAGGCTTAAAAACCGCGGGCAAAAGCCAGGTCTTTATTCTTAAGTTTCATAATCTGTCATAGACATTCAATTGAAAGAATGTCTATGGTTTCTAATAGCATCAATTCAGTTCTATTCGGCTGCGTCCGCGAACACGACTCTACATCAATATTCATTGATTGTTAACATAAATATTTGAGCAGTTGTTCCGCTCGCCTCTTTCTTCTGGGTCTTACATAGACACAATACAATCTTAATGGATATAGATAACATTCTGTAAAACTACATATAAAAAATACATGATTTCAATCTTTAATTCTCTTAATGTTTTTTAATGTTGACTTATAATCGCGCCGTAGAGTGCACGTCTTGTTATTACAAGACGACGAAGGCAACGACGGTAGGTTGGTACTTATGTATATTTTCGGTATGTCAGTAAATAACGTTATGTATTTAATAAATAAAACACGAGGCGATAAACCTCGCGAAAGCTTGAACAAAATCACACTAATCCGAAAGTTAGGATGGATGGATGTTTGTTACCTCTTCACGCCAAAACTACTGAACGGATCGCGCTGAAAAATTTGCATACAGGCTAATCCTGGAATCAAACATAGGCTACTTTTTATCCCATAAATCAGTTCCCATGGGATAGAAATCACCTTTAAACGTTTCTATAGAAACAACGCGTGCGAAGCCGCGGGCATAAACTAGTAACATTATATAAGGTATAAATAAGGTTTGACTTGAACGAAATAACATAAACGTTTCGAAATATTAGAAGATCGACTTAAATCTCGTCTGAGCCAACATTGCTACCGACTTTATATCTATCCACCGTCATACTTTCTTCAATAAATAAATAAATAAATAATGCGGGACAATTCACACAGCATTATCTAGCCCCAAGCTAAGCAGAGCTTGTGTTATGGGTACTAGATAACTGATAGACACAATAAAATACACTACATAGATAGATATTTTTTACTATACATAGAAAACATCCAGAACACCCTGAACAAATATCTGCAGATCGTACACATTTGTCCCGAGGTGGGAATCGAACCCGCAACCTCCTGCGTCGCAGGCGGACCTTCACCCGCTGCGCCACAGAGGTCGTCATCAATAAAATCATGATTACTGAACCAAAGATAGCTAAATAACATAAAGCAAGTTTTTAAATAACACCTGAACACACATCGGTCTATTTGTTAGTCTGTAGGTGCGAGTATGCATATGTATTGTAAAGTTTGACGTGTGTCGCATGACGTCGCTCGCAAGCATGCTTTCTTTGAGGAAACCATTCAAGGCATATGCATGAGTGTTGACTGCGGAAAGTGACGTCAACTTATTGTTGCAATAAATCTGTTGTTCAATAACAAATTACTGTTAGACTTATATAGGAGCAGCATTACTACCTATATCGTTTGACGGTTCTAGATATGCTGCTGAAACTATAGTATACTAATCATTAAGCGTCTACGGAAAATTCGACTAAAACAATTTGTCTAATACAATTCGACTAAAACAGTTAGACTAAAACACAATTCGACTAAAAACATTTCGACTAATTACAATTTGACTTAAGCAATTCGACCTTGATTTGACCCGATTGTAGGCCTCAGGGTGTGTATATGTATAATTGCACCCAGAGCCATGGTGACACAATTTTTTTTGTTGTTAAAACGAATTGTTTTAGTCGTTAGTCGAATTGTTACTAGTTGAAATGTTTTTAGTCGAATTGTTTTAGACGAATTGTTGACAAATTACTTTCTGGGTGGCGAATACCATTAAGGGGCAAGTGTAGACTTCTATTGATAAAACTATAATCAGGTCTGTAAAATTGGTTATACGACGTGTTGTTTATTTGTCGATAAAAACACACAAGCCGAATGCATATTAAATTTAGTTAAATAACACTTACATAAGGCAAGTTCTAATACGTAAGAATACATTGTTAGTTGAACATGTTTGGTATATTATTATAATAGGTATAGGTACAATACATACATTTAAGTTGTCGCGTAGCCTAGTTCTGTGGTGCTGGAGGTAAGAAGTTTTCAGAGGGGCTTTGTTTCATACTTAGTAAGCTAAGAAAGGATATATCTTTTTTTTTTAATTTTTATGGGCCTTTGAGATTGCGGGAACGAAGTCAAAGGAACTCGTTTATTTTATTTATAAACATTTACGCGATAAATAGGTGTGAATAGAAAAACTACAAATTTGCTGTCGCTGTTCTTAAAACACAGTTTACAATGCTCAGTTATTTTTAAATAAAACAATGGTGTCGTTATATACACTAAAATAATTTATATGTTGTTCGCTATGGTTATAGCCTAGTAGATGGTAGGTACCTACCTAGGTTCTGAGTGTAAAACAAAGAACTAAAGATAGATTGACGTAAAATAAATAAAAATATACGATTGAGACCAGCAGCTGTACAAACACTAGTAAATTAATTTACAAACGTGAACATATATTATAAAGGTTAAATAGAACTATAGACAAAAGAATTACATGCTTACTTCTATGTAAACAAAGTCCATATACATAAATCATGCTCCTGTAAATTGAATAACCTGATTTTAATTTTATACACGTAAAATTTTAAACATATTGACTTGTTTTTTCCTAAGGAACCTTAACAATTCCTATCACTTATCAAAGAACCCCGCATTATCGGCCTAAACCTACTGGTCCACTGCTGGACATAGGCCAGAGGCCTCCCTTAATGAGCGCCAAAGCGCCCTGTCTCCAGCGCGCATCCAGCATCTGCCTGCAGTCTTTCGCAGGTTATCTCATCTGGTCGTAGGGCGTCCTACACTACATTTGCGGGGTCTTGTCATACAATAATCAAATAGGCTATCATTTTCAGAAGAAATAAAATCCTTCAAAGTAGGTGTCCACGTGTTTATATTTTATTCCATAACAAGCGTGTTATTTCTATTGTTTCATTACATAAAACCCTGTCGCAAGGACACGTGTGGCTAACAGGAACTTCGAGAATCACCTACTATGTATTTGTTACAAGTACTTCCGTCTTTCACACGTTTCGTGTCACGCAGTGATGCGCGTGTCGATTTACCTTGATATTATTAAAATGGCCGCCTTTTGTTCATTAATGTCCTTGATTATATTAAATACCGTCAACTGAAATTCAATCACGCTCATCATTTCGTTCTTTAAATATTACAAGCGAATATTTTATTTAAACCTTACAGATTCAGAACACCATTACAGATTATTTTCAATTAGATAAGTCAGTTACTAATCTAGGTAGAATAAACTAAAATATTTGTGCTATTTCCGTAAGTTTCGGCAGGTTTTGTTTGATTAATTTTATCACTATACTATGTTCAAATGATGGTAAATAGCTATTCTCAGGCAAGTGATTTTCTTTTTGGGAATAAATGTATTTAAACCTAACTTGATTATAATGTCAATGTCCTTTTAGCAGAATCAGCCAAGGCAAAAAAAGAACTTTGGTTTTCCCGAATTGCTAAATGTTTAGTCTTTTGTTTTACTGCCGCAAACGCCCGGATAACACTTCGATAGATATTCAATTGTTTAAACGCACGAATAGCCACACTAAACAAATGGTACCAAAAATGTGAAATAGCAGATTTAAGAGACTCCGCTACGCGGCGCAGAAAAGGGCTACAAGCGTCGTAGACACTTCTACTTAGCGCGAGCAAAGTGCTACAACCGACGTAGACCTTGCTACGCTGCGTAGCAAAGTGCTACAACCGACGTAGACCCTGCTACGTGGCATAGCAAAGTGCTACAACCGACGTAGACAATGCTACTCCGTGTAGCAATAAGTCACGTGTCGTAGCGTTGAACATTAAGAATCATTAAAATTAGATATCTATTTTAAACAAGTCAAAGGTACCCGAATTCCATACAAAACCACGCAAATTTCCACAACATTAACATAACTAACAAAACAACTATTACTTACCTCGCGTCAAAAGTCGTACGTGTATTAGGTACGCACAAATAAATAACTTATTCGTACGTAACTTACAAAAACACGCAACCGTCGACCTTGTGGGCGAACAGCTGATTTCTAGTGGAAGGTATTCTCGGTCAAGTGGAGGCAAGATTCGTTCCGAATTGCGAGACATGCCGATTTCAAGCATTTGAGGAAAACAATCGTTTAAACTGTACGACCTGGGTCGGATAGTCAGCTGATTTTAAGTCCTAGATTCATAGTAGTAAGAAAATGTAATACCTACTTCGTTAGTATTAATTTTTGGTTTTCGCATCTATTAATTTACTAAATTTTAATACGAAATAATTTCACAGAAAACTAATAATAATAACACTACGTAGGTAAGAACCTAAACCACAGAAGTTTGTAAAGGTTATTCGATGTACCTTGCTACGTCTCTCTCTCTCTCTGAAAATAAAGGGTTCAATTTAATTTAGCAGAGCAACAACAAGAATCTTCTTTCAGCTTCAACTTCTTGTCTAATGACTCTGCGTCTGGTCAAAAAAGGCTCTTGAATGACATTGACAGTGACATTTTGTACATTTAAATATGCTTGCGTAAAGATTATTTTAATAGCTATTCAAGAACCGAAGTTTTTCGAAGGTCGAATCAATGCCGGTCGTAGGTACACTTTATTATTTAGTAGAAAAAAATGAGCATAGGTTAGTCACAGTTTTTAAATTTACTTTATTATGAACAATTTACACAAATAATATCGCGCTAATATTAAAAATGCGAAAGTTTGGATGTTTGAATGGTTGGATGTTTGTATTGTCGAATAAAACAAACGTTTTATCCCATAAATCAGTTCCCATGGGATAGACATTACCATAAAAACGTTTCCATAGAAACAACGCGTGCAAAGCAACGGGCACAAATGAGTTGAAAACAAATAAATTAGAATCACGGCAGAACAAGGATCAGCCCTATGAGCAATTTCATCCAGACAACCTTGGAAAACGGATTTATCTACCGTATCTATAAAGGTTATATTCTAGGTTAGCGAGTAACCTAACATTGTACAAAGCTGTTACATTACGTTCAATGCATTGCACAAGTCAACAATGAAATTTTCTGAAAATACCTACATGTAGGCACGGCTCAGTAAGTCCTTTCATAACTCGGTTGCTTTCGTCATCGATTGCCATACCTTGTATACTTAATAGGTGCTCTGAAGGGCATTGCCCGGTAGGCACTGGCTTAGGAATTTCCCGGAGTTTAGACGTGAACGCGAGCAGTCTAATCTACTGATGATGTCCTCCTAGTCGAATATCGGCTACGGCCGTCAGTGTCAACGGAGACTCTCCAAGTGCGCAGGAAATTTTATAGTGCATAAGTGTGTGCGTAAACACTAGTGCACTCTTCCGCCACTCTTATAACCCGATGAAGGAGCGGGAGGATGCAGACCGACTCGACTGAGGAGAGGTCAGGAGCATCTAATATGTATTTATGATATTGAGGTAAATTAAGTATTACAATTTCTAAGAAAATACTTAAAATATTAAGTATAGTACTTATTAGGCCAATAAGTTATATCGGAACGTTTCATCATAGTAATTTTATTACTACATCATTAGGGTGCATGTCCTACTTATTAGGATGAAATAATAATATTGGTCTCGTGGTGCTCTACTCTTCATCAACTAAAAGGCACTTTGACTAACTATGAACGTGTCATGAGTTAATCAAGTTCAAGTTCTTTATTCGTAACAATAATTAGGTACCTACATGTAATATTTTTTTTAATAATTCTTATTTTACTAGTAAAATACAATTTTTAAATAAATTTGATAAAATGAAATAAGAAAAATATATTACTTCTTTTCGATGGCTAAGCATTCGTCTACTATATCACTTTTTAGGTAATATCCTACCTAATGCTACCAGCATTCTGGGCACTCTACCTTCTGGTGACGGCTTAGATTCTTAAGAAATAGATATACTAGTTGTTATTATTTTATTCCGTTTTTGTAATTTTCTATGTGCCAAATAAATGTTTTATGTAATGTAATTAATCTCCATTTTGGCTTATTCCAATAATCCCCTGCCATAATCCCCTGCGAAGGGGATTCCTGGACTTTTTGTCCAGAAATCCCCTGCCGGCTCAAAGAGAAGACACACAGGGGATTTGTGGATAAGAGTTCCAGAAATCCCCTGATCCACTTATTCACACCGTAAGTAGTTGTTCGTTTTTGAAATAATCAAATGCAAACAACTACGTAACCTCACCTTATAAGTAGAACAAACCAAAATATTAACATTGCATTCAGGAATTTCCGACTCACAATAGGGTTTCAACTGATTTCGAGTAGTTTTTTTACGCTGTTTTTTCGTCCCATTATTTTGTTCCATTAATAGGACCACGAGGGAGAACTATTCCTCGTAGTCCCATTAGTATGTGCGGTTGTGGAAATTTTCGTCCTGTATATATTTTCTGCATGGATACACAGGTTTCGTCCAACACGCGTCCAACACAACAAGCGTTTGGTCCAACACGCGTTTCGTCCAATACGCAGTTCGTCAGGAAACCATGCGCAGTTCGTCCAATTCTTACTAATTAATTTCATATTGTTCCATACATTTATGAAAAATGACAGTGAATTCCAAATATGACAGCTAATGTCAGAAATGACAGCTGATGTCAAAAATGACAGTGGATGTCAAAAATGACAGCGGATGTCAAAAATGACAGCTGATATTAGAAAACGACTGTTACAGTCAGTTAGAATTGATCAAAAATGACAGGTTATATCAAAATGAAACGGATATTATTCTAGATTCTGAAAGGTTGGCACCAAAGTCAAGGAAGAGTAGTTTCAGAGATGTGGCCGTTTGAAGTTTGACAGCTGTCATCGAAAATGTAGACCACTTCAATAGCTATATACGTTGGCCCGCTGTATAGCAATGCTGATGCGCTGCGCCAGATATTCACCAGCTCTCGGGTCATGCGTCGCTTCGACCAGACGGATGTCCTCGGAAGATGGGAAGGCGCAAGCATGTCGACGCATGTAGCGTCCCACACAATGAGCCACCACAACTCCCATGGAACTAGTGTCATACCGTCGGGCCTCTTACCATCGTCACGCAACAGACCATTCGGTTCGAGAATAAATGGTACGTTAGCGGTGACAAAAGCCCGCCGTATGATTTCATTAAGGCTGGCGTGGCGAGATATCCGACTGGGGCGGCCCTAGTACACGTAGTAATCCGTGATGGCTAAGCTGTTTGACAGCAGTACCGCACTGGCATTGATGAGGCGCGCAACACCTTGCACCCAACCGAAGACACGTTGCGATACGGAAAGTTACGGGCTACCAATAAAGTACCAGTGTTATATGAAAGAAATGCTTGCAACCAATGTCCTGACTCCCATTGAGAAACGGCCAGGAGGCGGGCACGATCCGCAGAGTTAGAGCACGTTTAGTCAAACAATCCCGTGTCAACTCACACAGAGGCCCGTCCCATTGCCGTTGGATAATAGGATATCCAACTTCTTGAAATAATCAAATGCAAACAACTAAGTAACCTAACCTAGAACATACCAAAATGTTCACATTAAAACAAAAACGTCAAAAACTACGAAAATGGGTATAGTTGTTCTATCTCACGAAGTCCGTTTAACCCTACTACCACGAACAACTTTGCGCTTAGTTGTCATGCTGACGGTACTCGCTACCAAAATCTGACGTGAATACAATGAGCACTAGTGACCCGGACCGCGTCTCGGGCGAGACTGATTGCTTCTGAGCTTACGCACACTAAAACAATGTGTACATGCCATTCACAATGATAAACATAGCCCAACGGACTTCGTGAGATAAAACAACTTAACCAATTTTCGTAGTTCTTGTTTTAATGTGAACATTTTGGTATGTTCTACTTGTAAGGTGAGGTTACTTAGTTGTTTGCATTTGATTATTTCAAGAAAGAACAACTACCTAGGTATTTACGGTGTAAATAAGTGGATCAGGGGATTTCTGGAACTCTGGTCCACAAATCCCCTTTGCGTCTTCTCTTTGAGCCGGCAGGGGATTTCTGGACAAAAAGTCCAGGAATCCCCTTCGCAGGGGATTATGGCAGGGGATTATTGGAATAAGCCTCCATTTTCTGTTGGGTATTTATTATTCCAAATAATGGTTATTTCTCTCTAACATCCGTGAACTCGTGCGCAGAATGTCGTTGGTACGCAGCAGGATAGTAAGCTATTTAGCTCAATAAACCAACGCCCTTTTATCAACGCCTTTGTATGTCTAGATCCGGGAGTAAATTAATACTGTACGAAGTCGATGTTTTTTTGGATATTATTTGATTTCTTAGAAATTACCCTGAGTGTGAGGACTTACGGACTATAATATCGAAAACCTTACTAATGTACAGTCAATCAATCAGATAAATCGGCCTTGTATTGTTGGAATAAACGGTGTACCTACTTACAAATCCACTTTATGATACTACTAGGTCGCTGATAAGACCGCTGTATAGACTGAAGACTAATATAATGAAAATAATATTCTAATAATTTATCCTTGTGTACGAGAAAGGAGGTTTCGGCCTAGCTGTGGATATGAGCCTTATGAAAAGTTTTACTAGAAATGGACCTAAAAACCAAAACCGAATAAGACCAAAAAAGAATTGAAGAACTTAAAATAAGAAAGAAACTTTCTTATTTTAAGTTCTTCAATTCTAACGACGTGATTGCCTTATCTTATAATAGAGAGAGATATAAAACGTGAACAATAGTTTCGATGAGCATTTTTCTCACAAACAAAAGTTATTAGAGTCCTAAGTAAATTAAAGTTTTCGTCAAAGCACCAGCTTTAAGCAGACAGCTATTGTCCAAGTAAATTTTTATCGTGAATTCAGCTCGTTTTACATTTGATCGTGATTTGAATTTTCCAAGGATGCTCAACTCATGCACACCCCAGACACTCGACCATTTCTCCCTTAAAAGGCGGGTCTCGGCACATACATGCGCATAACTGTGTTGCGATACACGTGCAACTGTGCGTGTGACATCTAGGGTCATTTCATAAATATATTGTGCGAGTGAATTGCAAAATAAATCAGACTTTATTATTTTCTTCTCGATAAAGGTGAAATTAAACCTAAAACAGAAGAAATTTCGTATGTCCATGAACAAACAAATAAATCATCTAACACCATAAATAAATCTGAAATCTATTACCATCGGCGTCGTCTGTCAAGATCATTAACCATGTCCGTGCCTTGTGCGGTGCGCCTTACCCTGTACATTTGAAACAAAATCCTAACTCATCTAGGGGCCGGCAGGCTGAAGATGCTCGGTCAGGTGGAGGACGAGGAGTGTCCATTTTATACGTTGTTGGTATAGAATGAATACTCCTCGCCCTCGCCCTCTCCGTGGGGTACCGAGGCTCTTCGGGTTTTGACGTGACAACGTCTTATAATTCGATAGAGCCGGCTGCACGCACGAAAAAACATGACGTCATGCGGCGTTACCTCGTCATGCGGCGTTACCTCGCTCTGAGGCGTTCCATGTAAGGCTTGAAGTGCAAGCGAGAGCGCTCGACATCCGTCTCTCTCCTACTTGAGTGAGCGATGCGTCTGCGTTGTCACGTTGAACTATCGTCAGTAAACCGACTTTACAGACAACCAATTTTTTTTTTTAAATATCTGAGTGTCCGGTCGAAGCGACGCGTGACCCGAGAGCTGGTGAATATCTGGCACAGCGCATTGCCATACAGCGTGGCAATGCAGCCAGCGTCTTGGGTACGCTTCCGACTGGCATTGATATGGATCAGTTGAGCTACCTGTAGATTGTTTGCAACAGTCATTAGCTCAGTTGTTTCAATTGCAAATACTAGTGTAGGTAATTTTCTTTGCGAATAAAAGCTTTTGATATTATTATATATTCTCTGACTCAGGCCCTGTACCGATATAATTGAACACGTTGACATTAATCTGTTCAATAACTATATCCTGTTGGCCCACTTCCTTTAGGCACACTATTCGAACTATTCAGATCCGGCTGTGATTCTCGGCCCTGCAACGTCACCGACGATTTGATTTATTTCGACGATTTTATAATACGGTTCATTATTTTTGTGTTTGGTCACCTTTGTTCACTTAAAGCTATTGAATAAACATGATACGTAAATTACGTGAACAGGTAGGTATGTTGATACTTCTTTTTTAGATACTGTCACTTTGTAACTGAATGTTATGATTGTATTTTACCACGCTAAAAATAGCAAATAAACGATTAATACGAAAAGTAAGATTGTAATACTACTCCGAATCGCCACTTTTGTAGGTAGTATTATTAATTCAACGTAAACTTCCAAGAAATACCTACAAATTGTTTTCCTCTGTGCTTTCCTTTATCCTATATTCCAATTAGCAAATTAACTTCAAATAGGTGCATAAACTACGTAGGTACCATTTTAGCAACAACTATTTCGTCTGTAGCAAACACAATAATTTCGAAACACTTCACAGCATTGATAACCCATTATGTTGAAGATAGCTATTCAAATTGATGGCCAATCACGTCCCTTGATGGCCAATAACCTGCCACGTGGATTGTCAAAGGGGCACAGGGCAAAGGTGCGGTACGACAAAGTGTTGCTTGCCAATCCTTTATTCAAATTACTATAGGCAGACGGTTTCCTGAACGATAATATGAAATGTTACGTAGAATGCTATTAACGTGACATCATTGCGAGACCGAAGCACGACTGATGTCGGTAGAGTCACGTGCGTTTATTGGGAGATTTATCTCTTTGTATTATTTTATGTTGTGTGACTGTCGCTATGAAAACGCCGCGGTATAAAAATCCCTGTACACTCAAATCTATTGATAGGTTTTAACTTGTCAACATTTTCCTCGTCGATAATAATATGTAGGTGTATTATCGACACAGTGGCTAATAGTGGCATGTGATTGTTTCAGAGCGAGTCATCTTACACGTCGTCGTCGGGCGAGAGCCTGGGTGGCGGCGAGCGGCACGCCGTGCTGAGCTACGAGCAGGTGCGGCGGTTGAACGACGTCATGGACGAGGTGGTGCCCATCCACGGCCGCGGGGGGTTCCCCACCCTGCACGTGCGCCTGCGCGAGCTGGTGGCCGGCGTGCGCGCGCGCCTCGAGGCGCCCGTGACGGCCGGCGGCGCGGGCGTCACCGTCCGCGACGTCAGGCTCAACGGCGGTGCCGCCAGCTCCGTGCTCGCTGACCGCGCGCAGCCCTACTCCGACATCGACCTCATCTTCACCGCGGATCTCCCCACGCTCCGTCACTGCGACCGCGTCAAAGCTGCCGTGCTCGGCCATCTCGCCACGCTGATGCCGGCCGCAGCTCTGGCGTCGCGCCGCCGCGCCTCGCCCGCCGGCCTCAAGGAGGCCTACGTCTCCAAGATGGTGCGCGTCAACGCGGACGGCGACCGCTGGTCGCTGATCTCGCTCGGCAACTCGCGCGGCCACAAGACCGTCGAGCTGAAGTTCGTGGACACGATGCGCCGCCAGTTCGAGTTCTCCGTGGACTCGTTCCAGATCGCGCTGGACTCGCTGCTCGCGTTCCACGAGTGCGCCGCGCTGCCGATCGGGGAGAACTTCTACCCGACCGTGGTCGGCGAGAGCGTGTTCGGGGACTTCGAGGAGGCGCTGTGCCACCTCGCTGACAAGCTGATCGCGACTCGACAGCCCGAGGAAATCCGCGGCGGCGGTCTACTGAAGTACTGCGCGCTGCTGGCCAAGGGCTACCGCGCGGCGCGCCCCGACAAAATCAAGATCCTGGAGCGGTACATGTGCTCTCGCTTCTTCATCGACTTCCCCGAGCTCGGCCAGCAGCGCGCCAAGCTGGAGGCCTACCTCCGGAACCACTTCGTCGGCCGGATAGAGGAGGCGCTCAAACACAGGTAATGATCCCACACTCATATTAATTTCGCTTCCCTTTAAATTATTTTGAGTGGTATTTAGTCGTCAAGCCTCGTCAAATTTGTCAGTTTACTGATATATCCCGATTCATCTTCTGTCATTGATATGGTTTCCCTTTGAGATGACCTTGAGCGACATTTAGTGGCCTTTCCAGGCAGTCTCATTGTCGAATCAGTCATTATACTGATGCTGTTGATTACTCCGCAGGTACCTGACACTGCTGCACGGCGTGGTCCGCGAGTCGACAGTCTGCCTGATGGGGCACGAGCGGCGGCAGACGCTGGCGCTGATCGAGGCGCTAGCGTGCCGCGAGCTGTGCGCGCGCCAGCCCGTGCTGTACGCGCCGCAGCCGTTCTACGTGTGCGTGTGTCCCGCCTGCCTGCCGCAGCCGCAGCTGGCGCCGCAGCTGACGTGCGCGGCGTGCGAGGCGGCGCAGTGCTGCGAGTGCTGCCGCGGCCGGCCCTGCCCGGCGTGACGGCCGCGCGCCGACACCGACAACAGTGCCAAATGTATATATCGTAGGTGCGCGTCCCTCCGCCCCGCCCGCGCCCCGCCCGCGCCCCGCCAGCGCCCCGCCCCGACTGAGGGCGACCGATAATTTCTATTCGTACTCCTTGCGCGTTGACTCATCAATATGTTGGCAGTACGAAAATTATTGCACGTGCGACTGCGGGCCCCCGGGCGGGGGCGCGGGGGCGCGGGGGCGGACCGACGCGCGTATATATTTTGCTAGAACGATAGAGACTTGTATGACAGTACCGAGCCGGGACGCGGAGGATTCGGCGCAAGTTAACAGGTGTACATGAAAGCTCCGTTCCTCATGCAAATTTCTATTTTACTACGTATATTTATCGATCTGAAGGATATAACTATGTATACACTCTCGTCTTGTGACCGCTCTAGTATTGTATACGGCTTGGCATGTAACAAATTAAGATAGGAGGACAAAAATATAAAATTAAAAAAAAAATATATGATAAATATTCTAAGGTGTGTACAATATTAAAGTTCACGCTTTTTAAATAAATAAATATAATATTTTAAGAACGTTTACAAGTAGCGAAGTCAGATTAGTAACAGAGTACTTATGAACATGTTTTTTTACTATTAACGTTTCATCAATTGCGATTATTAAGCTGTAGGTCGTATGAAAAATGTGATTTAATTGTTGTAGATTAACATGTTGTCGAAGTTTATTATTATATACCTACTTACATAACATTATGTAGATTAAATCCAATAGAGAGTTATATATTATTGTTGTTGTATCTTAATGAAAATAAAGTTATAATAATTATGAACGAGAAAGTTAACAGTGTCCGGCCAATATGTGCATGAATTAGATATTTTGCCAATGCGTATAATATTATAACATATTATGTATACAAGTTATATTGCATGAAATTCTATGTAGCGCTTTAATAAGGCAGTTGTTAGTCTACTTTGAGTAGTGGGGTTATATCCAGAGTAATCAAGTACAATCATTTACTAGTGTAATCTATTACTATTATCTATTCTATCTTCGGAATAACAGATCGAGTTTATGAACGAATTTCCGACTTGCTCACTATCGAACCAAAATTTAAGATCTCATTTAAAAACTCTTCAAAATCTCGATAGGCTATCCTATCTCGGCATTTTCATCGTTTGACTATTGTCTCTTGTCGTGGGTTCCGTGCGTTTCACAGACAGTCGGTCGGATTGTTTTGTAACTTGTGTATATATATAACATTAGTGAAACGGTACAATGTGAACCAGCGGACCCTAATTCAATTAATCAGTACTTATAACTAAACGAAGTACATAATTATTAGTTAAAGAAATGTAAACTATATTCCATTTGTAATAAGAGTGAATGTAAGTTAATTATCACTAGTGTTACTGCTATAATCGAGACAGGCCTCTCAGTTGTGATTTGTACTTGTTGTCTTTTCGACAATGTTTTAACGTCATTTCTATTAATATCTTACTTATACATAACTACATAACTGTGATTGTTTATATCTATCCGTGTAGATCCGGCTTTTGGCATAATCCGTTTATAAACTACCTCCTTGCGTGAATTTGTGCACTACGAATTTTCTATACCGTTCTAATTTTATGATTCTCTAAGCTACTGTAAATTAAGAGGATCAGTCATTTCGCTTAATTAATGTTACATATTTAGATGACAGCTGTCAATGAATAAAGTAAATGATCAATTAAGGTTATGAAGACTTGCTACCAATTTTCACTGAGTCAGTTGAAATAACTGAAGGTATGTTATATGTATATTTTGATAGCGCGCTGTTGTAAAGCGGTCCCCAGACAGTGATGCATTATGACATACGAGAATGAACGTGTGACTTAAAGGTTCTTATTGATACTTACTGGCTTAAAAGTACAAAGTCATTGGAATCATGTTAAGCGATAGAGAAGTTAAATCACACATGAACATAACTCGTGTCATTTGGTATGCCTATCTATGGGCCGCTTTGTAATAGTGAAAACTGATGGAATGTTCCAAAAAACTTCCAAAACGGTCTAAAATAAAAAAAAATTAAAGAGGGACATTGCATTATAGTATAGTTTTTTCTAAAGTTACCAACAGTTTTCAGCTAGCCTTTATATTATGTTATTTTTATTGAAATGTTTACTGGTAAAAAGGCGTTTGCGTGTTGTTTTCTACAAAGACGAGTCTTAAGGTAAATAATTTCTAACATTGAATTTGTCTGAAAACTTTCGTTTAAATGAAACACTTTTTTGGAGGATTTAAAACACTATACAAATAAGTAAAGTGATCATTATATTTTGTAACACATTTTATTTGTCTAGTATTGAATTTGTAAAAGGTATGTAGGTAATATTGTGTTAAAATATCGTTGCCTAGGTATAGGACGACAAAAATAAATATGCATTTACTTCTACGAATGTTACTAAATGTCAAATTCATTGGTCAATTTAAAAATTTAGAATTTAAGCATTATCTTTAAAATGTTTGCCTTCTGTAGCCAAGTCATATGTGGTTTATTTTGTACTAAACGAAACGCAAACGCCATTGCTAGGCGTTGTTTCTGAAATGTAAGGTCTTGGCAAAAAGCAGCGTGAGCTACATACATTATTATACCAAACGATACTTTTCTTATAAAGCAAACAGTCTAAGAAATGTATGAAATTTGTACAATCAGATTTAGAATAAAAAACAGACTTTTGCTCTGAAGGTCAGACGTTTCGCACAGTTCCATTAAAAAAAAATAAGAATGTACTATATCTACAACCTAATAAACTTACTTGTAAATTTTCGTTGTAGAAGTCATCATTGTATGCACTGGCAGATAAAGCCTCTTGATCAGAAACTCGATTTAGAAAACCATCCTTAGAACTTATAACTTTAGAAATGATTCGGAATAATGACGAACGTCCTAAGAATGAGGGGAAATTCTGAGCCATCTAAAAACAACAAAGATAATTTATCTTAGATAAATTAATCAGATTCTTTAAACGTCCTGTGCGTCTGCGTATACGCCACTGCTATTTGCCCCACCTTACGTTTATCAGAAGCAACGCAATGTCGACTCTATCGCTCATATGTTAAAAGCGAAACTCGGCATGCCGACTCTCTAGTATAGGGGTTGCTAGATCATAACGCCTTACCTTTATATAAGCTTACTTTTAGGTTTTAAAACATATATTTTAGTTCATAGTTATTTTTCTCTTCCAAGTTGCCTGTTTCGTACATTGGCGATATCTCGCTATGTTGTTGCGATACATAATTATAATGAATATATATTTGTGAGGAGTTTTAAGCTATTGTAAATTTTACAGAAAATTAAATAAAAATGTTGTGAAAAATAAACTATAAAAAGTGATAAACAGTGACAAATGTCTTTTATTTCCTTCTCCCAACAAAAAGGTTACTTTAGAATATTTAGAAATAGAATTAAGTACTAATACCATGCTTCCGATACACACAAACTTAGGTAAGTAGGTAGACACCTACCCCCTAATTCTTAATGGTCTGCTAACTTGAAACCCTGTTATTTCCCTTTCCGTCTTCTTCTATCGACATAAGTCAGAGTGACACTGCTTAGCAGCTGTTTAAAGTTAGCGGACCATTATGAATAATAAGGGGCTACAGAATACCCTGAAAAGGCAAAGGAATAATCAAGTTATCTTAAATTTTATCTAGAAACAGTAGTTACAATTTATACTTATAACAAAGTTGCGGACAGAACCGACTTTTACGTTATCTTAAATCCAAAATTCAAGTTGATTTGTAAACCAGTAGCGGGACTTCAGCCCAAATACATGTAAACAAAACTCTGGGCTTCGATCAACATAATAAATATCTTTGAACAACATCGATGCACGTGTTTGTGTAGAGGACATCGCCCTATCTGCGATAATACTGAGATCACAATTAGCACGTAACAAACAGGGAAATTAAGATTATATGTTATCATTGTACAAGATAGAAAATGAGTGAGCAAGTCGCTTTATGTAGAAAATAGAAAGATTAAGCCAAGAATCAGCTACCAACATGAGATCTTTACGGATGTGAGAGGGTCAACAATGAACCTACGTCAAATTACGAAAGTTTTTATAGTAAAATACCAACAATTGAGTAAGGAAGATTGAGTAAGGAAGAAGAAGAAGGCTTTATGTAGAAAATAGAAAGATTAATGCAATAATCGAATACCAACATTAGTTTCATAAAAAAGCTCTCAGAGCTACTTAGAGGAGTTAACGCATTCACTGCCCAGCCTTAGAGGTAAATCTGCAAGGGTGTTACACAAGCTCAACATTCACCGTAGTAGAAGGAAAGAAAATCATTCATGAGACACAACGCACAATCAAACTTAGGTACATAAATAAAACTCTACTTAATACTAGATAACACGTAGACAGCCAAAAACACAGGTGAAGATTAGTATAATAGTAACATAAGTAAGCATTAGGTTGGTACTACGTAGCCCACTCAGCAAGCCGACGAGCGCCTGTGTGTGGGTCTAACAGGTCCAGACTCGGCTTGTTGCTATACACTACTTAAAAACCTAAGGTAATTTTTCAAAGAGCGCTGGTTTTCAGACAGAACAGGTAATAAGTAATGTACTATAAGTATAGCTATATCAGTCATCTAGTAGGCACCCATAACACAAGCTCTGCTTTCTTTGGGGCTTGATGATGCTGTGTAGATTGTCCAGCATTATTTATTTACCTACCATTTGAGTCCTCGGCACTCTATGTGTTATCCACGTATCGTATGGAATAGCATTATGATGTCCTCCTACCCGAATTTCGACCGTGGTGGTCCAGTCTCAACGGAAACTATACGCAAACACCGGTGCACTCTCTGGAATATAGTAAGTATTGAAATAAAAAGTTTGCGAAACGTGCACCATTTTTCCAGACAATAGCCATGCTGCTCATAAAATAAGATAGATATTTGGCACAGCGTATCAGCATTGCCATACAGCGTGGCAATGCAGCCAGCGTCTTGGGGACGCTTCCGACTGGTGTTGATATGGATCAGTTGAGCTATCTGTAGACTGTTTGCAACAGTCGGCAGTTAGCTCAATTGTTTCAATTGTAAATACTAGTATAATTTTCTTTGTGAATAAAATAAGATAATGGTAACAAATATTAATTTCAATAGAAAATCAGTTTATGGCAATGAATGAATACTTTTAGGTGTAATGAATAAACCAGAAAATTAGCCTCCATACTGAGTAGATTTTATATGACAGTGTATTCAAAGTACAAGGAGAGCAAAAGTTTATTAGAGGTACAGAGGGTTGTTTGGAGGTTCACTGGTAAAATAAAATTTAAATTTATTTCAAATTCAAATGTATTTATTTGGCCATGGAGATATAACATGACAGGAACTTAGCCTAACCCATAAATAAGAACCAGTTTCCTATAATTTTATGTTACCCTCGTAATTACGGAAATCGTATGGTGGAAAATTATACTAGGATAGCACAATGGTGGTATGATTTCATCCTAGCCTACCGCCAGCGTAGGCCGGTGATAGGCCGGGTCGGTAGTGATTAAAAACTCTGCCTAGTTCGCTACGATTTATTGGTAAAAAATTATCGTATTCATACTGGACAATTTGGAGCCAGCAAAATCCAGGCCGAAATCCCAGATTGTATAATCAGAAAACCCAAGTTCGCAGGAACTACAAAAACAACACGAAATAGGACAATTTTGATTTCACATTAATCTCATTCTTGGGACCGTTAAATCCCGTTTGTCAGAGTCGAATAATGCCCGTCTTCCACTAAGGGAGTAATATGCTGTTTATTGGTAAAAGCGGGGTGAAATAGTGTTGTCTTTCATCAACTGTATATACGGTAATACGATGGTGGTTTTCTATGAAAATAGAAAACCACCACCGTATTTTTTTTAGCTTACTCTACAGTAATAACTTGGGTTACTACTACCACAGAATAACTTGTACACTACTATATAAACGTACTACTACTGTAACCAAGCGACTACTGGGCGAAAGTCATGACAGACTGGGTTTCAAATGGGTGAAGACTGCGTAGATGGAAGATGAACTGGGCGCCTACAACAAAGAGTGGAGACAGTTGCCCAGTAGTCACAGGTCTATTCCCTCACTCTCAAAATCCGATGGGACAGCAGACCAACACAACCGGGGACAGGTCGAGCGCAGGACCAACGGCTTAACGTGTTTTCCGAGGCACGGGGGGTGTAACACCAACTTCCTGACTCCGGGCTGTTACTGTGAATTTTTCTTGCTAGTAACCATTAACAACTATTGGCCCGACCCGGGATTTGAACCCAGGACCTCATAATCAGTGGTTGAAACACTTCAGAAACCTATTTACTAACATCATAAAAATACTACTACACATCGTTATTCACAAAGAAAATTACAATCAAATAATATAGATAAATTACAACTAGTTTTGACAATTGAAACAATTAAACTAACTGCAGATTGTTGCAAACAATCTACAGGTAGGTAGCTCAACTGATCCATATCAATAAAACCAGTCGGAAGCGTCCCCAAAACGCGCTGACTGCATTGCCCCGCTGTCCGGCAATGCTGATGCGCTGCGCCAGATCACCAGCTCTCGGGTCACGCGTCGCTTCGACCAGACGCACAGATAATTTTTTTTAAACCCGAAAAGCCTAGGTACCCCATGGTCTCGACTCCAAGGAGAGCAAATGTTTAGGCTCTATCGGGATCTGCATATTAAACACACTAATGACATTACAGATTTCCTAATGTAATGAGTTATTTATGGCATATTCACTACGATCTAAATTTAACTTAGACTAAGTATAATACTCGTAAAACAAAATTAGAAACTCTACTTATCACCCAAGCTTAAACAAATCTCGAGGTTTTTTAAGTACAAACGTTTCACGGCGAATTTGGCTGAAGTAAAGAGTTTATATGTGTGTCCTTTATGGGCAGGAGAAAGAGAATGAATGATACAATTCTATAAAATTAGCAGAGTCCGCTCTGCTTGCACAGGAAACCGGGCATTATTAAATGAATAAATTGAGTTTTTCAGGTTCAATGTCCCAGCCGAGTTTATTTGGGACACCTTTGCATAACAAGATTCAGATGACATGTTCGTGTTATGTTTCAGCTTGTTTTTGAAACATCTCGAAGGAGATGATGTTTGGGGAAAAAGGAACACTTCTTCAGTGACAACATTTTTATGAGTAGATCACATAAATTTTTTTTAATCGTCAAATTGATTTTATGTGGACACTTGTACGAGAGCGTTCTGCCTGCGCGTTACAGCCATTCATTATCTTATTGATTGTTTATTATTACTATTTTTGATTAAAGGTATCAATATTATATTTTGTAGCAATTGACTTGACCAAGTGTTTCTCGTGAATTTATCGTAAATAAACGATTTGAATTAAATTGTGTGTATTAAATACGTATCAACTGTACCTTGAATAATTGTAATAACTCGAGTGTAAAGTATCAGCAATTTGGGAGATAGGAACAAGAACATTTTCAAGGTGCAATTACTAATTCTGCATTCCGACAATTTTTTCCGACCTTGCGCGCAAATCTAGCATTCACCTTCGATATACAAGGTGTCACGAAATACTTTTTACTACCGAAATATATCTACGCATATTTCGGATCACGGTTTCTTCGGGGGATCTTAAGTTCTACAAGTTTTAAAATTAAATTTCGTCTTATTCTGATATTTTTCAGTGGTCTTGCTAAAAGTCCTATTTTTAAAATAGTCCTTCCCTATTGTACTAGTTTGTTTAAATCTTTTGGAAAATTTAGCAACATCCCCCCCCCCCCCCCCCATTTGTTTTAAATTTAAGTAGAAAAATTAATTAATTTATTTTATTTTATTTATTTACTTAAACAACACAAACATTATAAACAGGGTGTAACAGTGTAAGAACCAAACCTTCAGGGGCTTTCAGCTTTGCACAGAGAACGGAGGTCAGGTAGACTTTTCGTTTTTGAAAAAATATATGAAAACGAAATGATCACTTGATTGGGAAATGACAACCATGCATGTGCTTATTGTCATGAAGCCGAGGAAAATGCTTTTTTAGTTTTGGAAAACCTACCCATCGCCACTAGCGCGTCGTGCGTTTCGATAATATCTCATACCATGACCGTGGCGGTCAACAACCCGCGACAAAGGTATTTTCAGCATTGCCATACAGCGGGGCAATGCAGCCAGCGTCTTGGGGACGCGACGACTGGTATTGATATGGATCAGTTGAGCGACCTGTAGAGTGTTTGCAACAGTCTGCAGTTAGCTCAATTGTTTCAATTGTAAATACCAGTTCTAATTTACTTCTATTATTTGATTGTAATTTTTTTTTGTAAATAAAGAATCTATGTATCATATCATAATCTATGTAGTCATTTCGTTTTATAAATTTTTACGAACCCTAGTCGTCGAAGTCGGGAGTTTCAATGATTTTGAAAATAATTTGAGACGATTTTCTTCATATTCGAGTTCTTTTACGTGTATTATTATAATTGTTTCAAAGGATGTACCATTTTTTTTTAATAATTCCATGACATATCAATTGTTTTGCTGAAAAAAACAAGCAAAAAACATTTGTGAAATATTTGTGCGTGTAAAAAACACGATTATGAAGAAGAAAAATAATATGTTTCATTAAAAAAAAATCGATATTCAAAAAACCCAAGTCCCCTCGGGGTCGGCAAAGCCGAAAAAAGGGATTCTGGATCACACCCTTTTCATGGCTTATTATATCTATGTATATCTATGGTATTTTTTACGTACCTACATAACATATGTGGCCCTTTGCGGAGGAAGGGGCCACCAGGCTCCTGCAGCTTAATTCACGCGAGTTCCCGCTGCACCCTGTACTCGTGCCTATATCCATTGAGGCATCAGTTGAAATACTAAGTGCATTTTTGTAGGTCGCCCAGACGGATGGAATGTGGTGGATGTTGTAACACTCTCGAAGAGCTACAGATGAGTCAACGACATTGAGCGGTGATTGTAGCGATCTGTCTGGCATACGTGCAAGCGCTCTATCACTAACGCTATTACATAGTTGACTCTTGAAAACAGATTCTGAAAAATCGAGCTTAGGAGTGGCACAAATTACCTTTATCAACAAAGAAAATTACAAACAGACATTAGAAACAACTTAGAACTAGTATTTACAATTGAAACAATTGACCTAAGTGTTGCAAAGAATCTACTAGCTACCTCAACTGATCCTTAACAATACCTCCCAGACGGAAGCGGCGTCCCCAAGACGGTGGCTGCATTGCCCCGCTGTACGGCAATGCTGATGCATTGCGGCAGATACTCACCAGTTCTCGGGTCACGCTTGGCTATAAATTGATATTCATAATATCGATGTTTGAATAATTTCGCACTCTCGAATGATGCTCGATTGGGAAATCCTACGAACAAAAGGACGTGGTACGAAGTTCCAGTAAATTATTTAATAAACTGAAACTAATATTTGTTAATAAAGTACTTCGTTCGAATAAGTAACCAAGAAGAACCGATCTTCGCCCGACGCAATTAAGTTCCAATTTCATCATTGCAATTAAACGCGATCAACATAAGATAAACTCTGTTCAGCGCATAGCGCATGTTTCTCTGGTTCAAGCTGAACTTAATTCAACAAACGGTGAAATTGAACCTGCGGAATTGGAGTCCGTCCACTGATCGGCAATCCGATTGACGTCATCCGCACTAAACGAATGGCCAGCATTGCCCACAGTCCGATGTGTGTGCTCCGTGCGGTGCGGATCAGTGGACGCTAGGCAAAGAACACTAATCCGTTTGATGCGGTCAGTGCGGAGCATCCGATGCCGACCAGTCGACGCTAGCCTTTATAGGATTTTATGGAGCTAATTTCTGCCCGCGGCTTCGCACGCTGTTTCTTTGGAAACGTATTCCTATCCCATGGAACTGATTTAGGGGATAAATTTAAAAGTGGCCCTAGTTTTATTCCAGGTTTCGGTAGACCTACATCTATGCAAAATTTCGGTCGCTCCGTCCATTAGTTTTGGCGCGAAGAAGTAGGTAACTATACTACATCCATCCATCTATCCATCCATCCAAACTTGCAGTTTTAATATTAGTGTGATTGAGATCAAGATTGAAACTGTTTTCAAGAGGCGTTTCCAGTCCTTCAGATTTCCACGAACAAAGATTGACGACCTCTGTGGCGTGCGACGCAGGAGGTTGCGGGTTCAATTCCCGCATCGGGACAAAGATTGACGACCTCTGTGGCGTGCGACGCAGGAGGTTGCGGGTTCGATTCCCGCCTCGGGACAAATGTTCGTACGACTGCAGATATATGTTGGATAGATAGATAAATCTTTATTTATTTCATTGTTTTATTTTATTTGTTCAGGGTGTTCTGGGTGTTTTCTATGTTTAGTAAAAAATATCTATCTATTTAGTGTATTGTATTATGTCTATCAGTTATCTAGTACCCTTTTATGGTACTAGACCCCGTTAGCTTGGGGCTGGATAATGCTGTGTGAATTATCCAGCATTAATTATTTATTTATATAGAGATGTGTGGTGTTAGGACCTGATTCTTCTAGCAAAGATGTGTGCTGTCGGGACCTGGTTCTTCTAACAAATATGTTTTCTATCAGGACCTGATTCTTTTAACAAAGATGTGTTCTGTCATAAATAAATAATAAATAAATAAATAATGCTGGACAATCCACACAACATCATCTAGCCCCAAGCTAAGCAGAGCTTGTCATGACTTGGTTCTTCTAACAAAGATGTGTTCTGTCTGGACCTGATTATTCTAAAAGTCGGTTTCTAACAACACGGAGTGGAGATGTCTAAAAGAAAAATACCTAGCCGATTAGCATGGGGTTGACCAAGGTACCAGAGATTCTATAGGTTGAAGATGTTATTGTACCTAAGTAGCTTCTGAAATACATGTGGTACCAGCTTCAAAATCATGAGCACTAAGATTTCAAACCGGCACCCCACGTGGAAAATCGTGGCCAATAACTAGATGTAGATAACCCACCAGGGGCCAAGTTTCAGTCGTCGGCCCGTGTTTGTGGTTGTTATCTCTATGATAAACTGGATTTGTAAACGTTTGCAGTGTTGTTGCATGTAAAAGTTCACGCATGGTCATTATTGCGTAGAATGTCAATAAGTACATAGGTACAGTCACCACCAAACAGTGTTGAACAGATGAAGACTCCAAAACCCCGAGTATACGCAAGGAAACAAAAACAGCTAAACCACACCATTCCTAAAGCCGCAAGCACCGCAAGACAACAAAAGTCATTGAACTTTTGAATTCTTTTACAATTTGACTCTGGTGTTTCGTCAGTCAAAGTTTTAAAAGTGAAATAACCGTCAAAATGCAAAAAAAAAAACTAACAAAACTGTGTTTCTATAGAAGAGTTAATGATTATCAACAAGAAAATCACAATGTTCTTCTCTTGTTATAGGAGCGGATTTGCTATTATACGTCTTATTCTGAGCGGCTTCTGTGGTCTTGCGGGTTAGGCGACTTTTGGAACGGATTTACGATGTCTATTGCTTTGTGTGTGAGTTCATGGGGAATGAATTCTTCATCTTTCTTCAATATTTGTGTATATCTCTGATAATATTAGGTACCTATACTTATATGATAATGTTTATCTAAGTTTAACTTCATGCCAAATGTGTGGCAACACGCTGCAACTGTCGACACTAGACAAACCTCATATGGTTTAAAGTGTCGTAGAAATAAGAATAGAATAAGTTTTTGATTAATAAAGAAATACAAATACAATACAATCTGTTTAACGCTTTTATCAGTAACTGTACCAAATAATCCACGCTCTATCATAATGTCATGAAACCTCGTAAACCGCTCTAAAATACGAATATAGCAGCAGACGCTACCGACTAGGCGAGTTTCAGTTCTACAAGGTCCCATTCCATTAAGATGTTACGATAGGAAGTTGATATTTAATCTAGTAGGTAAATCTAGTTATAATAGTTCGACAGAGCCTACACATTTGCTCCTTTTGGAGTCGAGACCCTAGGTCCGTAGGGTACCGAGGCTCTTCGGGTTTTCAAAAAATTGTCTGAGCGTCTGGTCGAAGCGACGCGTGACCCGAGAGCTGGTGAGTATACAGGGTGTAAGGGTAAACAGTCTTATCCTTGAAACCAGAAGTTCGGAATCATGAGCAGAGTCCAAAACCGATGAAAAAACAAAACTTTTTTTTTTACATAATTTTGAAAAAATATCCTCATACATCATAAAAGCATTTCACCCTACATTTATACCTACGCCGCCCGCTTTGTCGGTTTCGATGTCGTGAAGTGACGATGTCGTTCACAAATGGACAGTGGACTGAATTGGTGCGACTTTATGCCATCGCTGGTGACAACATGAACTTGGCTCGTACGATGTACGCAGAGCGGTTCCCAGAACAACGTGTGCCAAGCCGGCAAACGATCCTAGCGGCTACACAAAGGCTACGTGCCTACGGCCAGTTCACCGTGCCTAGTCATGCACAAGTCATGAAAACATTTTATGCCTAATGTGAGTAAATCAAACTGTACATAAAGCTGTAAATTTTAATTGAATTGTACATAAAACTTGATTGATGATGAACTTTTTAAATACGCCAAAAGTACCTACCTACTTTAGCCTACTTACTGGCAAATGTGTTAGAGTAGCTATTTTTGCCTGTCCGAAGCCAGGAAAAGTATGAAGGGAAAGTTCCATCACAAGTTGTAGGTACCTACGATTCGATACCTACACCACCGGCCGGCTACAGGCGAGAGCGGGCGGCGCGGCGTGATAAGGTCACTAGGGTGTCCATGAAATCACGTAGGATAGCAGAGACAAGAATTATGAAATTACATCGAAACTAATTGACTTTTATTTTTAAAAATAACATGTATCGTCTTATTTTAGGGGTGTACATACGTGGTTTCAAGGATAAGACTGTTTACGCTTACACCCTGTATGGTACAGCGTGCATTATGCATTGCCATACAGCGTGGCAATGCACCCAGCGTCTTGGGGACGCTTCCGACTGGTATTGATATAGATCATTGTACTACAGACTGTTTACAACAGTCTGTAGTTAGCTCAATTGTTTCAATTGTAAATACTAGTAATAATATTCTTTGTGAATAAAGGCTGTTGTTATAATACATTTCTAAGTAGGTATTAAGTATTTGATTGTAATTTTCTTTGTCTTGGTTTATCTTGGTGTTTAGTTAATAATTTTATATAAATTGATTAACTATGTTAATAAATCGCGAAAGTTTAAAAAGTTTTATCTTGGTGTTTGGTACTTATTCTACCAGTGCCCTACCTATACACGACTCTAAAAACAAATAATTTTATTTATCGTTTTGTAAAAATGTCCAAGAAAACAAAACTTGAAAGTAAATTAGGGAAATCCCACATTCACAAATTGGGGAACTTTTCAGACAATACTGAAATTGCGAAATTATTTTTCGTCCTTCGCCTATATCTACAAAACATAACGAGCATTCACGGACTCAATTCTTGATGATGACTTCGAGATTTGTTTTAATTAGTTTAAGAAACCAAGGTTGGCTGGCTGACCTTATTTCATGGAATATTCGTTTACAAGTTAACCATCAAGAGTTTTTACGCGACTGCACAAGAGGGGTGGTTTTATTTTTTATTGATTTCAAAATCATTTAGGGTTTAGTAGGTAACTAGACAGCTGTGTGGTGCCGGCTTAGAATTTGCACCACCCCAACTCTTCCCGCGGGTGTCGTATGAGGCGACTAAGGGATATCCTCCGGGGGCGGGCAGCAACGCCCCATGCAGAACAATTCTACCACCGAACTGCGATCCCTAACCCGCATGCCCAGCGTGGGGATTATGGGCTTTACCCCCCCCCCCCCCCCCATGTGATAAAAGCCAATAAGGCGCTTATCAGGGGAGGCCTGTGTCCAGCAGTGGACCAATACAGGCTGTTGAGGTTGAGGTTAACAGGATACTTATTTCGAAGAACGAGATGCAAAGTATAATTGATGATTAAATGAACTTACCAAGTGAAATTAAATCACAATTTTATTATACAAAGCATTATACAAAGCAAAATCAATTGCCGTTCCACCGACCCTGGTGGCTTTGCTCTAGAAGTGTCTTAAATGTAATGTTCCTACTTAGGTGTACGAATTAACATATTTCCAGATAGTTTAGTCGTCGGTACGATTAGACTGCCAATCTCCAAGCTAAGTAGACAAGCCGCACTGGACGTGTTAATGAGCTCTTGTTAGGCTATATCAATATTAAATAAGGACTTGCCTGATTATAATTTTTTTAAAGTAGAAATTCATTTATTTCATTTATTTATTTATTTACAATGAACAAATACATTTTGTAGCATAAATACAAAGGAACACTGGAAAGCGCATAAGTTAAAAACTATGTTGCACCTCCCAGCGCCCAAACTCAGGATATTATAGTTAAAGCCCAATTCACCAAGCAGAGAGCACAGCATATCCCTAAAGTTTCCGATTTAACAGTTTGATAAGTAAATGGTTCCACCATTTCTACTTAGTAGAATCTTAGAAATATACATTACTAGTTTATGCCCGCCGCTTCGCACGCGTTGTTTGTATGGTAACGATTTAAGGTGATTTCTATCCCATGGGAACTGATTTATGGAATAAAAAGTAGTCTATGTTTGATTCCAGGATTACAATTACCTGTGTGCAAAATTTCAGCCCGATCCGTTCAGGAGTTTTGGCGTGAAGAGGTAACAAACATCCATCCATCTATACATCCATCCAAACTTTCGCATTTATAATTATATTGCTGAACTACCATATTTTGAAAGACCTGTAAGGGCTGTTTAAATGTAAGATAATATTTGTAAACATATTATACTATAACTGTTGGTCTTTAAATAAAAAAAATGAAATAAAATAATATTCGTGTGATTATTGAAGCTCAAGCTAAAGACAGTAGTCCAGCTGTGGACTAATATAGGCTGATGATGGTGATGATGATTGAAACTGAATATAAGCGGAACCGGTAGATACACTAGGAATTCAAAAGTTAGATTTTTAGTGTCAATGATGTCCAACTGTTCATTTCATTGAGAATCAGCTCGTCTTCCCTCATCCTCTTTTCGACTAGATGTAGGTACACAACAAAAATAATATCAAGAAAATCGGTGGTGACTTGCTCGAACGCAGATTTTGGTTCCACACATTTATTATTTGGAACCCACCAGGAGGATTTGCGAATCCTTGAATTCCACAAGTCCGGACTTAGATCCGAATTTTGCTTATATAAAAGAAAACTACACAACGGAAGAAACTGTATCAAGGAACCAAAGAATCAAAACAAAAATATTGTCTATAGACCGCAGGGTTCCTGAAATCTCGACTAAATTAAATGCAAAACAGTGCACTCTCATGTTTTTTTTTGCTATCGATATTTCACAATTAAAAGAAAAAATGTTGAATCTTATGTAATTCTAGTTTTTTACCCACGGGGATCCCGTAAGTACTGATCTAGGCCTAGTTTGACAAGCAAACCTGCTAGGTTCGCCCCTTAACGAGAGATTTCTTCAGGGTGAGTGCGGTTCAAGTCACAAGTTTCGCTGTCATCCCGCTTTCATACCGAACATGATACTGTGATGAATACAATTTAAACCCCTAAAACGCCAAACATAATTTTTTGTCATGAAATTATTATATATGGCGTTTTAGGGGTTTATCATAAAATGTTGTTACAATTATTGTAACCAACTACATTTTATGAGACAGTTATGCGTTAGTAGGTGAAGGCACAAAGCGTTCACTGAGTAGGTACCTATTGGGACCAGGTGACCGGCAAGGCCGTTCAAGGCAAGCCGCGTGCGCACGTGGGAAATGCCACCGCCGCCGCAGCCGCCACTCTCTAGATCTAGTGTTGGGAAAACGTTAGAACATATCGAAAGAATGCAGATAAATTGTGAGAGCAAACTTTGAATTCTGTACAACTTTATGATTGTTAATTTTTTACTCGTAACTAAAACATTCAAATTATAATAATACCCTATTAAGCCTACTAAGCCAAATATAGTAATACCCTATTCTAAATTCATCATTGTATGTACCTACCTATAATCAAGCAAATAAATACTATTTCATTTCAAGAGAAAATATTTTATGAAAATCAGATTAAAAATACTATTTAAGTTATGTATGTGGTATAGCTGTGTGGTGCCGGCTTAGAATTTGCACCACCCCAACTCTTCCTGCGGGTGTCGGAGGATATCGGCGAAGCGGAGAGCAGAGGATATCTGCTCTCCGTTTCGCCGATATCCTCCGGGGGCGGGCAGCAGCGCCCCCGCAGAAAAATTCTACCACCGAACTGCGACCCCCAACCCGCGTGCCCAGCGTGGAGATTATGGGCATTACCCCCCAAGCCAACAAGGCGTTTATCAAGGGGAGGCCTGCGTCCAGCAGTGGACCAATACAGGCTGTTGAGGATATATGTTATATTCATGCAGTAAATAAAAGCGTCTAGTTGAAGCGACGCGTGACGTGACCCGAGAGCTGGTGAGTATCTGGCGCAGCGCATCAGCATTGCCATACAGCGGGGCAATGCAGCCAGCGTCTTGGGGACGCGACGACTGTAATTGACATGGATCAGTTGAACTACCTGTAGATTGTTTGCAACAGTCTGCAGTTAGCTCAATAGTTTCAATTATAAATACTATTTCTAATTAATTTATATTATTTGATTGTAATTTTCTTTGTGAATAAATTTAGTAAATAATGCACGACAATTCAAAACATTAAAGAGAAATAAACTTATCTACCGTATCAATAAACAAATCACATCACTAAATATCGGCTGCCGATCGGGTTTCAAAGCAATCGATATTAAATTCGACATTAAAAACGTAGGTACAAAGTAGGTGCCGACCTAAGCCTCAAACTCGATTGCATTGTACCTACCGCTTACCTTTTGGTACTTTCTGATATCCTTGTACTAATCCGACTGCAAACGCAGACATTTGGAATTTAAGTTTTAGAGATGAAGCCAATGCCTATACTAATAGGCTACTTCTTCATCATAATCATCATCATAATTATATTAGTCCACTGCTAGACATAGGCCTCCCCTAATGAGCGCCATAGCGCCCTGTCTTCAGCTTGCCGGATCCAGCATCTGCCTGCAGTCTTTCGCAGATCGTCATCCCACCTGGCCGGAGGGCGTCCTACACTACGTTTGCCGAGTCGTGGTCTCCACTCAAGAATCACGTTTACCCCAGCGGTTGTCGGTTCTTCGCGAGATATATAGGCTACTTGACTCATATCAAATCTGGCGCAATAAATAAATATTATCTGTAGTATTTGACTTAAGAATCCAATATTTACAGACTACTGATATTAAAAGTGTATGACAAACACAGAATTATTTTAAATTAAAAAACCCGAGAGCTGGTGAGTATCTGGCACAGCGCATCAGCATTGCCATACAGCGTGGTAATGCAGTCAGCGTTTTGGGGACGCTTCCGACTGGTATTTATATGGATCAGTTGAGCTAACTGCAGACTGTTGCAAAATTGTTTCAATTGTCAATATTAGTATAATTTTCATTGTGTTTAAAAAAATTGATTTTTTATGATTAATTTTGAACTCTGAAAACGCTGTCGGCCATGTTGTGATGTCATAGGACTGTCGGCTTTAACTCGGTAATATAATAACACGAAAAGGGTTACATAGTGATGTAAAAAGTTTGCAAATATTTCCAGTCCATCATTCGATAGGGACTGTAGTGTAATTTAATATTTTGGCGTACCTAAATCAAAATTCATAAGCATGATATGGTTTGCTTTCCGTAGCAAGCAAGAGTGGGAGCAGATAATTCTCTTGCTTTTTAGTTAAGTAACAGGTTTTATTTTGAACGCAGGAGTTTTTCCTCGGTAAACTTGTAACTCAAGTAGGGTATCTACAGTAAAATTAATTACATCAAATACATGTAAATAAGGTAGGTACATAAAGGTGTATGTTTAAATAAGACACAATGTATTTCTACCGTTGGTTGGTTGCGTGCAAAATCTGGGTGCAATGTCACTTAATTAAATCTACGAGTACATAATACGTTAAAAAATCAAATTGTATTGTAAACGAAGAGTTGATAAGAAAACTTTATCTATACTAATATTATAAAGAGGAAAGATTTAATTGTTTGTTTGTATTGAATAGGCTCCGAAACTACTGGACTGATTAGAAAAATTCTTTCACCGTTAGGAAGCTTACTTTTCAGGGAGTGACATGGGTTATATTTTATCCCGGAATTCCCACGGGAACGGGAACTACGCGTGTGAAACCGCGAGGCGATCGTCTAGTATAAAAATAAAATTCGTCATTTGCAAAAAATATAAATAAATTAAATGAAGCTGCGTCCGGAAAACCACGACAGGCTACGATCTGGTCATTATCCATCAAGGAAATTTGGGTTCCTTATGAAAAAAACGGACTCTCCAAACTGTGAAGTTTGTGAAGTCCTAGATGATGTGCACCACGCACATCATCTAGGACTTCACAAACTTCATCCTGATGGACTGCACCAAGTTCAAAAATCAAAGGGAGGCACTGATCACTGAACTTAATTTAAATAGATTAAATTTAGGAACATTTATTTACATTTTAGCGGAACCAAATTCATTAGCGGCCATTTCACTGTTTAAAATTTTTATGCATCAGTGACTCCCCTTGAATATACCTACAACTTGACTGATTAGTTTAATTTTGCTGTTTGTTTTCTTTTGTTTCTTATTAATAAGTTTGGGTTACGATAGGACTGACATACTTTGAACAGTAAAAGTCCTTAACAATAACTGAGATTTAAAAAAAAAAAAGAGCTGGTAGGACGCTTATTTCTTTGACCATGATGGTACAAGTTGGGTGTGAACCTTCCAGGCTAGCCCTTTACATCAAGTGATAGAGAATACTGGAGTAAAAAGCAGTTCTTTGCCCTGTGGTGGGACAAAGTAAACTAAAAATAAACTAGCAAAGTAAGCACAGCCTTGGCGGCAAAACCTTTTCAATCAATATAATATCGCTATTTAGACCTACATAATATTTTCGTAGGCCTTAAGCCCTAACTGGACAAAGTATTTCGCAATTATTTACCCTACAAGTGAGTTAATATTATTCCTACATAGAACAGCAACTAGGTAGATTTAAATATTTTGAATAGTTATGTACCCTGACTACCTTATGAAAACATACTCATTTCTTCATCTAAAACATACCAGCCACATCACACTAATATTATAAATGCGAAAGCTTCGATGGATAGATGGATGGATTGATGGATGTTTGTAACCTCTTCACGCCAAAACTACTGAACGGATCAGGCTGAAATTTTGCATACAGGTAAGTCTAACTCTGGAAACATAGGCTACTTTTTATCCCATAAATTTCCCATGGGATAGAAATAACCTCAAAACGTTTCCATAGAAACAACGCGTGCGAAGCCGCGGGCGGAAGCTAGTACATAATATGTATAAATAGTGTATAGGATGTTGATGTGTACATAATATGTTATTGTATAATACATTATATTATAACTAACCAGTCCACTGCTGGACATAGGGCTTCCCGTATTTTTAACTCTTATAATAAAGGGTTAGTGTCAAAATGTCTTCTGAAAAATAAACTGAAATAGGTAGGTAATAGTGCATTTTACACCGAGGCGAGAAAGTGATCAATTCCTACCGAGTGTGTCGTTTTGGGCCCGAGGCGCAGCCGAGGGCCTTAAAACACACGAGGTAGGAATCGCACTTTCTGCCGAGTGATAAATAGTGCTTTATACTACACCTTCGAGGAAAATAAAAAGCAGAATTAATTATTAATTGAAATTTAGAAGAAATTACCGCGCCCAATGATGTTGGTAAAACCTCATGGACCGCGCCAGCCTTTGGGTTCTTTTTTCAAAATATTGTTCGGAAATCGGAGGAGGCCTAATGGACTTGGAGTAAAAACTTTTTGTCGTTTGACCGAACGAAAATAACCATAGCTACCGGCCGATCTTTTAGGAAATTAAAAAAAAATAACACGTTAGAAATGGATTTCCATACACTTTTTCCTCCCGCTAAAACACGTGAGAAATGAAATTCCATAGAGTTTTTCCTCCCGGTTTCCTATAGGCCTGCAAAGACATACTTTCTATTCTATAAATGGAAAAGGAATAGGCAACTTTCCGAGCAGGTGTAGTATAAACTATATTATTATTCCCTTCATTTTTACTGTTTGACTATGGCATCTGTTGATTCATTGGTTCTAATAAAATAATGCATTACCTACAAAGTTTACCTAAATAACTTCAACTAATTTCAGATCTACGCAGGCTATTTACCAATGAACATGGCCCTACATTCACTGATTGATAAAGTTGTACGAGAAGGCCATAGAACTGAACCAAACACGTGCCATGACAGAGCATAATGCTATTTCAGTAATTATTAAGTACCTACTTAAAATTAATAATTAATTATAATACCTACGAATGGATTAGTAACTTCATCCAACAGTAGATTAATTTTGGTTTATTCCACATATCCCCTGTGATAATATCCAACGCATGGGAATTTTGTACTTTTTGTCGAAGTCCCCTGCGCTAGGTAGGTACTGACTTTTATGAGAGTAAAAGAGTGATCGTTAATTATAAAATCTAAATACTTACATAAACTACTTAAAAATTTGCGACCTGGAATGATTATTAGTATTTGAATTCTGATGTGGTGCGTTTCAACCATTATTTCTGCCCATTGATGGGCACGATAATAGTAGCGTTTTACATAAAATAAAACGCATATTAATTTACTTACCTTTTTAAAAGCTATACTTATGAGATAGGCCTATCGTTTCCCGCCACAATATGCAAATTATACAAGTATTTGTATTGACTATCTGTCAAAATTGACCTTCAGCCAATGACAAGCTTCGTCCAATTAGGAATTGGCCAATCAGGTGTCTTCCCGCCACGTCAGAGAGGCGCGCGAGCGAGCCTGTGGCGCCACCATTTTGTTTCTCCATTGCGTCGAATATCACCAGGCAGAATTAAAAGTTTTTAGCTTTTAAAAAGGTAAGTAAATTAATATGCGTTTTATTTTATGTAAAACGCTACTATTAATTGTACTGTCGCTTTTTAAAAGCTATACTTATGAGACGTGTTTGTTATCGCCTGGTGGTGGTGAAGACACTCAACGCCAATGTGAACTTACTATAAGAAATGTTATAATCGTAAGATTCGTAAGCCACACAGTTTTGAATGCAAATTAGTCATTGTGACATTCAAACGAAATACATAGCTAATGCACTTATGCTTAGAGCACAAGTATTAAAAATAGCCACATTTAAAGGTTGGCATATTATACCTAAATAATAACAGTGAAATTTCATTAAATTTATTGGAAAATTGGATTTTGGCTCTTTTCTACTGCCATGCCATGATAGAAGGTTCAACCGATGCTAGTATAATAAATAAATTATACTAGACAATATACACAGCATCATTAGCCCCAAGATTAGCAGAACTTGTGTTACGAGTACTAGATGACTAATAAACTTAATACACAATACAATACATTGGTATCCGTAAAATAAGACCTCAGCGGCCACGGCTCAATTTCTTTTAGAAACAGTTAATTTTGTAATTTATAACATCCTTGAGTAACGAAAAATAAAATTTCTGATCCAAAATAAAAATAATGGACTTATCGCTATACTGGCCATAATAAAAACCTCACCCATCAGGCTGTATGGTCGTTCTAAATAATTTAAATCATGTAGGTAGGTGGTTAAAAGCACTCTTCAAATTATTGCAGTACGTATAATTACGCACTGAACCCTTTTAACTATAGTGAAGCTATGCTCTTCTAAGATGTCCAGTTATGGCAAGTTCTTATAATGGGTTTCAGTAAATGATTACCCTTTTTCCCCCCACATTGTTTGGAATACAACGTTACAAGTGTTGAAATAACAGACTTGCATATATTTCCAACTGTAGGAAAGCTTACGGATCATCTGATTCGATATCAATAAAAATACAGCTACCTCTATTGAGAAAACCAACCATGTTATGTTTTGCTCTTAGAAACGTGAAATGGGTACCTTTGTATCTCATCTAGACTTCATTCCGAATATATATTTAGTACATACATAATATTCACACAAGCATGTCATTCCTTGAAAGAGAGAAAATTATCGAGACATCTATAAAATTATGTCTCATAATTGTGACTACCAGGCACTAGATATCCTAGTTTAAAAACCAGCAATACATTATTTGTTACAATGTACTCGACTTTTAGATAGATACGTCACTCATTGCCAATGTACTTTCATCCAAAATAGATTTGGTTCAAGATGCAGTCGTGACTGTTCCTCGATAATGCTGATTAAATAATAAACAGCAACGATTTAACGCTTAACTAATAGTTATGTTAAAACATCTCTTATTATGTCAAATTACTGTCTGCATACCGCTTTCGAAGCGATGATTGCAATTTTTTTTTTCTCGTTCAGGATCATAGTTTACATAGCGCATCAGCTCAGAAGCTGACAATGATCGCTTGCTCCACCACAAAAATTTTAGAAATAGAAGTCTTCTATAGTGTAACACTATAGAAAATAAAAACAGGTCCGCGCGTCAAACCAGGACAGAAGCAGTAAGTAGGTACTGATGTTTTAAGAGATTAAACTCTCCCAGTTATAAAAAATTATAGAAATAAAATTGGTAATTAACATGTATCAAATGCAGTTGAGAAACCACTCAACAACTTATCATACAAAGCAGATAACTCAGAAATTCCACCGATGATTAAAACGTTTGAAGAGGGTAGTTATTCGTAAATAAACACGGAAGGATTATTACCATACGATCGTACGTATCGATGATAAAAAGTTTGAAGAGGGTAGTTAGTCGTTAATAAACACGGAAGGATTATTATCATACACACCCCTGCCGTTCTCACAATCATAACTCCGGACATGGCCGGAGTTTAATTTTAAACCAGATATACCTTGTATGTAACTGTTTAGCATACGACAGACACATATAGATTGTAAGCCTCCAGGCCAGTGCCGCACTGACAGCAATATCATCGAGTAGTCATATTTACTTGTCAGACAAAATGAACACCTAAAACGGCCAAGGTCGGAGTTAAAGCTGGATCTATGCATTTGCGAGGGCATATCCACGGATAGACACTGTCGTGACACTGAGGGACATTGACGGGCCCTTTGTGGAGGCTGTATACGCGACCAAAAACCCAGCTAGGAGTGACAGCCGTGCAGCATGTAGAGATTTAGGCAAAAAATTTTGTATTTTTGGTAGAAGCTAGCCTGATTATACTAAAAAGTATCCCACGCATCATTCCAGTTCGTGTTGGAAAAAGGGATAAGGAAGTTTCTAATATTACTCATATTTAATGTAGACAAACCAGCATTCATCTTTTCTTTGCATTTCTATGATTACTTATCGTGGCCTTAAAAATGTTGATGGTGCCCAACAGATTTTCATCTCGGGATGACAAAAATAAAATTGAGGGTAGATAATTTTAGCGAATCAGTCTTTTTAATGTGACAAGTCTGGTAGGCAACAAAATTTTATAGGTAGGTAGACGGAATGTCAATCTGTTTCACTCATTTCTGCGATCTCATGAACCCATAGAAATGTTCTTAAATCCTCTCCTACTCATCACTTATATACAGGTTACATATCCTAAAAACTACGCGGATGGTAGTAAGTTTAAGTAACTGGTTAATTAACAATGTTGAATGTAAGTCAGTTAATCAATGAATCATCAATCCATCAAACTTATCAACCTGAGTTGGATAAGAAGAGGTTCTTACAAAAAGTACGATATCCAAGGATGATTTTATCACAAGTGCGGTATACCAAAAGATTATATTAATCATACAGCTAAACGGCTTTTTCTAAAAGTTTATGTCAAACAAGGAAACAGACATAGCCCAATGTACAGATGATAAATAATATTTATAATATAAACATCAATAGGTATCGGAAACCTTGATAAGAAAATCGTCATAAAGCGGTAGTGCACCAAGCATATGCGAATTGTCTAAAAATAAATACTAACTGAGCTTCCCGGAAGTTTATATAGATGGGTATGCAATGCCCGAATCATTATGGATAATAGTTAGCTTTCTTGGAAGTTCTTGTCAATAGGTACGCGATACCCTGGAATTTTTTCATCACTGGTGGATGTGCACCACGATGAATTCCATTCAATACAAACTCATGATGTGGATATCCGAATCATTATGGATAGAAGTTGGCCTTCCTGGAAGTTCTTGTCAATAGATACGCGAGGAGGTGCACTACGACGACTTCTTTTATCCAATAGTAACCAGTCAGACCTTTCTGAAGGTCATGTGAACACATACTTACGTTATTGCTACCTTTCGACTAGTTGTTTGAGAAATATGATCATCACATCACGTCCTGCGAGGGTGCGCAAATAAACCCTGCGAGGGTTATTTTGATATGTATACTTGCAAGAAGATCCCATGACAATATGTGCTATTGCAGCCCTGCGAGGGTGCGCAAATAAACCCTGCGAGGGTTATTTTGATATGTATACTTGCAAGAAGATGCCCATGACAATATGTGCTATTGCAGCCCTGCGAGGGTGCTAAAACAAACCCTGCGAGGGTTTTTTTATTACTTGCAAGAAGATACATCGGGTGTGTTGCTTATACACTATTAATATGATTTTATTCCTTATTCATCCTTCAATCGTATGTTCTCGAGCGTGGACTTGATTCTGTTCGATAACCACAAACACTAGACAACAAAATATGTATAAGTTCTGAAAAAAAGAAAGTTAATTTTGCCATCCTAGGTTAACACCTTCAGTGCCCTTGCAAAAGAGCTGCTCGGACAGTGCAGCAAATGGGCAGTGAATGGATAAGACAACCCAATCACGCAAATTATTTGTGACTATACTCGTACAGCAATATAATTTTTAAAGGCAGTAACAAAACATATTCTAGAAACAAACAAATTGTAGTTGATAGTTGTAACTGTGTGTTGTCGTATCAAATGATTCAGAAATATTGTTACATTCAGCTTGGTTTCAATATTATATAAGGAATCTTCCTTTAGTTGACATAGGACATTCGATTCTGAAAGCTAGAACTACATGGACACCCAAGCTTTTGAGTTGAGTCATGAAAAGCAAATCTAGCAGACGTTGAGCACAGTCCACGTATTATTTGCCAATTACTTATAATGTATGAGCAGGGGCATTAATCAAACGCCCTACGTAGGCGTTCGTGGCCCACAATGCCCAATTACTATATTTTAAGAGTACTCACGATTTTATTCCCATGACCAATCCATGTCGAACTCTTTATCCGGCTGTTCACGGCCCGTCGCCGATCCCACGATTTCAGTGGTCGGAATTTGTCATTTTTATCTTATTTACATCTTTGCTAGAAAAAACAGTATTTCAGCATACAGGAACAAAAACCAACAAAAGACCGGAAAATAAAATTAACAAAACGAACGGTAAAACCGTTAAAATATCGTTTTAAAATAAAAAGAACTGCCGCTAATAATAGCGGAAATACCACGTGCTAGGTTGGACAAGCCTCAGCTTACGTCATTAAAATAATGAAAATTACCACTTGTTTGCGAGCACGTGTTATTAATTTCGAAATAAAAAGTCACACAAACATAAATAATTTACGCGGTACCACCTCGTGCGAGGTAGTAAAAGCGTTAGCTTTCGTTATAACAATGCGACTGGCACGTGTCGTCAGTCTACGAAATAATAGAAATGAAATGGACTGAGGAGTCCAAGGAATATTTTTTTTACGAAATTAATTTCGCAAATTAAACTTTATAAGGTTTAAGATTGAAGAAAAAGGTTACTTACGCATTTTTCACCAACCTTTACATTTGTGCACTTTGATAATAAATTCTTTGTGAATTAATGCACCTTCAAATATATCTGAAATAGATATTTCTTCAAAAGCGTGCTACGTATTGGTAGCACGTCCGTACTCGGCGGGAAACTAAACGCCAATGGAGAAACAAAATGGTGGCGCCACAGGCTCGCTCGCGCGCCTCTCTGACGTGGCGGGAAGACACCTGATTGGCCAATTCCTAATTGGACGAAGCTTGTCATTGGCTGAAGGTCAATTTTGACAGATAGTCAATACAAATACTTGTATAATTTGCATATTGTGGCGGGAAACGATAGGCCTATCTCATAAGTATAGCTTTTAAAAAGCGACAGTACAATTAATATGTCTACTATTATTTTCGCCAATTGATAAATTGCGGGTTTTGCAAAATGAAAATGTTTGATTAATTTCAAAGTTAAATTTCACTTTCCAATTCGCAAACAGCTATTTCTTTTTTTAACAATATCGCCTTGTGTTTTTCAATCGTGTCCCCTTTGGGCGCTGGTAGGACATTTCAAAAATCCCCCTTGAAGGGGATCTGTGGAGTAAGCCTTATTTATTATTCACTAAGCTACATAACACATGTCGAGGTTATTGCACCATAAAGCGTGCATTTAGACTTATCTACACGCAATGTTAGGAATGATAGTAAAATTGACCCGCATAATATCTCTGAGCAAAGTCCTTTTCTTAATGAATACAAATTGATACAAGACAAAAATAAAATTTTAAAAATCCGCCGACGTTTATTGACTGAACAAATATTCATGAAATATGGCTAAGAACACTCGGGATAAAATTCTCTATGACACAAAAAAAACTTAATGAAAATCGGTTCATCCATTTGGGAGCTACGATACCACAGACAGATACCCAGATACACAGATAGACACTCTTTTTTGCGTTGGGAGTTAAAAGAGAAAATCTGACTGACATATCAAGAAATCTCTGAAACTAAAACAGCTACACGGCTGAAATTTTGGGTTAGGGTACATCTGGTCCGAATCTCAAACTGATCCACGAACGAGATGTCCACTTCACTTTTGAGTAGGGGTACATCTCGTCCGAATCTAAAATCTCTTGGTTTTAGATTCGGATGAGTTGTACCCTCAACCAAAAGTGAAGGGGACATCTCGTCCGAATCTCTTTTTTTTTCTTTTCAAGGGTTCTGTATCGAAATGTTTTAAATACACATCCAGCACAAATGCTGCCAGATTTCTAAAGGTTAATTGTAGTACTCGTCGAGATCTACATTTCGGAAGACCTCAAATCATCATATCTCGGGAACTGTCCATCCTAGAGCACTAGTTTCTATAGGTAAATTATAGTACTCGTCGAGATCTACATTTCAGATGACAGCTGTCAAACTTAAGGTTCCTTTTCGGACGTAGGTAGTCAACCACTTTGATACCTACTTAGTAGGTTGTATTCTTTGTTTACTTCTGTGTTATTTTGTAAAGGGTCTATCTAAGTGTTCTTACTATCTTAGTAATTTTTTTATAAATCTGGAAAAAGGGCATGATAAATTTCGAGATTTCTGTATAAAACTTTTAAATATTAAAAAGACTTTTCAAGATTTCTGTACTCAACATTGAAACGTATAAAAAAAACCTTGAGTTTCAGAGAAGGAATAAGCCCTTGCGATGACAGTGCATGGAAACAAACATATAAAGTATTGCTAAAGTCTACGCGAATGAAATCGCGGGCGGGTCAGCTAGTTCATTGTAAAATGAGTGATGAATGAATCGGGTAAATCGATGATTATTGGGGCATTTAGGCATTGGGGCAGGAGGTTGCGGGTGCGATTCCCGCCGCGGGACAAATGTTCTATAATATTCTATAATACATCTAATATATAATATAATGTAATATTCTGCAGGTATTCAGTCCGGGTCAGGGTGCATGTCTAGTTGTGTATCGACCTATCCTATGTAGGTACTTCAGCTCTCTTGTTCTGTTAAAGTCAGATTCTGTTTGTTAGATTCGGGAAAGACAGATTCGTTTATCAGCTCTATGTTCCTTGTTTATCAGTCATCCTACTATACTACTAATATAATAAATCAGAAAGTTTGTGAAATATGATTTTTTGTTACCTAGGATCTCCAAAACTACTGAACAGATCAAGATGAAATATGGCGTACATTTGGAACATAGCCTAACTTAGATAATAGGCTACTTATTATAGCGAAAATATGCGTACGAAGCCGCGGGCAGAAGCTAGTCTGTCATAGAATATCAGTCCATAATATGAGCTCACAATCACTGGTGTCCACCAGCAGTTGTTTTTCATACTCTTGTACAATCTACGGTCAATCGACGGTCTATCGGTACCAGATCCAGATTTGTCCTGCAACCTGCGCCATTAAATACTAGCTGTTACCTGCCACTTCGTTCACGTGGAATTTGATTTCTTAACTTACATATCCTTATAATCCCCTCTCATAAAGTCTATACAGGATTATTGGTAATTAAATGACACTGAACTGCAGGTTCTGACTACCATCCTGAACACGTTCGTGAAGACGCCAGCTTTATTTTAATGCCCCTGTAAAAGTTTTATTTTGTATACTATAAACAGAGATGCGAAGTTGCAAAAGAGCAACTTCGCATCTCTTTCTACACTATACAAAACAAAACATTATATAGAGGCATTAAAAAAAAGCTTATGATAGGAATCACAAACTGGCCGATCGATTATTGAAAATTCCTTCGTTTAACATAATAATACGATAAAATAGGTGGTGGCGCTGATTTGGGTCGGGGTAGCTAGCGCCTTAAACAAAAATATTCTTTATTTCAGCAACAGCTAACAACAGAATCACAAAATTTGACATGTAGATGATAGAACAACTATAACAGAGTATTTAAAACTAATGTTAAAGTTAGTTTAAACTAACAAGACTATCTCCTAGTAATGTCTGCATCTCCCCATTTCGGTAATTTTGTCAGTGGTAAGATAGGTATAATAACGGAACGTAATTATTGATGTTCTAGTCTTGATATCCGTTTATGAGCCAAAACAAGAATATCATAATATATATATATTTCTTCTAACGTTAAAAAGTAATTCGACGATAGTAGACGGGATAAACTAGGTGACGAAATGAAAAATTGATTTCAATAAATGAATTTATTTATGTCAATAAAAATATCTATTCTCTGTTATCTGGAGGTTATTATTAGAGTTCTACTTAATCAGGGCTAGATGCCGCTGTTTAAAAATAATCAGCATTATTATTATTATTTGTGTACCTATTGATACTATGTTTCCCTATTAAACGATCTCGTCACATTATCGAAACGGACTTTAAGTGCGAGGTCCCCTGTTGATGTAGCCTTCAACAGTTGCTTGACGGTCTGAGTTGTTCGCGGAATGTCGTGGTTGGTGTTGCTTAGTGCAACCGTCATAGCCGCCGTTGGTCCATTTGATCCGGGTCGAGATATAACAGCTAATGTATCATTACGTCCTTTTACAACGTCAAATTTTGAAGTATGTTTAGCGTTTTGTTGATTTCTTTGAGCTTTTGGAAAACTGTTTTCAGTGCTAATGTCTAATTTAGAATCTAATTCCCCACTCACATCACTTACAACTAAAGTGGCGTTAGGTAGAATTCTGATTTCGGTTGCATCTGGCAACTCATCGAGACTTATCAAGAAATCTTGGGGCGTATCATCAGTAGCTAATGCAGAATTATTATCACTTGAGCTGTTCTTATTTCTAAATGTTTTTATGTCCACTGTGTTGACTTTGATTTCGATTCTAGACTTTCCGAGTTCATCTACAATTTTGAGTAATACGGAACCTGATATTTCTTCGAACCTTTTCTGTAAACTATTGATGGATCGTCGACGTCCCTTGACCGGCTGACTTATCTTCGCGTGGTCCGTGTTGATTTCTGTTTTGTTCATTGGATATTCTGTCACTTGGGATTGTTTAGCACCATGTTGGCAGGTGTAAGGTAGAGTCGTATTAGGTAGAGGAGCCATCACAGGATTTGCGTGAGTGGGGTGGAGATGCGCATACAGTGAAAGTTGATTGGGAGGATAGACTGTTCTTTGATTAGAAACTTTCTGTGTGCTCTGCGAATCGGGGTAATGTTTCCGGAAGAGATATGGGAGAGGGGCCGGGGTTTCTGCACTTGGAGGGACCTTTTCCAACCCGTATTGGGCATCTCGGAGATTATCTTTTTCATGCATGTTTCCAAAGTCAAATACCTAAAAGAAGAAATTTTTGACATTTAATCAACATAGAATATTACATAACTTCAACATTCAAACAACTTTAAAGCACAACTACCTACATACATGGACATCTATGGGCTTTAGTGGTTATTGAGAGTCGCGTAGGGAGCGAGTATGATCCCGCCGTATAAAAAACATTATCCCTTGGTGCTATAGGCTATGTTTTATCCAGCAGCCTTATTGTCTAAGTAAACTGGTAATCGTAATCGACTTCGTTTTTGACATTTGAAACCTAGCCTGGACTTCGACTGTCACTTTGGTATTGTGTAAATAGCTGACACATGCAACACCATTACCAGCGAAATTCAAAGCCAGTGAATGAATGAAACTTCGTATTCCCGCTAATTTTGGAATTGCGTAACGCCGAAATGAATTTCAGTTGCAAATTCAAGCCCATTTGAAACGTCAAATGAAGAAGGGAGCTCATTCGAGTCTTGTTGGAAAAAGTTTTGGTGAAATCTAAGTACTTCCAATTTATAAAATTGCCTTAAACATTGTGTTTGAAAGTTCGGAAGCTAAGAAGTTGGTAATTAATAATCTCGGAAGTAAGTAATAATTATACTTGAGTTCAAATTCATTTTGTCAAAGAAAAATACAAAGCATTGTATTAAGTATATCAGTTATCTAGTACCCATAACACAAGCTTTGCTTACCTTGGGGCTAGATAATCCTGTGTGAATTGTCCAGCATTATTTATTTATTTATTTATTTATTTATTTATTCTCTCAATCAAATGTCTTCTTCCCAACTGGGAAAGAGACAAGATGTTTCACCTTAAGTAGGCACTTACTACATGTCTACATGACTGTTCATTGAGAGCACACTACACTAGTTCTGTTACACATAATTAATTGATTTCAGGCGTTATGGCGCGAGCAATTTTGATGGCCGCTGCAGAAGAAGAGCGGCTGAAAAGGCATCTGCGATTAGATCGCAAAGTCTTGCGGCAGGCCAGCAAGCCATTAATGTTGCCCGACAAGGAGTTTGTGGCACATTTTCGTCTGCACAAGTCGCAATTCGAGTTGCTTTGCGCAGATGTTATACCGCTCTTGCCGGCACCACAGCGCTCTAGCGCTGTGAGGCCTGACATAAAGGTAGGTAATATGGAGTTCCTCACTTAATTTGAAAGCACATGTACCTACCTACCTGTCTTTTTTATAAAATACATACTTGTGTGAGTGCTTGCAGTCATTTTGTGCTATACTGCTTTGCAGGTATTAGCTGCTTTGGCTTTCTATGCCAACGGCTGCTACCAAAAGAACGTGGGGGCTTATTACCACCTCGGTCTTTCCCAAACGGTGGTCTCGGACAGTTTGAGAGATGTGACCGAGGCTCTCAACCACCCCACTCTTATAAGGAAATATATTCACTTTCCCGTAACTTTTTTTTACAGGGTGATGCACTATACACCCATCAAAGCGGGAAAAATTACCAACGCCTGCGTAGTACTGCACAATCTTGTCAACGACGCGCGCATCTCCGTCGATGAAGAGGAGATGACACGCGACCGTGCGCAACAACCCGCAGGACTGCATCATCCCCCTGAAGGTGTACTACGGGAAGTTGATGTAGAAATGTACGCCGTTGTTGACAGATTGTGGAGGAATCGAACATAATAATACATAAATAAATAATGCTGGACAATCCAGACAGCATTATCTAGCCTCAAGCTAAGCAGAGCTTGTGTTATGACCAGCAGAACACCCTAAACAAATATTTGCAGATCGTACAAATATTAGTCCCGAGGCGAGAATCGAACCCGCAACCTTCTGCAAAATTTCTTATTTGATAATAATAACTATTTATATAGTGTAAAATTTGACATGTCTTTGTCATTGCTTATTTTATAAGTCTATAGAAATAAATTTATTTACACTCTTAAATAAACTAAAAAGCAATTCATATTTATTTGTTTTATTTAAGTTTTTGCTCTATTCGCAATACAGAGCGCTGTATCTCTGCCAAGGTGGCAGCTATCGCCTCTAATGAACGCGAGACCCTCTCCTCATTCGCTAGATGGCGCTCCTCAATTCGCATTGCCCACTGAGGCACATCTGCAGCATGTGATGTATCTGTAACAATTTATAAAAATACAGCTTGGAGGAGGCTCTGTCCAGCAGTGGACACTCATTGGTTAGCCATTGATGTGATCTTACATCTGCAACTGCCGGTCGGACACAATTTTTCTTGCAGGCATTCTGAAATAGCCATATTATCATATTATTACACTGTTCTGTAACAAGACACTTGATAACTTGCGTAACGTAATAAATTGGTAAAAACTTGTTTAATGTACTTACTTAAGAACTAACCTTTTTTCACGAAAAAACAGTCGTTTTCACAAAGCAATCAAACCATACAAACTTTAAAATATACCGCGGAGTGTTGACAACCCCAACAGTGAGTGACATGAGCTAGATTGACAGTAACCAAAAGAAAACTTGCGTTTCGTTACTACTTTAATGGTATAAAGTTTTTATACTTTTATTTATCTCCACATAACAAACTGACAAAATACGTGTTTAAATTGCAAATAATGACAAAAATCATGCAAAGGCTATGTTTTTGCAACATAACTATTTTTCCAACAAGTAAAAAAACTTAATCGCAAATAGTACCAGTGGAACTACTAGTTGTTCCACTTGCATAATCGGAACGTATCAAAGAACGAAGACTAGCGGAATTGGATTCACAAGAATCATTCATTCCGAAACCGATTACCAGTTGAATACCTTACACAATACCAAAAACATTCTGACTGGGTTGACAACTGGTAATGGTCTTGAAGTTCACTGGTAATGGGCTTCAAGTTAGACAATAAGGCTGCTGGTACCATGTTAGCGTAGCCACGGGTAAAGGCTTGTTAAAGCTTTTCCTTATAATTCTTTTACAATATTCCAGACTTACGAATTCCCTTGCTATTTGTTTGTCGGTGGTGACGATGGGTGCAGGATTCACAGTGGTCATCAGATAGCATGAGGTAAAAAACCCAACTATTATAAGTCCTGAGCAAATTAAGACGAAAACTTTCATAGACATATTAAAAATATTATTTATAAACTTTTATAAAATATCCGTTTATAAAATATCCTTTTATAAAATATACTGTAAAAGTAAACCATAAAAAGCTAGAGAAAGCTAAGATAAAAATATTTCAAAATAAACACCCGACTAGAATAGCATTTGTGTCATAAATAAAAGTAAGCATCTAATTTTTTTCATTTTTCTTGACATATTCTTGACTTTTGATTTTTTACATCCATGGACAAGGAGATCCCCGGAAGAGAATATGTTTTCTCTAAAAACATATTCATAGACCATTAGCTTCCAGCATTATTTATTTACTGAAGTACTGCTACGCGCTCTCTTCGTGTAGCTGCTGTCTACACCCGTAGCATCGCCTGTAGCAATCTATGCGGCTTCGTAGCATTGCTACACGCGTAGCAGCTGTCTACGCCCGTAGCATCGCCCGTAGCAAAATATGCGGTTTCGTAGCATTGCTACACGCGTAGCAGCTGTCTACGCCCGTAGCATCGCCCGTAGCAATCTATGCGGTTTCGTAGCATTGCTACACGCATAGCAGCTGTCTACGCCCGTAGCATCGCCCGTGGCAATCCTATGCGGCTTCGTAGCATTGCTACACGCGTAGCAGCTGTCTACGTCCGTAGCATCGCTCGTAGCAATCTATGCGGCTATAATATTGTAAAATATGCCATCTTACATTAAAGTCGAGTAGATAGCGATTGTGATCGAAAACGTCATGCTGTCCCGCTAAGCGCTAAGATTGTATTTGACAAACGCGGCAGAATGACATTTTCTGTCACAATATTTATCTCTACTCGACTTATACCGAATTACACCTAGTATAGTATTATAATATCTGTGACATTGGAGAAGGAACTCTATTGTATAAAGAGAGGTATATAATAACGCCGCGTAGGTAGTTAGGTAGGATTCTCTATCACGGCGATTGAGCTCATATTCGGAGCTCCTGTTGGGTATCTTTCCATTCAGCCTGTGAGCACCTCATCAGCCTATATCCGTCCACAGCTGTACAAAGACCGCCCCTAATGAGTGTCGTAGCGCCCTATCTTCAGCTGCCGCATCCAGCATCTGCCTGCAGTCTTTCGCAGGTCTTCATCCCACCTGGTCGGAGGGCGTTCTACGTTTGCCAAGTCGCGGCCTTCACTAAAGAACACGTTTACCCTTTCACTACGTATCGCGTAATATTTGCTGTAATACTTAGGCTCAAAAATGAATTACTTATTTAAATTTAGATGAAATTAAACAATAAACATTTTTTTCATTATTTCAGTGCATTTGAGTAATATTATAGTTGTAATTAATTACTACCAATAACTTACACGTACTAAAATTAGCTACAAATCATGGCTTTCTCTTCTTCATATACTCCTCGAAGTCCACGTAATTCTCCGGAGCCTGCAAAAGAGAGATAATAAATTCCTCTAGTATATATATATATATAATACCAATGATGATAATGATAACTCAATAATATATCAACATACTAGCCTCTGCCCGCGGCTTCGCACGTGTTGTTTCTATGGTTATCTTAATTCCTATGGGAACTGATTTATGGGATGAAAAGCCTATGGTAGCCTAGGATTTATTCAAGGCCTAGAACTACGTCTACACAACATTTCATTAATCTCTATAACTACTGAACAGATCACGATGAAATTTGGCACACTCTTAGACCCTAGCATAACATAAACAATAGGCATAAACAATATACTTATTATATCGAAAATACGCGTGCGAAGCCGCGGGCAGAAGCTAGTTTATAATATTAGTAATATAGTGTGATGAATATTTACCATAACAGAACCGTCGCGGGGAATAGCAGGATCGCCGGAAGAGGCTGGCCCCGTGCCTGCGTCTCCGTTTATATTCGCCTTCATCATCTTCGCAGCCTTGGCCGGCAGCTCAGACAGGTTCGGATCGACCAGCGCCATCAGATACATCATAGTGATAAAAACTCCCATGATCATTACCGTGTACACTATGAAGTACAAGAACACTTTCATCGTAACAGAGCTCGAGTCTTCGTTTTTCAAGCAGGGATTTGAATAAGTTATGTACCTATTCAAGGAGAATAAAAAAGTTTTTGAAGTTGTGGAAGGTTTCTGTATGTGGCATAACGTTGACAGCTTGTCATGGCTCCCGATGAGGATGGTTAGTTATGAAAATATCTATGAATACGGAATACGGATGAGGTTATACAATGAGCTTTTGATTTTTCGTCGGTTTTGCTCTTGTGTTTTCAAAGGCGTTCACGATGACACAGCACAGACATGGGAAGCAGCTAGTATTATGTATTAATAATAATAAATTTATTGCTAAAGAATCATTTCAAAAACATAAATTAATTAATTTGTCAGACATTGTGCAATAAGTTTAGTACATAGTAAAATTCTTGTCAAAATAGTACATTGTACACCTAGGCGAGAAAGTGACCGAATCCTATCGAGTGTGTCCTTTGAGTGTCCTCTTAAAACACACGAGGCATAGTGCTTTACACCGCTACACCTTCGAGGAAAATCATCGTTTTAGAATCTTCAAAATCAGTCGAGCACATTCAAATTGCAAACTCAAATGTAGCATTATATACGCGCACGTGCGATTTTCACATGGTTATTTTTTTTAAATTAATTATTGTTCCGAATACGGAAGAGGCCGATATCATAAACGGCGTACTCGGAGAAAAAACTTTTTGTCGTTTGAACTATTATGAAAATAACCATACCGGATGATATTTTAGAAAATTAAAAAAAAATTACATGTATTCTTACATGGATTTCCATACACTTTTCTCTCCCGCGAAACGCGTGAGAAATAAAACTCCATAGAGTTTTCCCTCCCGCATTTCAGTGCGCCTGCAATGACGTACTTTCCACATTATGTTTAGAAAAAGTACCTAAGCAATTTCCTAAGCAGGTGTAGTATAAATGATATTATTTAATTCTTTTGTATGAAGAATTATTTTTATTCCAAAAATTAAGTCAGTTAGACGCCTGAGTAAAGCCTGTAAAATAATACAAAATGTTGAGCAAAAATAACTAAATCGATTGTCATAAAAAATCGAATCGGTAAAGCATACTACGTGACCAACTATTTATTCGTAGTACATGACTATTTGATTGTCAGTCGAACTACCGAAACGAAAATAATTTCATGGAATCACGGAAACACTACAAACATTAGCATCACAAACTGACATCCGTCATTTTCGAACAAAAATATTAAAAAATTATCATAAAATAGATATTTTGTATAGAAAGGTAATTTACATAGAAACTTAGTGCTGCTTGTTTCCTAAAAAGGTAATAATTGTTCGTAACTACCTATAACATCGATCTAAATAAAATAAGAATGCTGTTTAGTATGTATATTGTATACGCCATTGGCGTTCCTTTTTAGTAAATTTACAGGGTGGAATTTTTGGACGGGGCAGTAAGGACCATCTCAATCTACAATACCTATGAAGTATTCGAAATCTCACATAAACCGTTTTGATTCAATCTACAGGGTGACTGGAACTCAACCCGCCATAGCTAATTCACAAATAGAGGAGGTCATTTGCTAATTATTGGACCTTACTTTCCCTTCTAAAGTTTTAGTTTTGGTGATATGTCCATTTTTATACTTTATTGAGATTTTTCCAAAATTTGGCTTTCAAGCATTCGTAACTTTTTGTTTTCTTTTCAATGCAGAATTTTTTTAATTGTTGGTAGTCATAAACATTTGTGATGAAAATACGTCAGAACTTCCCTCAAACTAGGATCTAAAAATAAGATATTACGCTCTAAAAAAACTTACTCAAAAAAATAACTTTACGAAAAAAAAAATCCTAAAATAATAAAAAAAACTACGGTTTTTGAATAATATAATCTACCCTAAGTTAATTCTCTGGTTTGTCACCTTTCCAACGGTAGATACTAAATTTGTATAGGTACAAAAAGTGTGAAAGTACATAGGTAGGTAGGTACTTATATGTGCTTATTACACGTATGGGACGAGCTGATGATGATTCGTTTAGAATTATAAAATTGTGGGTTTGATTCCCAGTCTGTATGATCTAGCAAATATTTAGTTCTGGGTTGTTGGTGTTTTCTGTATTTAGTAATAAGAGTGTACCTAAGTAGGTATTTTAATTACCATAGTACCTACCTACTTCACACATTTAGTGACAAAATGTCGCTATAATATAGCTACCTATATAAAACACTATTTTTATTTGTTTCCAGCTATGACAAAAATCTCAAACGCAAACAGTCTCACTGACTCCGAAATAGGCTCCATCCGGTCCAACCGAGTGAGCAAGCTCTCTGCAATCCTATGCCCTACCATCTGCGCCCTGCTACTCGTCAGTATCTTCGCAATCTCATTTATAGGAACCAAACTCGCCTATGAGCAATACGACGCGCTGTGCGCTGGCCGACGCTTCGATGTAGCCAAGCTTTACATCTTCTCACATGTGCCACCTAAGTTTAATATAAATTTACCTAACTTGAAGGCCGATGGAGCAGGCACGAAACAAATCAAACAAAATTAAAGGCATATTTTTTTAAAATGTTACTTTTATTTAGTGACACCTCTGTTTATTTTCTTGAACTAAAGACGATTTCGAGAAAGCGACATCTATTTTCGCGCAGCTAAACCACGTAGAAAGCATTTAGCCTCTAACACACACACAACGCCTCTTAGTTCATTTGTTCACAATGAGATGGCGTTCTTATGACGTGCTTCGTAATCGTGGGCGAACAAAATTCAATGGTGCGTATGTCAATGTCAAGTTTTATGACAATGGCAACATCAACATCGGCAGCAATTTCAAAAAAAAACAATATGGGCGGCCGATTTTCTTCGGGCCAGTTCATTTCAGTTGCTTTCTGTTAGTATTTTTCTGTAAATAGCCCTTCTTTACTTATTTCTCCGTCGTTTTAACTAGTGTTAGTGTTTCTCTTCGTCTTCCCTGTTATATCACGTGAGTACTGCTTGTATATTCCTTACTACTACAAATTACAGTTGTATTGATTGTGTTGGGCTATAGGTAGTAGGTAGGTACCTACCTGAAAGAAAGGCCAATGTCAGCTCTTTCATGAAGCCAGAACGCTGACAGAGAAAACTAAAGAACTCTACAGACTACATTATTAAAATTTTGCAAAACTATACGTTTTGAAACTCATTAATAAATGATTCCAATAAGTTTAGACTGGAGAAATGAAAACAATTTAATTGCTTGTTTTTAATTTTTTTCTCTCGCTTTTCTCTGTTTCTACTAAATATTTTATGTTTATTTAGCTGTCCGAGCATTTTGTAACAGAACTGTGTTCTCAATTTATTGATGGTGTCACCACACAACCAATAAAATAACGATCACCCGCACAATTATTTCTTTTTGAATATTATCAAAAATATATTAATATATAAATTAAGTTTTCCAAATATATGTCTCTAGACTACCAATCCATGAAACAAATACATAATGTTGCGTAAAAGGTGTACCTACTTTACTATTTAACTGAACATCTGACAGAAAGAAAACTATATTATTCAGCAGTAATAACTATAGCAGCAGCTCCATTGATGATCGCCCGGGATAACAATGACATCCTACTTTAATTAGTCACAGCGCTCACACTTCTAACCATGTATCCTACTGTATTAGCAGATGGGCATAAACATACCCCACAGGTTTATATTCCAAACAAAAGCCGCTGTTCAAAGCACCTGCAGCCACATTCATAACTTGCCTTTGTGCAAACTCATCTCGGTTGGTTCATCAAGAGGCACACTAAAGTACCCTCATTCTACCTTCCCTTTTACCTTGTGCCTTTTCTTTGCTGAAAACCGAGCATCTTTTTGTGGAGAAAATGAAAAACATTGAGACTGCGACCTAGTTTTTGGTTGCATCTTTGAAATTGGTTTCTAGTACTTTTACCAAATGACATGTTGCATTTTGTGCAAATTGACATGCACTATTTTTTCCCTAGGCGTTAACCATGTGGCTACTTATTAACAAACTGTATCTATTGACTAAGATTTTATTGATAATTGAACAGCTGAGTTGGGCAACTTACCCCTAAATACTGAAATGCTACTTAATCAATTTAAGATACCCATATTAAGATAAGCAAGACTCAAGACACAATTCTTTGTCAGTTTCAACGAAAATCTGTCAAATGTTCGTCCTTGAGACATGCTTAAATCTTAGTTGTTTACTACTATTATCTGACTTATTATTATTAACTTTCACTATTGAGTGATTAATAATAAGCACTCAATAATTAAAAATATCATTGACCCTTCAATCTTAAGGGGCGAACCTAATGGGTTTAGTTGTCAAACTAGGCCTAGATCTCAGTACTTACGGGAGCCCCGTGGAAAAAACTTCCTCACCTCAAACCTCAACAGCCTGTATTGGTCTACTACACTACTGGACGCAAGCCTCCCCCTGATAAGCGCCTTATTGGATTTTATCACATGGGGGCCCATAATCCCCATGGGCATGCAGGTTGGTGATCGCAGTTCGGTGGTAGAATTGCTCTGCAGGGGAAGCTGCCCGCCCCTGGTGGATATCCCTTAGTCGCCTCTTACGACACCCGCGGGAAGAGGTGTAGTGGTGCAAATTCTGAGCCGGCACCACACAGCAAGAAAAAAACTTGAATTACATAAAATTCAACATATTTTCTTTGGTTCCTCTAATGTGAAACACGATTGAGTAAACAAATTACGATAAATAAACAGGAAAGTGCACTGTTTCGCACATAATTTGGTCGAGATCTCAGAAACTCTGTGGTCTATTGAAATGACTTATTGTATTGATTCGTAGTATATTACTAATTATTTGGTTCCTTGAACTAGTTTCTTCATTAGTCGCGTAGTTTTCTTGTTTAAACAACTTCATTTTTGCACCTACTCCATTCGATAAACGTATGCTTTGTCCCGCTCCTATGAACGCGAAATCCTATGCTTATCTTTTTCACAAAATGGCGTGCAATGCGCCCTCTTAAGACTTGTTACTCGAGCCATTTTATTCCAATCAAGGCAATGTTACTTAGCTTACAGAATTTCTATCATAATCAACTTCATACTAGATCTAAGATTTTAGGTCACTAACTTCCTTTGTCAGCGGAACCACTAAGCTTACATGAGCGATGCGCTAAGAGGCTGATCGTGTTAAGTGCATTGTCAGGGGTCCATAGCCCAGTTCATGAAAACCCTTCAGCTTTAAGCTTGGCCAGGGTTGATGAACGGTTGGCACGCGACAAAAAATGTCGCATCGCAGATTTGAAACGTTGACCGCTATTACATGGTTCAGGGTACCAGCCTTAGGTAGGTAATGTGCCACTGAAGTTCAGTGGTACATTACCTACCTATCTTACTAAAGGCCAACGCAGACCGAGACGGGATCGCAAAGGATTTTGCCGTCAGTCAGCGCATACTAGTCATCTAGATGCCACGGCATCCAGCGCCTTGCCACGGCGTGCCGCGGCACGACAAAGCATGCCTCGGCAACTCCTGCTGCCCGATACACGTTTAGTCTTCAGTTGCGTTTAATCGATGTTGACGTGCCTCAGTTTTAAAATAGTAGATTGGGATTTGGTGTTAATAGCGATTATTGCAGACGACGGAGGTGCACAGGCTAATAATAGGTATATATATTTATTTAATGATTTAAGATAGGATATGCAAAAATTTTATGACTATCATAGAATGGATTACGTTTCACCCCGCGGTATGTCACAACGAGCGCCGGCGTCCTCGGCACCTTCCTCGCTGAAGAAACGAAAGACCCGGGATATTATTTGAGAGTTTATTTTAGTTATAATTCACATTAAAGTTAGAGCACATGCTATATCGACGTGAGACGAATGCGAAGGGGAGTTTACATACTATGTACGTGCGAATAAGAGCAATCTTAGGGAGCGATTGCTATAACAAAATGTCTAGGGGTTTCGTATCTACATAGATACGTTTTGCGTTCTATGAATTCCAACACTCGGCATGTCGTTGCCCACCGCAGTACGCTACGGCATCCTGTCGCGGGAGCCCGTGACGCGTCTTTCAATGCCATGCAATGAAATCCCTTTCGATACCACTATATCAATACGTTTGAATGTCCATTGGTGGAAATTTAAATCGCTTGCCATGCCGTCCCGGTCTGCGTAGGCCTTAATAGTCCTAACGCGAGCGGCGAGACCTAGCATGCGAAAAAAGCTTCTGAAACTACGAAATGTAACGTTCTGCGGCATACCTATGAAGTCAAAAAAACTGTTATCTTACAGACTAAAGGTTTTTTCGTCGCTTCTTTACTTTAGTCTACATACCGAAGCGACAGAAATCAAAAATATCACTTTGTTTCCGTGTGTGTATAATTTTATAATTTGACCTTTTCCAAGTAAGTACATTTATTGTATATAAGGAAATAACGAGTTTTTGATTTGATATGTCTTTGAACGTGCATTTATTTTGCGCAAGCCGTAAAAGCTGCCAGTATTTTACACTTCGTTTCTCACCGCGCGCCGCTCGCGTAATTTCTGCGCGCAAGAGGTGACTATTCGCCTAGCCCTAGTGCAAGAAAGGTACCTACTACCTACTATTAGAAGGTAAGGTACCTACTAGGTGCTGTGCTGTGACAACAATTAAAATTGAATCTCTGATTCGCGATCTGCAATTTTATTGCAGCCATTATCTCTAATTGCTCCAAGATTGCGACATTTGCGCCGTTATACAATGAGTTTGACAAATGATACTATTCTTGCGCTTTTCTGTCGGAAAATGATTTATCGAACCCCTTTTGAATAGTTTTAGAAAGTTCTTTAGCCCTTGTAACTTTATTTATGAAGCTGTTCCTCGATGCAGTGGGCCTAAGTTAGGTTAGGTTTTAGTTTTCGTTGTCGTGCAAAACCAACTCTTATGTCGCTTGCATAAGTGCGTTTGCACGAAAACAAATCGGAAACTAAGATTTCGTTTTTAAGAGTAGGTATGGGCCCAGAAGATCCTGATGATCGGCCGATATCGTGTTGGTCGTATAACCTGGCCTGTAATAGAGGCCAGGGCCACCCAGTAGTGGGTGTCATCAACGGGCTAATTGATGATAAAGATACAAAATAAATTTTTAAAGCACTGTTAGGTATCGCTTTCCTTCATACTCTATCGACAGCATTTTAAGTCTTGAGGACCGTCTCGTCGTAGCGTAAGAGATCAAATCTTATTATTTAAAATATTGTACAACAGCATTGAGTCCCCTTTCTTGCTCTAAAATATATTTTTCCATAGTCCTCGCATATCTTCTCGTAAAAAGAAAACGTTTTGGACGTCCACGTCTAAAACAAATTATAGAAAAAATATGTTCCTCTCAAGAGCCTGTCATCAATTCAATGACACCTTTTGTGACATTGATATTTTCAATACTTTATTGTTTAAATTCCGTAAAGATGTTATGTCAAGCATTGCCAACCGTTGAAGTTACTGTGTATTTGTTTTGTCCTTTATTGTTATGTTCGTAATTTTATTTTTTCTTGCCCTTTTATGTTACTTAGATTAGTTCGTCTTCTTATATTTGAGATAGCTTTTTTTTTTATTTCTTGATCTGCACATTGATCTCTGAACTGTCTGTTTTTTTGTTATTGTTCATTTAATGGTGGAAACTTTGCTGGTTTAAGTGTTAGTTAAGTATATATTTTTTTAGTCTATAATAAATAACTGTATGTTTCCCAAATAAATAAAAATAAAAATAAAGATTAGTCTAACAATAAGCCCAGTGTGTCCCACAGCTGGGCTAAACGCATACCCATGCATCACTATTCTGACACAAACTCGCTTTCAATAAAAGGAAAATTATTACCTTGCTTACATTAAAATGTAAATCTTTAAATATGTATTCTGCGTCTACTTTCTATTTTACTAAAAATTAAAATTAACACCATTCAATAAAAATGCTTCTACCCATGCGTTCTTGATAAACAAAAATAAAGGTTCCTGACTCTAAACATACAAAAGGCGTGTCATACGACTTGTTAACAAGTACCCCATATTTAACTACTCCACCACCATAACTCCACGGAAAGGTATGTGGCATTGGCAACTGTAATTACCAATAGGTGCGTTAACAATTACTAACCTTCGAGGAATCGATAGAACATCGTTTGTGTAAAACTAGGTACCTAATTTAATGGACAGCTGTGCCGTGGCAGGTAGATGTAAGAGCCGACTAAGGGAACACCTACCAAAATAAGGACAGCAGCTTTATTCTGTGTACGTTAACAACTTTACTGCTATCGACAATCCGCCTGCCAAGCGTGGAATACCAAAAACCCCCCTGCCGATACCAAGGCGGGTTCCGGCAGGGGTGGCTTGTGGAAGCTATGTGTTATCTACTGCTGAAGTGGACATATGAGTGATAGGTAGGTAATTGACGGGAACTAGCATATGGCCCACCTGGTGATGTGTGGTTTAAATATGGCCTTTAACAGAGCTATAACTCGCAGGTGCCAGGGAGAATCCAAACTACGATCCATTGACCGTCAAAGGCCGTGAGCCTGGTAGCCCCACCAGGCTCAGAAGGCTCGGACTGACAGCTACAGACTTTCATTTGTTGAACAAAACCTGGATTTGCCTACTTGAAAACCTAACGTTCGCCTTCTCGGTTGTTAATCATCATCATCACCATCAGCCTATATTAGTCAGTCAGTAGACTAATATAGGCGCTCATTAGGGGAGGCCTAATGTCCAGCAGTGGCTGAACATAGGCCTCCCCTAATCACCATAGCGCCCTGTCTTCAACTTGCCGCATCCAGCATCTGCCTGCAGTCATCCGCAGATCGTCATCCCACCTGGCCGGAGGGCTTCCTACACGGTTATTATGTCTCAAAATCTCTACATTTTTCAACTTATTAATGGTGATGTGTTCTTCTTAAAATTAATCAAACATTTACATATTAAATAACGTTTTTAAGACAAGTTTTCATAGATACAGTTACGACAAAATGTGCCATGTAAAACTATTATTAGCACTTCCACTATTCTCCCAAAACAACAAAAGAGCCCTCCCTAGTTTACATCAAGAGCCAATCTCCCGATAAAGCTATTTCCCTTGAGCAAATACGTAAATACCCTCGTTCAATATCGCTCTGAGATCTGACCCTTGACTTCCTCTTCCCTCCTTTTCCCCCTTCCAGGAATTCCGTATTGCTGACCTACTTTCACCTGAGATGCGTTCGTGACGTCAGCCTACGTCATGAGTTGACACACTGGCCTATTTCCCATGGGGTGGGAGAGGGGGGCCCATTCAGGTTTAATCCCTGCACGGGCTATTTTTAGACGAGTTCATTCATTCGACGTTGTATGACGGCCATTACTATTGGTGTTTAAATGGTTGACAGGAGAAACTGAATCGCACTAAGAGAATATAACCTATTTTGTTAAAAGTTAAATTATATAGTTTATTCTTATTGTAGAAAAAATAAAATTGTTCGTAATTATGGGGTCGTAATCAGCATCATCATTTGCAGTCGAATTTTACCCACAGCTGGGTTTAGACCAGTCACCCACAGCACACTTGGTTAAATCTCACAGTTAGCTAATCCATGAATCAATAACACATTTGCTCCCCTTGGAGAGACCGTGGGGTACCGAGGCTCTCTAGTTTTTAAAAAATTATCTGAGCGTCTGGTCGAAGCGACTCGTTAACCGAGAGCTGGTGAGCGCATCAGCATTGCCATACAGCGGGGCAAACGCAGGCAGCAGCGTCTTGGGGACGCCTTCGACTGGTATTGATATGGATCAGTTGAGCTACCTGTAGATTGTTTGCAACTGTCTGCAGTTAGCTCAATTGTAAATAAATACTAGTTATAATTTGTTTCTATTATTTGATTATAATTTTCTTTGTGAATCAATAGTGTAAAGCATAATTTAAGTTTTAAACAAAATGTAAGTAACACGAGCATTGTAACTTTAATTCGCTGTCATAATTTACCATTTATCACGCTTTAGCAAAACGCTAATTGTTCTACTGTTGTAAGAAACATCGCACTTGAGACAATGTACGTGCGTCTAATTATTTGTACTAGAGGACACGACAAATTACCACTAATTGTCTTGTGTAGATGTATCGTATGTACTTAATTGAGTACTAATTGTCTTGAACGGTACTGCGCGCCTCTACTCTAGATTAAAGTACCAATTTGTGACGATGTTTCTGAATGTTTGGCTTCTCTACGAAATAGATGACTAGGTGACCTTACTGATGGAAACTACTGCTTCCTTACCATCGGGTAACGGCTTAAATTAAATTGTTGAGGTGACAGCTACTCTCAACTCTTCTGGCCTTGCAAAGAGATATCATCAACATTTTGGTTCTCTTTTTACCCGCGAGGTTATTTTTTTGGAGTGTATACCTTTATACCAACGAAAAGGCATAACCAATTTTGGAGAATGGGGACTCAAAACACTCGTCTGAATTCTGAAAATGTTCTTAGAAACATTTTGAAGGAGTGTGTCTATATCTATGTACTCATCTTTATACCAACAAAAAGGCACAACCAATTTTGAAGAATGAGGTATCACAACATTCACAACACTCGTCTGAATTCTGAAAATGTTCTTAGCTACATTTTGAAGGAGTGCATCTATATCAATGTACGGCTCTTTGTACCAACAAAAAGGCATAACGGATTTTGGAGTTTGAGTTATCAAAACACTCGTCTAAATTCCGAAAGTGTTCTTAGATATATTTTGAAGGCCTTTACCACCTGATTTTACGAAAAAAGTTGAAAAGCGGCGACCGAGTCGGGATCTTTCGAAGTTTTCAGTTAATTACTGACAAAGAAAATTGCTATCAAATAATAGAAATGAATTAGAACTAGTGTTTACAATTGAACCAATTGAGCGAACTGCAGACTGTTGCAAACAATCTACAGGAAGCTCAACTGATCCATATCAATAACGGTCGGACGGAAGCGTCCGTTAATTACTTGTTTCACATACAGTACATGTTAGGTTGACAGCGGGAGATGATTTTAACCGCTTTCAAAGGAACTAAGGCACATTGAGTGTTCGTTATGGCTATGTCCAGCAATGGACTAGTACCTATAAGCGGATGATGATGACGATGACGGCACACTGCGGAACTGAAAAAAAATCAACTATCGCCTCATTGCATGCGACCATGGCCCAATGTTTAAATATTTCCATTCAAATGGGTACCTAACTGAATTAGTTCAGTAAGCTAACGTTGTCGCATTTGTCGATACTAGAAACCGGTTTTACGAAAGTAAGGTATAGATAACTTCAAAAACAAGAGTGACTCAGAACCTCACTCTAATCTAACTTTTATTAGGCCGCATTATTTTCACTGATAACTGGAGTAAAAGTAACGAATACGTTAGAGCGCATCCATAAATTACGTGAGGCGATTTTACGACGCCCTTCTCCCCTTGGTGAGGTGTCGTGAGAATTTCCTCAATCCCCCCCTCTAATCTCACGTGATGATTTCACAAAACGTATATTTTAATGTAAATGAGTGTGCTTGATTGCATTGAATGTAGACTTCAAAGAACGTTGTTTAGAATAACAGTGACAAAATCAAACAATAAAATACTTAAGATTGTTTGTGTTGTCGCGAGATTTAAATTTGATTTTACAGGAATAAAACTAACGGAAAAGTAATTTGTTGCAGATAGTAAACAATTTTCTATACAAATTTGAATCTCGTGGCAGCACGCGACGAACAACCTTAAGTAGAAACTGCTATAAGTTCCCGATGATGACTTACTCCTGTCGTGTAACCAAAGTGGATCGGTTTCCACATAAGACCCCAGGCAACTTTTATTCAATTTTACGAATTTTAAGAAAACATATATTTATGATCCATGCATACTAGCTACTGAGGGCTAATTATAAGTTTTTGAGTTGTTTCTCGCCGGCATATTCTCTGGTATTACTATTATCTTCGCACTCGTAAGTAAATAATTGACTCATCATCGGTTCGATATGTATGAAACATCCATTCTACTAGGAAAGTTCAGAAACCGGAAAAGGCATGTCGTCGTCTAGAAAACACTTACACGTTATGTACATTGGAAATGCAGTTACTAAACGAAAGGAACCTATTTGCGCATGCTATCAGCCGCCGGTGCGTTGACTTGTGGAATACCTTATTTAATGTTGGTCTTTAGTTAGCACAAGGCATGTCGCGATTTCTCTGTTTATAACTCGAAACTGGAAAGTTGGGCTTGGCTACAGGGCTTGGCTTGTTTAACTATGGAGACGGACGGATAATAAATCTTTTAAATCCATCATGGTTATTAACACTAAAGTAATTTACAGTGGGATATTTACCATGATTTGAGTTTGAGCTTTTCAATAAATCGGTACAGTTTCATGTGCCCTGATGACGGAATAACTGGTAAACATTCTGTTGTAAATGACTTTAGAACGTGTTAGAACGGATAATATTCTAGAATAGAAGCTCGTTGCTTAGGGGCACGAACAGGGATTCTCGTTTTCATTGGTCGCTCAAGCCGGATCCTGTAAAATTTGTTTCAGGCTCGAAGGATCACACCGATACAGAATTATAAAATACTAGCTGCATTCTTACTACCCGTTGTCCTATTACCCGTTTCCCCGTAGGAATGAAGCATTTTCCCGCGGTAAAAAGTAGCCTATATTCATCAGGAATAATGTGGGCTTCTAATGGTAAAAGAATTTTTCAAATAGGTCCAGTAGTTTCGGAGCCTATTCAATACAAACAAACAAACAATCAAATCATTCCTCTTTATAATATTAGTATATATATTTTCTGTCCTTTGTTTCAATGCGACGAATGATTAACTAACCATCTTATAAATCAAATTAAAGTTAACCTTGTTTCGGCTAAAACGCGTATTCCTTCTTTTTTTTACGAATTTTGTAAGAAACACGAACGAATGTACCATTATTTTGACCCACATTGATAATAATCACTAACTGGTTAGATTTTATTACTCAATGCGCAAATTAGTTATAACAACATAGATAAAAGAAGTCTAGGTCCATCTTAAAGGCTGGTGCGGTATAATTTACCTAGTATGTTAAATATTATCCTGGTAACTTAATGTGTTCAATAAGTAGGTACTTATAAAATTTTATAGACTGAACATAAAATCACCTAGAAAAATAATGCGTACTTAAGTAATAATTAATAAAAGAGGCTTTACTTCCATTGAATTGTAAATTTTCTTTGTTCTCTAATTAGTAGGTAGCTTTAATTATCTACGAGGCAGGAAATTATAATGAATTTATATTATCATTTTTAAAATGTGTTATAAATAATTATTCTTCGACACTCTTATAGTAAATTAAAGCTACTTACGCAAAACTCACAATGCAATTATTTAAACTTCATTCGCATTACATAAATCCACTCGGCGTAAACAGACCCAGCGTATATTTAAATTCCTTCATTTGTTATGCAAATGTTTTCATTAAAATGAGCATGGAACTGGAGTGCCTACTACATAACATACCTACTAGAGTACAGTGATACCTCCCATTCAACTACAAGACTACCCACCCCCTCTAGGTTTCAAACAGTCTAAAACCAGTTCTATAATTACATGCACGGGCCACTCGACGTCAAATCTGCAGTCGACTGCAGCCTACACAAATTTAAAGCCTTGCGGTACCTGTTCGAGTATCAGAAATCAATCTAAACCTGTTCACTTTAAGATTCAGTTTGCCTGTAGCCAGGGTTGACGTTATTGCATCTTGTTGTTCTCATCATCAGTTGCCATTTAAGTTCCGAGTGGGGCAGACGCGCCGTTCGTTCCACTTTACGTTTTTAACTGTACAAACTTTCGAGCTTTCCCGTGAGTGGAAGTGTTTTGTTCAAAAGTGCACGTTAATTCGTCATCCTGGATTTCAAAGTTGATGGTATGTCTTGGAATACTTTTTGGAAAAGTTAATTTAGCACAGCTCAAGGAATTTCCAGTTTCTTATTGTAAGTAGTTTGGTCATTAGGTTTAGTATGATTGATTTTGCATCTTGTCAGATACTTTCAGATCATCTATCCTAATAAGTTCTTAAGATCCTTAGTTGGTTCTCGATGTATGTGGTGCTTATTATGTTTCTGATTCAAATACATAAAGCCACTGATTTAATATCTGTTTAAGACGCCAAACGTTTTTGTTGATAAACTCATTCATTCATTAAGCAGTAAAATCAAAAGTACACACATGTAGAATCAAAAGTAAATTCTTCAGTTCTTTTATTACAAAACTACTGATACTTTGAAAAAATATTCGCGATAGGGGCTGACCCGTGACTCCGCATGGGTCGACGCTCGTTGGTTACATCCGATTATCGCGTCACGCATTTTGATTAGCCGGTCCTGTATCTATAGCCAAATGTGATAATATTTTATTACATATCATCACTATTATTATAGCCCTTTTTCCCATTACAATACAAATCAAATAAACAATATCGATCGGTATGCTCAAGACTTTGTCCAGTAGGACCAGACTCCGGAATTTATGAACTCTGAATGAACATTAAATGGAACTTTTAACTGTACATAATGCACGCATTCTGAAATCGTGAAACCTAAAAACGAAGTAGTTGAAGCGTTAAACCCAGCACAACCTGCATGACCTGAGTTTATTGACCCGCTGTTCTGGTAGGGTTTGGTAACCTATAACCACAGGTTTTAAGTTTCATTGGATGCCCTTTCAATCGTAGGTACAAATTATCGGATCAACTGTTATATTTTGACTCTTGGGTGTGTATTGTAGATTAGACTACTTTCAATTTATATAGTGGAGTTTTTTGATCCACTAATCTAGCATTGCGGTAGATATAAAAAAGGTCTAAACTTTTCATTTTGTGACCATGGTCCAGATTTCCCTGTAGTTACCTCTATTCATAATTTGAGGGAAGGCCGAGATCTCCCTAAATGTTGTCATGTGACGGATATGACGATATAAACTTTAAGAATAAAGACATTAATTGAAGACCTATTGACTTATCCTTTAGCTTAAACTCAGATAAGTCCAGCTCTCTTGGAGCTAAAGTTTTTATGTAACCTTTATAATCTTTATCAGCGCCTGATACTGGAACTAATGGCTTCGTAATGACTCGTTCGTTTTCGTTCTTGCTAACCATATCTAAGACATTGCTCGTATTCAGGAATTTGTGTCAAACTACCACAAAAGTATTACGGCTTTCACTTTGTCGTATTTCCATTTAAGGATTAGTTATATAGGACAGTAGTCTCCCTCACTATTTCGAAAGGAGTCGCTTCCTCTGGTGTAAATTGAAAAAGTAGAGAGAACGAAATGTCGTTTATTTGGCTTAGGACACTTTACAACAAATCGTCAACTAGTCGTCAATAATCTTCTAATGCATTATAACCCCAAAACTGGTGCCTTATGCCTTATAACGTGATATCAGCCGGTTCCCAATTAGTCTCGTGCGCAGAATTTTAATTGGTTAGTTCGTTCAGTTCAGTCGGCTCTCTGCATATTGAGCAGTTCTCCACCGGATTGGTTGTGGCTACGCAAGGCATAACTTCCATTTGGGTCATTGATCTTTCATGACATTATGTCAGATTACAGTTAGATTGTTGAATGAGATGGGAATATTTCTATTGTTTCCTCTTGACTCAATATTTACAGTTTTTCATGTTATCAAATTGCTAAGCCGAATGTAAAGTCTGCTTTGTTAGTCACCTTTGTTTTAGTATCTTTCGTAATATCTTCACGAATTTTCAGAATTTCCATTGTTACTTTATTTCAAGCCACCTTACAGTAAAAATATTCGTGCTTAAATATTGTAATCGCCATAAAATGTCTTCATTATCATTGTATTGTAAGTGTGACCGTGACTTCGTTAATGATCTCACTAAAATGAATCTCGAATGTCAACGTTAAAGTTATTGCAATGACGTTGTTGCAATTATACAACAAATTCGCCAGAGCATCTTGTCTCTCATCTCGTTGTTTTATTTTGTTTTATGTATATTGGACACATCTTCGAGGATTTCTTTCGTAGCTTTTTATTTTGGCTACATTTTCGTCGCGCCACATCTTTTATTTCATCTAAATCGACATCCCCAGACTGTAAAGGATCCCATGGGCAAGTTATCAAGGCTTTTGTGTAATTTTGTTGTTATCGGCAATTTTGTTTATTCCGTCTCCCATCCATGTCTTCGACCTTCGTCTTATCTTAACGCAAATAGTAAGTGCGAGTACACAACACAATTGTATTTATTATTGAGCCATAATTTCGAATGTGGGCTCATTTCTTATTTCAGTTTAGGCTGTTCGTTTTCATTCGAGTTAATTATGGAAAGAGCAGTGAGCGTGAGCATCAATTACACAGTGATACTATGATGGCGAATGTGAAAATCCCACACCGATCCGCTGATGTTGATTGGCGGTTAAATTGGTGCACTGTGCTGAACCACTGGTTCGTGAAGTGCATTCGCTTTGTGGTACCCGATACCGTTACGCTGTCGCTTATATCGCTGTCAGATAGGTGAGGCTACTGTTAGATGGATTGGATATGCTGTGTGGTTTAATAATATTGTATAATTTATGCAGGTTTACGATTCTGCCTCTTCTAGACTTCTACGTTCTCAACTTGTGGAAAATGTTTTCAGGTAGGCCATCATCAATTTTTAGATTTTTTTTGATATGGCCTCTTGTTTAACTATAATTATTGTTCTTTATCATTGTATTACTATAATTCTTTAATTCATTAATTTTGCGGGTTCGATTCCCGCCTCGGGACAAATATTTGTACGAGACGACCTCTGTGGCGCAGCGGGCGAAGGTCCGCCTGCGACGCAGGAGGTTGCGGGTTCGATTCCCGCCTCGGGACAAATATTTGTACGATCTGCAGATATTTGTTCAGGGTGTTCTGGATGTTTTCTATGTATAATAAAAAATATCTATCTATGTAGTGTATTGTACACAGAAATCTGAATTGTTATTAAGATTTCTGTGGTATTGTATTATGTCTATCAGTTATCTAGTACCCATAACACAAGCTCTGCTTAGCTTGGGGCTAGATAATGCTGTGTGAATTGTCCCGCATTATTATTACATTATTATTAAATTCCACGATAAGACCACCGTTGTATCTTGACCCATTTTATAACGATTAGCTGCTACTTCGATCAATTTAAGTCAATTTAACAATTAATTAATTACCTACTAATTACAGTTAAGCCAAGGTCTTTAAAAATATTGTTAGCTTAGTTAGTACTGATCGCTTAACTTAATTGGTTCACTATTCTATGGCAAAAGTGCACTTCAAATTACGAGCTCGCGCATTTTCAACCGACGAAAAACGGAGGAGGTTCTCAAGTCAACGCGTATTTTTTAGGGTTCCGTAAAAAACCGAAGACAGTAAAGATGTAGTTTATTAACTAAAATTAATATACAAGGTACCTACTTCATGTTGACCTAGAATCATAATATTTCTCAAGAAACAAGGTCTTACAATTAAACGGAACCCTTAGTGCGCGAGTCCGACTCGCACTTGACGTTTTATTATGTATGACCACGCATAACTTCTTACAGAGTAGTCCGATTTCGATAATTCTTTTTTTATTAGAAAGGGTATAAGTACGAAGGTGATCCAATTTAAATTTGAAAAAAAACTAACTCTAAAGGGTAGGAAAACAGGGAATGATTGATTGTCCACTCACTGATTGTAATGTTTGACCACGCATAACTTTTTAGAGAGTAGTCCGATTTTGATAATTCTTTCTTATGGGATAGGGTATACATCGATGTGTCATCAAACTAAATTAGACTCGAATTGAGAAGAGAAGAAGAAGAAGACAGAAGAATTTGAATGGCTTATCGTGTGTTAAATCACGCCAAATTATTGCACAGTATAAATTTATTTACGTCACTGAAACGTAGCCTAGTAGACTAGCTAAAGGCTCCTTGTCCACCCCCCTTCTGGCATTATATCTAGAACTATGTATTGAAATGGTAATGAAACAGAAATAGGATAGCCGGCGCAAATCCGCCAGGGCTTCGCGTGACCGTGTCGGAAGCCTCCGAAGTGTATGACGACAAACCACAAACGCCTATATCAGATTAATATGCCTGAGGAGGCCAATCGAACAATTGGATGACTACACTTGACTCATTGGTATATCTTCGCTACAAACTTTACGTATTAGTACTCTATGTCTAACAGAATCAGTTCGGTCTGGATAGCATCTAGTGAATTTAACCATGTCTAAAATTTATTGAATGAATAACATTTTATTGTACATGTACAGAAAATAATCCACTCAAAAAACACTCATCATTTAGCCTGGAATGGGATGACCCACTGCTGGATATAGGCCTCCTTTCGCTTCCTCCAGCCTCATTTGTTCCGTTCTTCTGGCCTCCAAGTTCGCCCTTCGGCTTCGAAGATTTAATCAACCCAGCTTGCAAGCGGGCGATCTGGTTTTCTACGGGCCAATTTAGCCACCAGTCGTTCTAATTTTACTCCATTACCTGATTTATTTACGGTCTCTAAAAGGCTTTTTATGTATGTTGCCTTGAAGAGTCTGTTGTTGGATGCAATGTCCTATAGCTGTCATTCCTACCTAACTACTAAACTCGGCAAATAATTTGAAAATCATGTCAAAAATATGTTTATGTGAGCTATGCCTAGTTAAACTTTGTAGGACATAACTACCTAGATAGAAAATTGTGCCTTGCGTGACTGTATCAAAAAATTCGCGATCGTTATACCTTGTATGTTGCCTCGACATTGACTGACCTTGTATGGCCGTATTAGTGTCTCAAGTTATGTCCCTATGCTATCAAACAAGTTTTTTTATATAAAAGGATGTACGTAGAGCGATTGCAAAATTTAATGATCTGTGTGAACTTAGGCACGGAAGCAAAAGTGCGCAAGTACAATCAAATAGAAAAGTGTTATTCAGGTACCAACTAGCGACCCTCCCCGGCTGCGCGTCCGTGCGCAACACCTTGAAAGTGGTGAACGTTAAGTCTGTGGTCTTAAAGTTTTGAGTAATGCATAGTTACGTACATGAGAAATACAAAATTTACTGAAAATTTTTGTAGTTTTTTTACGAACTAAAAACTAGGCTTTGTTTCACCCAGATCACATGAGTAAAACCTAATAATTACCTAACGTTGTTGTGGCATATTTAACGTTTAAGAGAAACAGTAATCCAACTTGCCAGGCCAACTTCACAGAGCTCATAAAGATTCGCGCCTACTCTACATATCTAGTCTAAACAAAAATTTTGTCATAAATTTTAATTTCAATACGCCTACGTTAGTTAGTATAATTTCTTCATTAACCCTAGTTAATGTGTCTAAGTACTACACTTAAATAATTCAATTCATTTCAATTCGTTTATTTCAGACAATAATAAATTATAATACAAAAAATAAGTTTGTGTGTCCATATTCGAGTCGTAAATTATAAAATTAAATACAAAAAAAATCAACACTAAAATTATAACTAAAATCATCATTAAAAATCAAAATTACAATCGTATCATAATACTCGTATAATCGTATACTTAATAAAAATTAAAATAATAGCTAAGTAATTACTTAGCCCTTTCTTTCTAAACCTATAATAGTTGAGATAAATAAAATAAGTAAATATTAGAAAGCTTTTTTATCTAAAATAATCTACAAATTATAGGTCATCATCATCATCAGCCCATATTAGTCCACTGCTGGACATAGGCGCATATGAGCGCCATAGCGCCCTGTCTTCAGCTTATACATAATAAAGGTACCACGGGAAAAAGAAAATCTAATATCTCTAGATCCGTTAACAAATGCCCTGCGCATTGCGTAAAATAAATTATACACAATCGAGCTCCTGCATTATTCATCGAATTAGCTCACGATCTTCAACTTGCAGGCTTAGACATCAAATGGTTTTCCTCTTTTTTGCACATAATGTGCAGTCAGCTGCACAGACATGTATACACTTCCAAGGTTTAACTTTTATTTTATTCGGAACTTTTCAAATAAAAGGACATGCACACGATTTTCATACAAAGTAGTCATCGTACTTCGTCAGAATGCGGTACATAAATTATCACAATTACTATACACTTACTATTTAGTCAAATTGAAAACTTGGGAGTGTATACATATTTTTGTAGCCGACTGTACCTATCTATCGTTGTCGATTGATGTTTCGTCAGATATATAAAACACATTGGAATTTGGTTTGGATTTCGACTGGCCAGAAGGATACCACGCAAGGCTCTCGATGTGAATTGGTTTTCCTCGTTTTTTGCATGCTGTCGATCTTTACTCAGGCACCTTTGTAGAACAATTTGTACTTTGGTTCAGATTGAACAAGAACCAAAGGTTGTATACTTCGTGGGAAACACAATCACAATTTATTCTTGTTTCCATTTAAAAATGTATGCAAAATAATGAAATTCGTTTGCCAAATGAATACTTCTACGAAAACATGCTCTGTAGGTTTTCTTAACCTTGGCTTGGCTGTGCTTTGGCTTGCCTCGAACTCAGGACAATGACATCACCGATTCGGTACTAAGCTTGGATTAAACCTTTTCATTAAAATAACAACTACCTTGACAAAATTCCGGCTACATAGAACCTAAAACAGTTGTATAACTACTTGTGATATGATTATTTCTGTAAACAGTTTCATGACTCTGGCGTAGATGCTATTTCTAGTAACATTGATTACTTGTGTAAAGGCAGGGTGTTATTAAGATACATATTCTCATTTACCATACAACTAAAACAATCTTCGTCGATAGTGGCTTTGTCTTCTATACATGCAACAAGAGGTTGCTCAGAATTCATCTTTGTTGAAGATAGTTTCAAGATTTTATTATTACTGAATCGAGTTCGAGAGCGCTTGAATTGGCTTCTATATTTTTTGATTATTTCTTCGTTCTGTAAGACTGTAACGTAAACCCTTTCAAAATTTACCCCATAAGAATAAAAAGTAGCAATTTGATGTCAGAATACCATGCCCTGTGTACGTTCGTACGAGATCGGACGACGGTCCAACTTCAATACAGACAGATTGTTGGACCCTAGCACCCACCTGGAAGCCGTGTCTCCATGAGATATCGGACAGCAGTATAGAGCCGGGTGTAGAAACTGTTAGTTCCGTATGCACCCAGAAGATACCAACACGCGATACAGTGAGATCTCTGCGAGAAGATGACTCTCAAGCTCTGCAGCATCATTAAGCAGCGCAACGAGCGCTCCTGCGTAGTGCTGGGACAGATGCGGAACGCGCGCGTCTAGAACCGCACTTACCCTGAAGAAGCCACTCGTTAAAGGATAAAACGTTGCTGTTCTTCCAACACAAATAATGTTTGTTGTTAACCTCCGTAATGAATTCGTCAAAGTTAGATAGTTTTTATAGTTGAAATACAAATTATATTATTTTTCGTTTACATAATTTGAAGCCGGCTCAGGTACTGTAACTGACTCCAGTAGCGACTGACATCATGCCATTGACTTCTCCATGTTTACGACTACCTATTGTTGGCAAATCACATTTGCTGGCAGTAAAATTGCTATAAAATGCAAATTGAACATGTGAATAACTTAATTCGGAATAGAACTTGTTGCAATTTAAAATATCTATAGGATGGATTTATATAAATAATAATTATGAAAATACTTCTGTTCACATCTTAACCTAAGTATCAGCAAGCAATCGCTCCAATTAATGATTTAAAGTTATCCTTTGTCTTTTTAATACGGCTTATGAACAAGGAAATAGAGTGCTTCAATCGACTGTGTATAATCAAGTTAAACATGCATAATGGTTCAACTGGTTTATTCACACACACCTTCTTGAGAAGGCACCATTGCGATATTTCCTTTCGATTTACACAAATTTACACATTATCGCTAAATACAGATGATGTCACCTGTTTGAGCTAACAAACCGTACTCTTATTATATTCTCTGCCTATACACAACTGGGCAAAATAAAATAAACATGATGATTAGGTTCGTTAGCTTAGATCTGATTAAGCTTTGTTTTGCTTGTATGTTTCCTTTGTCAGTAGAAAAGGAGACTGCATGCACACCAACCTATGAGTTATACAATGTGTCTGGTTACCGGTGTCGGAGACTTTGGGGGGGTGAAGTACGGTAAATTTTATCGACAAATCACTATCCCTATTTTTTTTCTCGCTCCCTGATAAAATGGCAGCCATTTTGTTTTCTTTTGCCTCGAAGCACGGGTGCTTGTATTGTTTAAGCTATAGCTACCCATGCAGAGGTTCTAGGAGGACGATAGAGGACTCATTTGACTGCCAATAATGTAGGCAATAAAGCAATGATAACATTGTTGCATTTTCTATTTTATAATAGAAGAAAAGAGAATTTATAAAACGAAAAAAAGTTATTTTTTAAACATTTTTTAAAAATGTTTAGCTTTTTCATTAAATTGAAACTGTCAAGCTACATGTTTTTTGTTTTTTAACGATAGTACAGAATGTGTGCTTCAAAATAAGTCATGCATCTTAGCCCTGAGTAAAATAGTTTAGAAGTTATGACGATTTGAATCTGACCCTTGAAAGTTTAAATATCCCGTTAATAAGCAACTGGACCCACGGTTTCGAGGAATTGCGTGTCCATAGACAATTCTGTGCTTTGGTATAAGGACGTGCTGAAACTGAAAAAAAAGGGCGCGCTGTCAGATTAATTTTTGTTAAGTTTTGTATTTAACGCTAATGCTGCTGTAAGAGAGTATGCGAGAAGATTTCCCAATAAACCAACCCCGAATGCTCGCACATTTCGTACATTATTTATTATTATTATTATTCACCCCCCCCCCCCCCCCCCCCCCCCCCAAAGTCTCCGACACCGGTAACCAGACACATTGTATAATAAAACATCACCTCGCCTAATAAATCATGAATTCTAAGATGATCAACTTCCCTTGAAGCATTATCATCTTAAGTACCTAATCATCTGAAGCAGAGCGTTAACAAATCAATGTTCCTTGATGGCAAACAAATAAAAAGATAACTTCTTACTCCACACCACCCACAGTAACACAACACTAAGACAGGAGATAAATATATTGTTAGTCACAATAATATGCAAAAATTGGGAAGAAAGATATAATAATGACATTAGTGAAGTAAACCAAAACAATACGCCAAACCACGAGGAACTAATAACCACCTTTCTCCATCCATGATATCGAAATACCCTTTCGTGTCCTGAAACTCCGTACACGAATGCGCCGTAAAAATGAAGATAATGGACATGACATTAATCACCAATCTAACGATGGACTGAATTCCTAAACGATTTGTAATACCCTGAGAGGCTACAAACACGCAACCCCGTTGATACCCCATGTATTTCTGCAAGTAATCATACATGTTTGTATGAAAGATTATCCTGCATATGTGAGCATTTGCCTTTACTTACAGGTCTCCTTGAAATTTGTATATACGACGTAGTTAAGATAAAATATACATAATTCTTTATTGCACAAAATTTGTACAAGTAGAACATTTACCAGGAAAAATAATGGCAAAGGCGAGCTTAACCCTAAAAAAAGTTTTCTTCCAGCAAACCTTGTTGGGAGAGAGAGATAAATTTGTAAAAGCGGTTACATGTGCTTAAACAAAGGATATAAGATTTAATTTTAACCTACTTATTAAATAGACTACTACATAATATAATACAATACATAAAATAAAAATACTATAACTTAACAAACTATAATTATATAAATAAATATATAAAATACAGCAGAATCACAAACATAGTTAATGCTCTTTGACTTAAAATGTTTTTACATAAAATATAAAATATTTTTGTTTTATCAACTAGCTTAAGAAATCCACGGATTCCTACGCGTTACCTCGATAAAAATATGTAATTCTGTATTATGTTTTTGAAATTCTAGCTTTTCCGAACTCGGAACATATAAAGCTAGTGTTCGCTGAAATAATTCTAAAACAATGACTTAGTTTGAACAATTCAAGCTCTGCTTAGCTTGGGGCTAGATGATGCTGTGTGGATTGTCCAGCATGATTGATTTATTATTAATTTTCATCACATTTTCCACAATTGTATTTTCTAATTTCTAAGAAATCAAATTATATCGCAAAAATTTTCGACTTCGACGGGACTTGAACCCGCGTCCTCCCCTCATTCATTGTATTTTCATTGTATGTCCATCAATTGTATTTTCATTTGAATTATTTCGTTTGTCAAACAGATATACACGCTGTTGTACTAAACAATACAACTACAATAGCATAGTTAGAAACAATAGGTTTACTGGTATTCGTTTCAATGTTCGTCATAGATCATTTTACGCATTACCTTTTGCTCATGCCGAATCGACTTTTGATGAATAACGGTATAGGAATTCAGTAAGTGATCATAATAATTGACGTCGTGAACGTAGTGAACGAAAGTCTTCGTTTCAGGTCTGGCCAAAATAGCGTTTTTGTCAGTATGTCCGTACTCCTCTACAGGTCGTATTTTACAACCGATCGGTACGAAACTTTGTGTACAGATTCTATGATTTTATAGAATTTTATTGTCATCGGGATTTTTTGATTAAAGGCGTACTTCTTCCACAATAAGGCAAAAAGGCGGATTTGGAATATCTCCGCTTTAAGAGATCTGATTTTGATGATTGTATTTTTAATTGAAAGGTAATAACTTTAAACTGCTCTTATAAAAATTTGGTAAATATCGGATGAGGATTTTCGGCATGACAAGCAGAATAGCTCCGCAAAATGCAGTAATATGCAAGAGAGCATTTACAGTACAGCGCCACCTATTAGAACATCTTTGTAACACTTCTGGGTAACCATTTCGACTATTTTCAAAATATACCTACCGAACCCACCAACCAAAATATCCCGTTTTAAATTACGTTAGTGCATTACTGAAAAAAGTTAGTGTTCGCGACGTCTACTGTTCGTAGAACTACTAGTATTACGATCATCCGTAATATGCATGCTGAACAAAAACTCGAATGTAAAAGGAGCACGAAATTTAAAATCTTATTGAAAGTAATAAAAATAACAATAATTAAGCGGCATTTTTGGTGAGCTAAATGCTTTCAATTTTCCATAACTTGGTTAAAATAACAAAGCGAGCCATAAAGCTAATGTAAAAAGCTTATGTAGATAAAAGATAATCACTTTTGTATAGCTTTATGTAAGTAAGTTAAACATCAGGCAAGTAAACGATAAATTAATTTCACCTGCGCGTCTTTGTTTTCGAATTAGGGGCGCTCTATCTATACTACTTCATATACAGGTTGCCACAAAATATGCACATCTACCAAGCCGAAATGGAGTTATTCCGAACCCCAGGGTCATCTTTTGTTATATAATATCTTGAGAAAATGTATGAGATGGTAAAGACTCTTTTAAAGATTTTATGTTATACAGTACAACAGAGCTTTGATAGTTTTGCATGTTAAGTATTTACCTGGTAGACTACCTTTGTGTGTTTACTGTGCATGTCTCATTAAACGGTCTGATATCTTTTTAGATTAACAAAACGTTCATGGCCACGGTTACTGGCCTTTAAAATTAGTTTTTCTGACATTAGTCATCTTTTACGGCGGCCGTATTTCCGACTAGTGCTACATTGGGTTTTTGCGACTCGTACAACGTACATACGTTAATGGTCACATAATGTATCAACGATCTGTAGGCACAACAAGCAATTGCGTCATACATACAACCTTTACATTCTCGACTGAATATCATACTTAAATTAGTTTCGTTCGTTCTTGTTCCATTCACCTCTAGTTATAGTCTTTGCTTTGGAAGAAGTCGTAATTACATCTTCAATGTTTACACCAATATCTTTATCACAGTTAAACTAACTGGCTCTCGTATTTGACGGGTTTTGACGATAAATTTATTACAACCTAAAACATTAGCAAGATTGTTATCTATTCAAAATATTGCTACCAGTTTTGGCTTAGATACACCTGCTTGGATTCTTACCATCATCATTGGCCTTGTTCCGTCTTTATAGACGATTTAGGTAATGTCCGTGGTCTGGTTGGCTTTACATTTCTTTGTGTGGCTATGAAGCCCGATGCGCGAATGCACCGAGTGATGGCAAATTGTGGCGTAGTGGTGCACGCTGGGTCTGAGATTTTTGCATGCCGTCTTGCTCTTTTATCAGCAAGAGAAACAAACCAGTTTCGGTCATGGTGTTCGAGACCTTCGCGTAGGCTTTTTCGCCACTCTGGTCTGTTCTCCGCAAGAGCTGTCCAGTCTGATGGTTTAATATGAAGTTCTGCCATGTCCCTCTTTGCGCAATATTTGTATCGAAGCATGGGTCTCCCAACGCCTCGTTTAGCATTCGCAATTTCGCTCAGCAAAACTTATCTTGGAAGGCGGGACTCATCCATGCGGTGTATATGCCCTAGCCGTCGCAGGCGTCTCTGCTTAAGTGTGCCGGTAAAACTGGGCAATTGGGCGATCTCGAGGACCCTTTCGTTGGTCACTTTATCCTCCCAGGTGATGTGAAGGATACTCCGAAGGCATCTCATGTGGAAAGAGTTGAGCCGGCGTTCCTGCTTGGCATAAGAGGTCCAAGTTTCGGCGCCGTACAAAAGTATGCTGAAGACGCAAGCTTGATAAACAAGTATCTTTGTCCTTATGGACAGGTGTTTGTTATCCCATACCCTTGTACGTAGTCTACCGAACATTGACGAGGCTTTACCGATGCTAAGATCTATTTCCGCGTCCAGTGACAAGTTGTTGGTCACCGTTGAGCCCAGGTAACAGAAACTGTTTACGATCTCTAAAGGTGTGCCATCCAGAGAGCTTACCATAATTATCTGGTATGTTGATACTACTACGGAAGTGGAAAGCCATGCTCATAATTAATTACACTTACTCGTGGTATTTCCTATTTGTGTACAGATCAATGGTTCTAAAGTGGTTAACGTAGGTACGCTTCGTATAACGTGCGATGCCGTGGAAATAATACAGCAATACCTTAGCAATCAATCAAAGGTAGGCTTGAGAAATGAAAATCTGGGATCTAGCGACTAGAGCCAAGTAAGGGCACCTCAAATGGTAAGAAGAAAGTATTTGTAATATCGCAAGGAAGTAAAATATAAATCAGAAGGCACAATCTGGAAAAACCTGCCCTCATCTATTTTTAACTAAGTATCGAGAAATACATTATAAACTTTAACTTTGGCATTAAATTCCGTTTCCGTTTTGTTAGCGAACAAAATGCGTATCGATATTTTTTCCCAATTTCACTTGTACAACCTTATTTTCGCCTTTGTCGAAAATGACGACGAAGACGATTAACATCCATCAATGTTGTTTATGATCTCATTAACGTGTAGGAATAGTACTTAATGTTGATAAATTCTCATGCAAATAAAGATTATCCTAAACCATTGTGAAATGAAGGCTTACGACAGTACCCTGGTTTATGATTCATCTCTTTGTGCTATTGTTTTCGTCTGTTTGCGTATTTGCTGATGCGGAATGAGGCCATGTTCACTGTTAGTCGAAGCTTTATCCGAATGATTAAACAGACCTATATATTACCATTTATTTATTTATCTTACTCTGAAGGCCAAGATCCATTTTGTGTTATTGTGCTTGAGAAAAGAAATGGACAATTCACACAGCATCGTCTAGCCTCAAGCTAAGCAGAACTTGTGTTATGGGAACTCGAATATACTTCTAGCTAGAGCGAATGCTCTACTAGTAGTAGTCCATTAGTAGTAATTTATAGGTCATCTTGACATGCTATTTGAATTAATAGCATGTCAAGACATCCTATAAATTACTTTACATCTACAAACTTAACACATCACATTATCCATAATCCGAAAGTTAAATAAGAAAACCCAAGTTTAATGCGTATGTCATGTCCCCAATACGAAATACAAGTTGTGAATTGACAGTGCGCCTTTTCGCTCAGATAAAGTTTTAGTGCAGCATGAAATTACTTTAGCTCCGGTGATTTGTAGGAATTTGTCGGTTTGTTCTGCGGTTAGAATTTGTAGCCTTGCTCGTATTGATTTTCTTCGTCAGTGCGTCTCAAATGTTTCTTTCTGTACTGGATTGTTGTGTCGCAATTTGGTTGGAATCCCAATTTAGAGCAAAAATCGGCTGTCCTGAGCCTTAGAACAGATATCACCAATGACAATGAAATGACATGGCACTACTTCTCAGCTCATCGGACGTGAAAGACAAGGCAACACAACGCGAAGTGTTAATGGCTATGACTACACAATGGATGCGAATTACGCTGAATTATGTAACGTGACGGCGTTAAACAAAGGCCTTATTGCTTCAAAGTGGCTGTAGATCGGCCAGCCCGATGACCTACTTACCCGGGTCGTCGACCGTGTGACGTCACGGCCAGCACCCACCCCCATGGTCGCGTCAGCTCGGGGGTGTGTTCCCTTCCTGCTCGTTCGAGGTCACACGCTGTTCGCGCTCCGAGGCGAGAGGACGTGCGGTGCTCTCCTCTATTGCATTACTCTGGGTGATAGATACTGTGTGAAGGAGAATTGTTTTCTAGGTTGCACTGCCGGGATGACTATTCTGGGTATGTCGATCGTTCGCCTTCTGTTGCCATCTCTCATATTATTAATCGATCATTCATCTGATCACGATCTACAGTGATTGTATTAAGTATATCAGTTGTCTAGTACCCATAACATAAGCTCTGTTTAGCTTGGGGCTAGATAATGCTGTGTGAATTGTCCAGCATTAGTGTTAATGTTATTATTAGGTTATGTGTTTCTCATTTCCATGATCTCGGACCATATAGTGACCCGGTCCGGGGAGGCAAGCTTGGGGCCGAAGCAAACATTATTATTATTTTGAGGAATGCCAGAAATACAGTGATCGATCACCAAAAACAAATCTTGTAAATATCGTTTTATTTGTGAATTATGTAACATCATTTTCCATAACCTTCAATCGTTTACGCTACCTGCTTGTTATGTAAACTCCAGTGTCTTATTGAGCGGCGAAGCTCTTTTTTTTGGAACTTTCCTGTTACTTTCCTTTACTCTTCCTCTTATTACAAACCTTTATAAGTTAGTACTAGAGCATCTCACTGAGAATAGGCTGAAAACTCGCTGTGTCCTTGAACTTTAAATTCGCTGTTTATCATTGTAGTTCCGTTTCATTCAGTCGCGCGCGACTTCATTGATCCATTGCCGGTATCCAAGTGCATTTTGTTCTGAGACCCTGAGACTTGGCCATGGAATTAGTGTGAGGATTTAAGTCTTTATTGTACGAGGGCCTTGGCTCAAAAAACTCGCTTTGCTAGCTATAGTTTTTTGAGACAAGGCCCAATGCACTTAGCAAACCATGGCATGTATGGCAAGAACATTGCGTTTATTATAATCTTTAGTTCCACAGAAATATGTAGATTCCATTGTCTCAATGCGACGATAGCGATTATTAGGCTAGATGATGCTGTGTGAATTGTCCGTCATTATTTATTAATTATTATGGAAGACACTAGGCCAACAAATCATAATAACATAACACATAAAATACTCACCCTTTTTTAGACCTCTAATTTTCTTATATCCATATTTTTTTACAGTTCTGCAGCAGGCAAAGCTTGTTCCGGAATTTTTTATCACATCTAGAATTTAATTTAATGTCTATTCAAAAGCATTCTCTATCACTAAACCTCTCGGCTCAAAGGCTTTGACGTTATTAAAGCTTATCTCGTTATGCTTTATGCATCTTTATTGCGTTAACAACCCTCTTAGTTTGAATTTTCAATGAACTCTCCATTCCTTTCATAACTGTAGTATCTGATAGAGACAGCACTAGTCTAACGTCACGGGGTTCCTACAACATGCTCTAGATATTATACTTTTACATTTTATGCTTGTAAGAGTCGCACATCCTCTTAGCTTTAGTTTGCAATTGCACCTTATCACCTGGAACATACTGACCAGTTTCATGTGCAACTTGTAAAGATTGTGTGTAACTTGTGAAAGCTTCGTTCAACACCACTGGCTGAGTACGGGAATGTAGGTTAATTCCTACATGAATGGGTTTAGTGAACTATAAAGCAGAGGAATGCGGGATAAACTCGCTGGTTGCCTACGTTATTAAATATTTTAGAGCGCTTAGCAGAGCTTGTGTTGATCTTACACACAGTGTTTTTAGGGTGTGTCCAGAATAAGTAAAATCATCCATCATTATCATCAGCCCTTCACGACCCACTGCTGGGCATAGGCCTCTCTATGTTTATGCCATTCGCCTCGGTCCTTCGCTAGTCTGGGCCTGGTGTAGCCCACGGTCTTTCGGATGTCGTCGACCCATCGCGCCGGCGGACGTCCCCTGCTCCTACAGCCGTCTCTCGGCCACCACTCGGTCAGTGTTTTGGTCCACCTGCCGTCACTCCGCCCACATCATTATCCTCATCCACATCTTCAACATCATCGACAGTATTAAATTGTTTATTATTTTAAACATGAACTGAAGACCTAGTGATCGTGCAAAATTATGCATGACAGATGCCACTCCTATTCTAGAGATTTTTGCTAGAATCTTACCATCCAATGGTCGATGATCTTTTCTTACTCAATTCATATTATATCATATCATTCACGATTCGTACACAACCACAAATAGGCCGTAACCGCAATTGTTGTCATTACTAACTAGGATCTGCGCGCTGCTTCTCAACCCCCCCTTCATCTAAAGGGTAGGTGGGAGGGTTTTTGGCCCTTGAAAGCCTCAGAATAAAGGAAGGGGGGTATAGTGAGATATCACGTGTATTTATTTTTTCAAACATCATGTTGCCTAATTTTTCAAAATTAAATTATAAGTACCTACCCGTATCTCGATTTTTTGATACTTTCTACAAAAGAATACGTTCACGTGATTTTTCGTAGGGAGGTTGTGTAAACCTCACCTCGTATCACTCGAAAACATGATAAAAAACATCCCGTGATTAATGAAAGTCCCCTAACGGACAAACAGAAGCAGAATTACTTTCGTATAAGGATAGATACTTCGTGAAAGTCACCTAGTGTAGTAGCAAATCTATGAATAACCTGCCAGTTTCGTACACCATACCGAGAGGTAAGATAAATATTTACTCGCTTGTAGGTCACGTTGCAACGATCGGGCCCTATTTTAGGAGGCCTAGGAAAAGCAATCTGACCCTTTCCCGATATACGGCATTGATTCGGCATTTACATGCCGAAACGACAGAAATCAAAAATATCACTTTATTTCCGTGTCAGTGTTTAGCTTCATAATTTGACCTTTCTAAGTGTACATCCATTGTATTTGTGAAAAGAAGATTTTTAGATTTAGATTTTTGATTTTAATCTTGGGTTTTTCTATAAAAACGTAGTTTGACACACTCCAGGTTAACTACGCACCTTGTGAAGAAAACCCTCAGATAAAACTTTGAATTGAATCGAACAATACAGGTACCCCCTTCATTCAATAATTGTTCTTTGGAGAGGAGAGAAAAATATGGGCTTCAACTGGACAAACTCGCTTCCCACAAGCTTCAAACGAGTGGTCCGCGAGCTGTCTATGTTTGACGCCGTCAATATAAAATCCATCTAAATATTAAGAGTTAAAGCCCACTTTTGAATGTAAATTTATGTGGTGTGCTGCAGCAGTGGTGCTTTTCAGGTGGACAAGCTTTAACCTACTTAAATTACTGGTTTATCATTGATTATTTTGCCCTGATTCCTAGAAAACCTTCGACCCTGTACAAGCTTCTTTAATATTAACAAGCTAGTGTCATGTCGTCCACGACTTAAATTTTAATGGCATGCTTGTCGCCTAAGGTAAGGTCAGGACTATACTGATGCTATTTATTGTTCGTAGTAATAAGGTGTTTTTATAAACTACAGTTGGTTGACCATGATCGAGAATGGTTTTCAATAAATTCAATATATTACGCCTTCGTGCTCTTCTAGCCACTAATAGTCGCCTTTTTTGGCATTTTCCTCCCCCAGCTCCTTCCAATTTTTTTCTGTCTCTGGTTTTTGTCATCTAGTTAGGACCAGCAGCTGGTCCTAACTGGATCCCAGAGAAGATGGCATGACATCTTTACGAAGAGAGCTGCTCGCTTCGTACAGATGTCTTGCTAACTTCTCTGGTCGACCTCTAGATCTCTTCATATTCCTTAGGATCCATTCTGTGATTAAGAATGCTTTAGTTAGTTCATGCAAAAGGTAGGTACTAGAAAATTTAATGCGATGCGGTCCAAAGTGCCACACATGTGACCATTTTTTGACAGTACTTAACTGGTTTTGATAATTGAGTTACCTACCGGTATTAAAGTCCTACTTTTATGCGGTTACGGAAACCAGTATATCTTTCCGCATTCACGCAGTAAAATACAACTGTAAACACCTTTTTCGCACAAATTAACGTTTCTGGGTTTTATTCATTCCATTCGTTCAAAATGCTCGTTTTAGTAATGCGCTTCAAGTTCGCCCGAAATTCAATTATTTTTGCGGTTATTACTTGCGTTCTACAAAGAATAAATTAGCTGAAAAATTGTTTTCGCAACTTGAATTGGTGGTGCTGTTACATACAATCCACTGATCAGATGGATCGCTCTGCATACCTCGGCGATTAGGGGGTAACGGAAATTTTTTCGAATTTTCAAATTTTTTTAAAAAGTGTGTCACCTACAGAAATTTCAAAAACTATTTTAAAATGTACTAACCAATACCCTTCATTTGATACCCCACTTGGTCTCTTAAAATTTCGACATCACTAAAGTATGGAAAATTTTATTTTCATTTTATTTTCATCTACATCTCAAGCTTTTCATACAATCGAGTAGTTTTAAGAAAGAAGATATCATGATTAGATAAAACTGGTAGATAAAATGCTAAGCTCCCAGAATTTGAAAATGCAGGCCCATTTTCACTTCGTACAAATTAAACCTGCTTAATGTACGGTTCGGATCCCTGAATATTAATGAAACCCTATTCCTAAGGGTTCCACTTTGAAATGTATTGTTTCCCGCTTCTTACAAATTGAGATAGTGGGAAAATAACATCGTAATTCCGTAGAGAATAATATTTACTTACGTTGGCATTTTCTACGCTTGATTCGACACGTACGTACCTTAGGTAATATTCCTACACACATAAATTTCTTTAAAAGCGTGGCGAAAACTAATCGTTATTCTAATGCACGTAGATGCACTACGTGCATTAGAATAACAACCTGTTCGAGTTGGAGATCAAATGGCGTCTTACGTGGCTATTCTCAAAGAAATGTGCGAAATGATAGCTTTGAAAAAGTATCAAATTCAACCACGCTATGATACAGGTAGCGGAAGTTAAGTTACCTACTTATGGTCACGGGAGTCGACTGCTAAATAGATCAAAAAAGCCTAAAGTCATGGAAGTAGGAAGTACTCGCTGGTAAAGTTAACGATGCGCCCTGATACAGTGGGATAAATGGGCAATTTAAAATAAAAATATCCCTGAGGCGTCCATAGGCTGCGGTAACCGCTTGGTGACATAAAAGTAAAAAAAAACCTCCCAATCGACTGTCGCGACTCGAGTTTCATCGGCTCGAAACTTTCTATGAGCTCTTTGTTGGCTTTGGTATAATAAGCTTAAATCAATTTTTAAGAAGGAAATTAGCTGGCTTGATTGATGCTGCAGAACAAATATTTGCAATACTTGCAGATACATTTAAGGTAACACTTCCATTGTTCTTTCCAGATCCGTCAGCGTGCGTGATGCGCGGCGGCGGCGGCGTGGCGTCGCTTGTGCGCTGGGCACACTCTCCGCCCACGCGCCTCGCCTCTCCCCGCCCGCCGCTCTACCACTACGACGAGCAGATTAACAAGCGACTGGTGCTGTGGTATGTAGCTAGACCAGACTATACGCTAGACGTTCCAGATCCTTCAGCGTGCGTGATACGCGGCGGCGGCGGCGGCGTAGCGTCGCTGGTGCACTGGACACACTACCCGCCCACTCACATGTAGCTAGACCCTCAGGCTCAAATCACGACGGGATGATAGATAGAGAAACCGGTATCTCTTAAAAGATCGAAAGGCCTCAAGCCACGGGTGACCATTTCGATAAACGAAGGTGTTTTGCTATAGAAGATACCGTAGTTTGTTACAGCCCGTTTTGGCAAAGTGGTCGTGACAAGCGATCGACGGAACCTCACCAGTATTTCAGCAGAAGCCTCCTCCAGAGCACAAATAATCATAGTTAAGTTGCGATAACTTCTCCTAGCTAATCGAGACGTTAACTTATAACATCATTCAATTCTCTTTTCCAGGCACGGTGACATATCGACCCTTGACGCTGACGTCATCACAAACACGACAGATGAGACCCTCATGGAATGCAATGCAGTCAGTGAGCGGATCATGCACCACGCGGGACCTGACCTGAAGGAAGAGATTATTACTAGAGGACATGGTACGTTAATAGGAGAAATAGTGTTGGTGGATGTACTGTGCTAGCACCCTGTCGTCGCCAGTTTTCTGCATCTAACATCTGCCTGCAGTCAGTAACAGATTTTGCCGCTTAGTCGGTATGGGGTCCTTTCTACAGGGCGTACACTACGTTTGCCGAGTGGCGGTCTTTAATCAAGAACACCAACGATCACGAACGACTCAACGATTGTCGGTTCTTCGGGAGATATGGCCGGCCCGCTGCCACTTTAGTTTTCTAACACTCTGAAGTATCTGTTTCTTTTAAATATGAACTGTTGTATAAATTTAAAAATAATTGTTTCTTTCAACGTTGTCGGTTCTTCGGTTTATATGGACGGCTATCTACGACATCAGTTTGCTTATTTTTAAACTTACTATTGTTTGTCTCCATTCCAGAATGCCGGACAGGTGAAGTAGTGATAACGCCAGGGTTCAACCTGCGCTGCAGACACGTGGCGCACACCGTGTGTCCCAACTACGTCCAACAGTACCACACGGCGGCCGAGACGGCGCTACAATCCTGCTACAAGTGAGTATTGCAAATTGTCGAATAGAGAGGTCGAAGTAACGCCATGTTTCAACCTTGGCTGCAGACACGTGCCGCATACCGTGTCCCAACTACGTACAAAAGTACCACACGGCGGCCGAGACGGCGCTACAATCCTGCTACAAGTGAGTATTGCAAATTGTCGGATAAAGAGGTCGAAGTAACGCCATGTTTCAACCTTGGCTGCAGACACGTGCCGCATACCGTGTCCCAACTACGTACAACAGTACCACACGGCGGCCGAGACGGCGCTACAATCCTGCTACAAGTGAGTATTGCAAATTGTCAGATAAAGAGGTCGAAGTAACGCCATGTTTCAACCTTGGCTGCAGACACGTGCCGCATACCGTGTCCCAACTACGTACAACAGTACCACACGGCGGCCGAGACGTCGCTACAATCCTGCTACAAGTGAGTATTGCAAATTGTCGGATAAAGAGGTCGAAGTAACGCCATGTTTCAAGCTTGGCTGCAGACACGTGCCGCATACCGTGTCCCAACTACGTACAACAGTACCACACGGCGGCCGAGCCGGCGCTACAATCCTGCTACAAGTGAGTATTGCAAATTGTCGGATAAAGAGGTCGAAGTAACGCCATGTTTCAACCTTGGCTGCAGACACGTGCCGCATACTGTGTCCCAACTACGTACAACAGTACCACACGGCGGCCGAGACGGCGCTACAATCCTGCTACAAGTGAGTATTGCAAATTGTCGAATAAAGAGGTCGAAGTAACGCCATGTTTCAACCTTGGCTGCAGACAGCCGCATACCGTGTCCCAACTACGTACAACAGTACCACACGGCGGCCGAGACGGCGCTACAATCCTGCTACAAGTGAGTATTGCAGTGTCGAAAGGAGAGGTTGAGGTAACGCTGTGTTTCAACCTGCCTTGCAGACATGTGTCGCACAACGTGTGTCCAAATGAGCAATAGTACCACAAACCGCTAAGTCGCAACGCGGTAGGCGACGACAGCATCAAAAACGCAAGGCCACATTTGTGATTCTTCTGTTAGCCATTCGGCCAGGCTCAGTTCAGTTCATTTATTCCTTTTGACGTGACAACGTCTTATAATTCGATAGAGCCGGCTGCACGCACGAAAAAACATGACGTCATGCGGCGTTACCTCATGCGGCGTTACCTCGCTCTTTTCTTAAGACGTTGTCACGTTCAACTATCGTCAGTAAACCGACTTTACAGACAACCAATTTTTTTTATACCATTACGTACACTCGGAAAAGTCATAAATGGTTGGATTACATACAAAATTCATTAGCAAAAGCTTCGTCAATATAATAGAAGGATTTGCATAGCAAAAAGCTTCTGATTGTTTCACAAAAAGTTTTAAATTAATTTCCTTATATGTAAAGGTAATTTATTATAAAAATTTATACAAAGATAGAGAAAGCTCTTATTTAACTTCGCTAGCGCTAAGCTATTTTGGAATGACGACATTTTCTTTTTTGCGTGTATCATAATTACGTAAATCACTTTGTAGGTCTAACTCTTCTACTTGCATTTTAGCATAAATACAATTTTGAAATATATATTCTCCGGTGAATGTCCGCCCGATTGCTGATTTTTCTTCTAGAAGAAGAAACATTAAATTCAACAAACGAATTCTGTACTTACACCGGGTGCCAAAAATAGATAATCATTCTGATTATGTTATGATTCCTATGGTGATTTGTGTTATGTTCCAGAAACGTTTTATTCGCGGCTGAGGAACTGGGCGCGCGGTCGCTAGCTCTCTGCATCATCAGCTCTTCCCGACGCAGCTTCCCGCCTGAGGCTGCGGCTCAAATTGCACTGCGTGAGTCTAAACTTCCAATCACCAATCCGCCGGCCAAGCGTGGTCATTACGGCAAACCCCCCTTTTCTTGGGCAAGCACGGTTAGAGGCACGTAGATAAACAAGTCTGCCAAACTTTTACGCCATAATACCAACTTACCCTGTGTTTCCCGAGTCATCCCGTATAGGTACCTGGCGTGGGAAGTAAATAAATAAATAATGCTGAAAATCCACAAGGCATCATCTAGCCTCAAACTAAGCAGAAAACCCACACGGCACCATCTAGCCTCAAACTAAGCAGAAAACCCACACGGCATCATCTAGCCTCAAACTAAGCAGAAAACCCACACGGCATCATCTAGCCTCAAACTAAGCAGAAAACCCACACGGCACCATCTAGCCTCAAACTAAGCAGAAAACCCACACGGCATCATCTAGCCTCAAACTAAGCAGAAAACCCACACGGCATCATCTAGCCTCAAACTAAGCAGAAAACCCACACGGCATCATCTAGCCTCAAACTAAGCAGAAAACCCACACGGCACCATCTAGCCTCAAACTAAGCAGAAAACCCACACGGCATCATCTAGCCTCAAACTAAGCAGAAAACCCACACGGCATCATCTAGCCTCAAACTAAGCAGAAAACCCACACGGCATCATCTAGCCTCAAACTAAGCAGAAAACCCACACGGCATCATCTAGCCTCAAACTAAGCAGAAAACCCACACGGCATCATCTAGCCTCAAACTAAGCAGAAAACCCACACGGCATCATCTAGCCTCAAACTAAGCAGAAAACCCACACGGCATCATCTAGCCTCAAACTAAGCAGAAAACCCACACGGCATCATCTAGCCTCAAACTAAGCAGAAAACCCACACGGCATCATCTAGCCTCAAACTAAGCAGAAAACCCACACGGCATCATCTAGTCTCAAACTAAGCAGAAAACCCACACGGCACCATCTAGCCTCAAACTAAGCAGAAAACCCACACGGCACCATCTAGCCTCAAACTAAGCAGAAAACCCACACGGCACCATCTAGCCTCAAACTAAGCAGAAAACCCACACGGCATCATCTAGCCTCAAACTAAGCAGAAAACCCACACGGCATCATCTAGCCTCAAACTAAGCAGAAAACCCACACGGCATCATCTAGCCTCAAACTAAGCAGAAAACCCACACGGCATCATCTAGCCTCAAACTAAGCAGAAAACCCACACGGCATCATCTAGCCTCAAACTAAGCAGAAAACCCACACGGCATCATCTAGCCTCAAACTAAGCAGAAAACCCACACGGCATCATCTAGCCTCAAACTAAGCAGAAAACCCACACGGCATCATCTAGCCTCAAACTAAGCAGAAAACCCACACGGCATCATCTAGCCTCAAACTAAGCAGAAAACCCACACGGCATCATCTAGCCTCAAACTAAGCAGAAAACCCACACGGCATCATCTAGCCTCAAACTAAGCAGAAAACCCACACGGCATCATCTAGCCTCAAACTAAGCAGAAAACCCACACGGCATCATCTAGCCTCAAACTAAGCAGAAAACCCACACGGCATCATCTAGCCTCAAACTAAGCAGAAAACCCACACGGCATCATCTAGCCTCAAACTAAGCAGAAAACCCACACGGCATCATCTAGCCTCAAACTAAGCAGAAAACCCACACGGCATCATCTAGCCTCAAACTAAGCAGAAAACCCACACGGCATCATCTAGCCTCAAACTAAGCAGAAAACCCACACGGCATCATCTAGCCTCAAACTAAGCAGAAAACCCACACGGCACCATCTAGCCTCAAACTAAGCAGAAAACCCACACGGCACCATCTAGCCTCAAACTAAGCAGAAAACCCACACGGCATCATCTAGCCTCAAACTAAGCAGAAAACCCACACGGCATCATCTAGCCTCAAACTAAGCAGAAAACCCACACGGCATCATCTAGCCTCAAACTAAGCAGAAAACCCACACGGCATCATCTAGCCTCAAACTAAGCAGAAAACCCACACGGCATCATCTAGCCTCAAACTAAGCAGAAAACCCACACGGCATCATCTAGCCTCAAACTAAGCAGAAAACCCACACGGCATCATCTAGCCTCAAACTAAGCAGAAAACCCACACGGCATCATCTAGCCTCAAACTAAGCAGAAAACCCACACGGCATCATCTAGCCTCAAACTAAGCAGAAAACCCACACGGCATCATCTAGCCTCAAACTAAGCAGAAAACCCACACGGCATCATCTAGCCTCAAACTAAGCAGAAAACCCACACGGCATCATCTAGCCTCAAACTAAGCAGAAAACCCACACGGCATCATCTAGCCTCAAACTAAGCAGAAAACCCACACGGCATCATCTAGCCTCAAACTAAGCAGAAAACCCACACGGCATCATCTAGCCTCAAACTAAGCAGAAAACCCACACGGCATCATCTAGTCTCAAACTAAGCAGAAAACCCACACGGCACCATCTAGCCTCAAACTAAGCAGAAAACCCACACGGCATCATCTAGCCTCAAACTAAGCAGAAAACCCACACGGCACCATCTAGCCTCAAACTAAGCAGAAAACCCACACGGCACCATCTAGCCTCAAACTAAGCAGAAAACCCACACGGCACCATCTAGCCTCAAACTAAGCAGAAAACCCACACGGCACCATCTAGCCTCAAACTAAGCAGAAAACCCACACGGCATCATCTAGCCTCAAACTAAGCAGAAAACCCACACGGCATCATCTAGCCTCAAACTAAGCAGAAAACCCACACGGCATCATCTAGCCTCAAACTAAGCAGAAAACCCACACGGCACCATCTAGCCTCAAACTAAGCAGAAAACCCACACGGCATCATCTAGCCTCAAACTAAGCAGAAAACCCACACGGCACCATCTAGCCTCAAACTAAGCAGAAAACCCACACGGCATCATCTAGCCTCAAACTAAGCAGAAAACCCACACGGCACCATCTAGCCTCAAACTAAGCAGAAAACCCACACGGCACCATCTAGCCTCAAACTAAGCAGAAAACCCACACGGCATCATCTAGCCTCAAACTAAGCAGAAAACCCACACGGCATCATCTAGCCTCAAACTAAGCAGAAAACCCACACGGCACCATCTAGCCTCAAACTAAGCAGAAAACCCACACGGCACCATCTAGCCTCAAACTAAGCAGAGCTTTTGTTAAAGCCCACAATGGCTCCATATGAGAAGAGCCAATAAATAAGGCTCTTATAAAAGAATGAAATGCATTTATTTCGAGCAAAACTCATCATAGTTGGATCACCTTTTTGCTTTTTATTAGAGCCCTGTGTCCAACACTGGACTAGTATAGACTGAAGGCGACGTCTAAAATATAGATATTTCTAAATTTTAAAGACGTACATATATCTAAAACGCCATACTGTCTGCAAATTTTCGTTCCAAGTGCCATCTAGCCACTGTTACACGAAGATCCACTAGTTAGTCAACAGGTTCACAAACAGGGCTTATCAGTTTAGGTTTCGCTGCATTTGATGTCCGATGGCTCTGTTCCAAATTTACAACCAGAGTTTCTCTAACTTCTGACCTGGGGTTTTGTTTACCCCTATGCCATCTGACATCAAATGCAGCGAAAACTAAACTACTAAGCCCTGTTTGTGAACCTGCTGATGATCCTCCGAGCTTTGTATAGATAGCTACTTAACCACCTGAGTCCTGATATATGCTAAATACTTTCATCCGCCCCGTCGGATTATGACATCGAGGGAAAAGAGAGTGACAGCCCAATTTTAGCGATAGAGGCAGTCTCGATGTCGACTAGCAACGTGCTCGGGACTTATTAATGTGTATAAATCTATGCGCAAACACAGGTGGTGTAGTGTACCGCCGCCTAGGCGGCATCGCGACTGACCTCTATCGCTAAAATTGGGCTTTTGGCATCATTATCATCATTATCTATCTAATTATCGCGTTTTATTAAGAATAATGAGTGCAGATGGTAATATATTTCTCGTGTTACCTTCCAGGCACAATCCGTCGCTTCCTCGATCAACACACGACCCCCCAACTAGTAGTACTGGTGGGTGCAAAAGCGTCAGACGTGGCACTTCTGACGACACTAGCTCCGCAGTACTTCCCCTTGAGCCCGGCAGAGGGCGTCGCACGGGAATTGTCTTCAATATGTGATGACAGGTACTATTTGACGGTTATTGATCGCGTTTATTTACCTATTTTTCCCGACGTTTCGTCCTTCCAACCGCTTTACTATGACAAGAAATGCTTTACTACAAGTATCGTCGCAGAATCTTTACGTACTCGTAGTATCATAAGATGAAAGAAAATAGTACATTTGACATTTGTACGGAGAGATTGATAGAATGGTTTCGACCTTAACACTTTTGATACGCGTACCTCCATCTGTAGTGTCTTTCATCTAAGGTAAAATGCCAAAAAAACACATTGTGTTGATACCATTGTCATAGTGAAGCTAAAGTTTAGCACAATAGGGCCCCTGGGCCTATGATTAGTTAGTAACAAAATTATATTTATTTTAAACGTATTACATACGCACCAACTGCCATAAAAAAGCTAACCAAATCTATGAATCTTTTTGCCGCAAAAAGGTTTTTTACGGCAGTTGATAAGGTTGTGACTTGTGGTCCTGGGTAAAAAAATAGTATTCTATTTCGTCCATCAGTTAGATTATTAGAAGATATTGAGCACATATTTTTTTCTTTTATGAATTAAACAAAAAATTACAAAAATAAATCGCTTTAAAGTTTGGGGAGGGCGCTAGTGACTCATACCTTGCTAAAAAAAATTGGTTGTCTGTAAAGTCGATTTACTGACGATAGTTGAACGTGACAACGTCTTAAGAAAATACTGATAGAATGGTAGATACTCGATCAAAACATGTAAATGTACTATAGTATAGCAGCTGTCCACGCAGACGCATCGCTCACTCAAGTAGGAGAGAGACGGATGTCGAGCGCTCTCGCTTGCACTTCAAGCCTTACATGGAACGCCTCAGAGCGAGGTAACACATGTTTTTTAGTGCATGCAGCCGGCTCTATCAAATTATAAGACGTTGTCACGTCAAAAGTGGCGCAAGGTGTGACGCCACGCGGAACGTTAACTGGCTATATTTTCACCATTTTTTGTATAATCGACAAAAGAAATAATACGTGTCCAACATCTTCTTATAATCTAACTGACGGACCATATGGAATTTTTTAGGACACCAGCCTATTAGTTGCCTAAGAGACTCGCTTCGCTCGCCGTAAATACAAACTCCTCTGAACTCAATTTCTTGTAGTACCTGCTGTGTTGCTTCTGATATGATCGCAGATCATATCAAATTTACACAGTAGCCGTCTATCAGATATCACCTTTTTTTTATCACGGATCGAACCTTGCCCCCGTTTCCACGAAATGTTTTAGGTGGGATATGTTTTTTTTTTGCGTGAGGAAATCCGTCACGTATAGGTAATCTCCGGTCCCCAGGTGGAAGATTATGTCAAGACTTCTACTGACTAACCTCACGGTGTCCTCCGGGCATATGTGTTAGGGAACGCGGGACTTTCGGCGGAACCCTTCCAAAAAGTAGGGATTACAAAGTTTTGTATCATGCAGGGACGCATCAGCTATGACCAGACGGGATATACCTAATTTCCTCAACCTCAACAGCCTATATTGGTCCACTGCTAGACGCAGGATTCCCGCTGATAGGCGCCTTATTGGGTTCTATCTCATGGGAGGTAATGTAATTAATCCTCACGTTGGGCATGCTGGTTGGGGATCGCAGTTCGGTAATCAAATTGGTTTTTGACGTGACAACGTCTTATAATTCGATAGAGCCGGCTGCACGCACGAAAAAACATGACGTCATGCGGCGTTACCTCGCTCTGAGGCGTTCCATTTATGGCTTGAAGTGCAAGCGAGAGCGCTCGACATCCGTCTCTCTCCTACTTGAGTGAGCGATGCGTCTCGATTTTCTTAAGACGTTGTCACGTTCAACTATCGTCAGTAAACCGACTTTACAGACAACCAATTTTTTTAATATATCACTCCTAATTTTAATACTATTATCTTTGCAGCTACCCCGAAAGGCGGATACGCATCATACACAACCCACATTCACACACGTCTGACAGCAGTGAGTATTCATTTATATACTAGCGATAGCGAACCTGGCAGCCTGGTGCCGGCTTAGAATTTGCACCAACCCAACTCTTTCCACGGGTGTCGTAAGAGGCGACTAAGGGATACCCACCGGGGGCGGGCAGCAGCGCCTCCAGCAGAACAATTCTACCACTGAACTGCATGCCCAGCGTGGGGATTTTCGCAGCAGCATTTTTGTGGTATGCTGTAACGATGCCTTTGATCTACGACAACCTATAATCATAAGCATGAATAAAAATAAACCACGAAAATATCATAAACTGAAAAATTGCGATTAAATTACCGATGATGCAATTACAAATTGCAACGCGCAAAGATTTTTTGCATGTACCCAAAAGATAAAAATCTACGAACAACATCCTATTGGCCTCCTTTATGCATAAGGATAATTCGTCATCACAATTACCTGTAAAAATAGAGCACACAATCAGAATCGATAACCCATTGCCCTTATCTGTGATAACTGATAATACACTCAGGATATCTATTGACGCATTTAGTGATCCACTATCGTTGAAGTAAACACCATTACAGTTAAATCCTGATAACTCATACGATATTGTGAAAACTTTTATTGTAATTGTTCTAATTTACATGTAACTATTCCTGGGTACTTGTGTTCTGGTCGCTAACTTTATACCTTAAAGCGTTGTTATACGAAAAAGTTGATCATTAAATAGCAAGAACTTATACGCAGTGGGAAATAAAGTGCAAGGAGTTTTGTGGAAGCATTGTGCAAGTTTAAAAATGGAGACGACAGTAGCAGCGCAGGATTTGGAGCTGAAAGCCCGGCCTAATAGAGGTATTTTAAATAAAATAAAATAAAAAGTAAATAATGCTGATGAAAAACTGCAGGCAGATGCTGGGTGCGGCAAGCTGAAGACAGGGCGCTCATTAGGGGAGGCCTATCTCCAGCGGTGGACTAATATAGACTGATGATGATGATGAATATTAGCTGATGCCACGAGTATGCACGGTCTATCAGGGTCTATGCCAATTCAATTTGACCACCCAAAGTCATAGCGCCCTCTTTTCAGGTTGGTCTGAGTATTTTTTTTTTAAGTTATTTAAGAAACGCCCCATTGCTTGGGAAATACAGTGCTAACATTCATCATCATCATCAGCCTATATTAGTCCTCTGCTGGACATAGGCCTCCCCCAATGAGCGCCATAGTGACTTATCTACAGCTTGCCGCATCCAGCATCTGCCTGCAGTCTTTCGGAGATCGTCATCCCACCTGGCCGGAGGGCGTCCTACACTACGTTTGCCGAGTCGGAGTCTCCACTCAAGAATACGTTTACCCAGCGGTTGTCGGTTCTTCGCGAGATATGGCCGGCCCACTGCCACTTCTCAAAACTATATCCTATACTCCGAACCGATACTCTGGCCAAACTGAATTACTTTGTAAACATTGCCTCCATACTTAACCTAAAAGTCATTCTCATATTGTCGATTTAGAGTCTGGTTTTGCACTACTAGTCAATTGAAGCTATTTCCTACAATGCATAACGCTGACAATATATTTTTCGAACACCACGCTAAAAAGAGAATTTATGATTTTTGTTTTGAGAGGTGTTACAAATAATTATCAAACTTTCACTAGGAACAAAACTAAAATAAAACGCCCTGCTAGGCACCAATGTAATCATATTATGAATACATTTCTTATGTCGTGCCTCGGTAAGCACGTTAAGCCATAAGTCCTGCGCTTGACCTCTTCCCGGTCGTGTCGGTCTGCCGTCCCATCGGATTATGAGAGTGAGGGAATAGAGAGTGCATCTGAATTGCCCACACACTTAAGCACTATAATATGTCCTGCGCATCTGATTAGTCTCCGATGAGAATGGCCGCCGTGGTCGAAATTCGGCTAGGAGGATATTATTTCATTGCTGCTACGTGCTTTGTTGGTCAAACAAATTTTTTTTTGGTTATGTAATTAATGTTTTCTTTCTTTTCTTTGTTTTTTATTCGTAATCAAAGTACAGGCAATGAACCGCGAAAATAGTATGAATGACGCACGTCACGAGTAGGTACATCTGAATAACCAGCAGTATCCAACTAACTTCTCATTTTTTTAATAAATACATTTACAATTAGAAAACAGAAACAAATTAGAACTATTATTTACAATTAGAACTAGAATAGATACTCATCAATGAACGTAAATTATCTGCAAGTACCTAATTTTAATTGTTCAGGCAAGGTCAGTCATCTTATGCAAATTATCACCGGTTATCTCAACTCGTTCCTTGTGTAAAAAACTAGTTTATTTTGTTCCATCCAACTAAGCGTACTTGTTCTATACCGAAAAATAATAAAGTTCAAGGGAAAACAAACTCTGTCTACTTTGAATGACAGTTGTTTTTACTCTGCCGGTGTCTTGAGAGCTAGATTTCCCGTGATGAATCGATTGTCTTTGGATAGCTTTACTTCTTAGTTGTGTCAACTTGTGTCACTATCTCGCTTCACGCAGCGACGTAATATATTATAATAGACAACCTATTATAATACCAAATTCGTGAATTTCTTGCAATGGGTTGTGTTGTAAAGTGAAAACAGGGAGATAAGTAACAGTTGGTTTCCCGCCAAGACGCCATCTTGTATTGTCTATGCCCGGAAAGTGTCAGAGATAATGTTCAACGCAGCTTTTGAATACGACCGTGAGTAAAGTTTGACTTCTAATACAGACGAGGGTGTGACTACTTCGAAAGTCTATGGACTAACATCTGATTGGGAAATTGTTGCCTTTCTATTCAATTAGGTATCTAAACACTAACATTTGCCCGCCGCTTTCTTCGCTCATCCAGTGCGTTGGTATGGTACCTATTTAGTAAAACTTGTTTTAACACTTTCATTGCCCCGGCCATGATGCACGTCCCCGTTTTTAGGTCGTAAAGAAAAGGTTGGGCAAACGCACAGGGATAATGTTTCAGTCTATGAATCGCAGCATAGCATTATGCTGTGTCTAGCATTTTTCATTTAGCCTATTTCGCCCCTCTGCTAAACAAAAGCCTCCCTCGCACCCTTCCAAATTTCTCGGTCTTCTGCAGACTCTCACCACTCCGCGTCAAACCTGTGACGTGGCCGTACCCGTCATCGCCTCCCATCTTCTGGCTGCCAGGGTGTTATAGCATGGGCCCATCTCTCCGGGTGCGGTGGCCGGCCCAACCCCTATTAAGGCGTTACCCCGACCCAAATCAGCGCCACCACCTATTTTTTATCTTATAATTCTGTTAAAAGAAAGAATTTTGAAAACGATTGGCCAGTTTATGATACCTATCATAAGCTTTTTTGTAATGTCCATGTAAAAGTTTTATTTTGTATACTTTAAGCAGAGATGCGAAGTTGCTGTTTTTGGCCACCATGGTGGGAAAAAAGAGCAACTTCGCATCTCTTCCTACACTAAACAAACTATAACATTTATAGAGGCAATAAAGAAAAGCTTATCAATCTTATCATAGGAATCACAAACTGGCCAATCGATTTTTAAAATTCCTTCGTTTAACATAATAATTAAATAAAATAGGTGATGGCGCTGATTTGGGTCGGGGTAGCGCCTTAACCTGGCGGTCTTTTCCCCTACATCGGCAATGCCTGTTAGTAAACGTCCTTGGGACAAATGTTTGTACGATCTACAAATATTTGTTCCGGGTGTTCTGGTCGTTTCTATGTATAATAAAAAAATATCTATCTATTTAGTATATTGTATTAAGTATATCAGTTATCTAGTACCCATAACACAAGCTTTGCTTACCTTGGGGCTAGATAATGCTGTGTGAATTGTCCAGTATTATTTATTTATTTATTATTTATTTATTTATTTAAACGTAGCATTATATTCGGCACTCGGTCAATCCGTTAGAAGCTTAGAATGCTACGCTCCATCGCCCTTTGGCAAATCTTGAGCTTGTACTTCTGTGCAGTCAGTGACCATGTCTGTGCACCGTAGATTAGGACAGGCAGGATACACATGTCGAGCATTATTTATATATATTTATTAATTTTGGAGAATACCTATAAATTCTAATTAAACTAAAACTTAACCATAAAAGGTGTGTAAAACACATTGTTTACAACAGATTTCCATCTTTATTATCAACTGCATTGCGACACCTATTATGCTGTTATCATAAAACTCTGCGGCTTTACCTATTGGTTTAATTAAACAAAATTATGTAAGTAAAGCAGCAAGATAACATTTTTGGTTGTACAAACAATAACAAAGATCATAAAATTGAGTGAAAACTACCTATGTTAAAAGTAAAATTGAACTAGCTAGAGCGTGTCGCACAGTAGAAGAATCCGTTACATTTAAATAGGTGCATTTCTTTCTCTTTTGCGAATTTTTAATCAATCATCAAATCATTTATTTGCATAGAACGGGTTACAAGTACGTATGCTTAGCACTTATGTCCAGCCGATGACTAATATAGGCTGATGATCATGATTATGCTTGGCATTGGTCGTTTAGTGATCAAAGGGTTAGGTAGCGAAGAAAATGACAGTATAAAAATAAAAGTGGACCTTACGGGAACAGGACCTATAACATATTTACTGAATTTTTGTATAGTTTTGCTAATTGACATTTGTATTGAATTATTTTGCTTATTGATTTACATATATGATCATTTAGATGACTACTCTGTTGTATTAGGTCTGACCTGTAATAATAGAAATAATGTTTTAAATAAATTCAAATACAAATATTTGAACTACATTGTCATAACATTGTCGTATATAATTTGGATCTGGACCTATCTGACGACGACTGTACAATTTACGTCACGTGGTTTGCGGTCCCAGTCGACGGATTCAAAAATACATTATGAATGTATGAAGCGGCGGTCATCAGGGTAAGATGATGAGTTCCCTCGTTAAGGGATGAAACGTTGGTATTCATCCAACACAAACTAGGTTCGTAGTTAACCCGCTTACGTTCACTATGAATTCGTCAAACTACGAAAGTTTTTATAGGATTCAAAAATGTTATCCTACGACTGGGACCGCGGTCCCAATACCTAGTGGTCCCAGCCGACGGAAGCCTCTGACAGACGAACATAAATAATACTGTTTCGTTAAACTAACTCGAAACAAATGAGAGTATTTCTACCAAAACATAAAGTAGGTAACCTACTAGGTACCTAGTTACGATACGACCAACTTTGTTGCACTACTTCGGTAACCTACTTTAAAATATCATTGATTTTTTGATTAATAACGAATGGATAGGTGAGCAAAAAGATAAAGGATACCTGGCCTGTCTTCCATTGCAACACTATATATGGGTACATACAGTGACCATAATTTAACTCACCCCACCAGCCTATATTGATCCACTGCTGGACGCAGGCCTTGCCCTGATAAGCGCCTTGTTGGCTTTTATCTCATGGGGGTAATGCCTATAAGCCCCACGTTAGCCATGCGGGTGGAACATCGCGGTTCGGTGGTAGAATTGTTCTGCAGGGGGCGCTGTTACCCGCCCCCAGTGGATATCCCTTAGTCGCCTCTTACGACACCCGCGGGAAGAGTTGGGGTGGTGCAAATGGGATAGTGTCCTGAGTAAAAAAAAAATTAGACCGTCTGTTAGATTTTTATCAGAAGATATTGGACACATATTTTTTCTTGGGTCAATCAAACAAAAAATTACGAAAGTAAAGCGCGTCAAAGTTTGGGAGTGGGGGACACGCGGAATTTTAATCGGCTATATCGTCATCATTTTCTGTTTAATCGACAATAGACAAAATATGTATCCAATATCTTCTTAATTATAATCTTACTGACAGACTAATTAAAAATACTGACGGACGGATAAATAATAAATTAATACTTTATAAAAAATAAATCAATAAATAAATTAACGAGATTTTTGTAGGACACTAGCCGATTCGAAGCGCGCACCACACTGCGTAATTTAACTCACCTAGACAATAAGATCTGCTTGTTTGACTGCAATGAAGTGCTCAGACGTCGGCTAACAGAAGTCATCGAGCACATACCCAATAGAGAGGAAATGTCATTTATTTTGTTTAGACAACAATTCCGCCAAATCACTGCTGCCACTGCTGCGCTCCGATTGGCCGACTCAAAGTCAAACATCACACCCCAGTTGGGCAAGCATATATTTTTATCGATATCGATAGTCAATGTTAAACAAAACTATGAGAATCGCGAAAATTATTTACCTCAACGATAGTGAATTTATAATTTTTTTAAAGCACACAAATCAAATACGTAACTACTAGTGTGGCATTGTTATATTTGATTGGAATTTAATTACAAATTTCTGTATTGTCTCTATGTGAAAATCGAATTATATACACATACAGTATTTTTTGATGCCTTAATGATGATACTTGAAATAGAAAAAAAATACAGATACATTTCTATACCGATTAAATAATATGCCTGGAGTATTTTATAAAATTTACACTGATCAACGATAACTCAATCAAATTGATACATTCTCATTAGGTACTTCTAGTTAGATCGGGAGTATCGATACATAATTTATTATATCAGCACCACACTAGTATGATAGACATTCATAAGTGATAAATCACTGATGAGTTTCGAAATTTGAACGACCATTTCCTCTCTATTGGGTATGTGCTCGATGACAGAAGTGAATGAAGGAAGTAAACATATCATATCAGTATCGACAAAAAAATCGACATTGTACAGGCTTACAATTCCCAGTATGTCCTGCTGATATCCATACTTTGTATTCAAAAACGAACCCTATTCTAGCGGAAGACGACACATCGATCTACGACGAAGAGGCAGCAGCGGAGGCGGCGGCGGCTTTCGCCCGCGCCTGCGCACCCGACACGCAGCGACTGCTGGCGCCGCGGCGGGAGCACGCGCCGCACATAGCGCGCCGGACGGACGACCACGACCAGTGAGTACATGATCCATACATACTATAATAACATCCTATGCTAGGCTTATCGACATAGCACAAAGAATTAGCAAGCTGAAGTGGCAGTGGGCCGGCCACATCACGCGAGGATCCGACAACCGCTGGGGTAAACGAGATCTTGAGTGGAGACCGTGACTCGGCAAACGTAGTGTATAACCTATAACATCCTATGCTAGTGTTATCGACATAGCTCAAAGAATTGGCAAGCTGTAGTGGCAGTGGGCCGGCCACATCACGCGAGGATCCGACAACCGCTGGGGTAAACGAGATCTTGAGTGGAGATCGCGACTCGGCAAACGTAGTGTATAACCTATAACATCCTATGCTAGTGTTATCGACATCGCTCAAAGAATTAGCAAGCTGAATTGGCAGTGACCGGGCACATCACGCGAGGATCCGACAACCGCTGGGATAAACGAGATCTTGAGTGGAGATCGCGACTCGGCAAACGTAGTGTATAACCTATAACATCCTATGCTAGTGTTATCGACATAGCTCAAAGAATTAGCAAGCTGAATTGGCAGTGACCGGGCACATCACGCGAGGATCCGACAACCGCTGGGATAAACGAGATCTTGAGTGGAGATCGCGACTCGGCAAACGTAGTGTATAACCTATAACATCCTATGCTAGTGTTATCGACATAGCTCAAAGAATTAGCAAGCTGAAGTCGCAGTACTCGCAGTGGCCGAGCACATCACGCGAGGATCCGACAACCGCTGGGGTAAACGAGATCTTGAGTGGAGACCGTGACTCGGCAAACGTAGTAAAGGACGCCCTCTGGCCAGGTAGGATCACGACATGTGAAAAACTACAGGCAAATGCCGGATGCGGTAAGCTGAAGACAGGGCGCTTTGCAGGTCAATAAGGGAAGCCTATGTCCAGCAGTGGACTAATATAGGTTGATGATGATGACTAGTCCACTGCTGGACACAGGACTCCCCCAATGAGCGGCATAGCGGCCTGTCTTCAGCCGTATCGAGCATCTGCCAGCAGTCTGGAGCAGATCGCCATCCCACCTGCCCACAGGGCGTCTTATAGGTACGTTTGCCAAGTCGCAGTCGCCACACAAAAATACGGTGACCTCAATTCGGCCGGCATTCATGAAAAGGTTTTTTTAACTAGCATAAAAACAAAACTTTAAATTTTTATCTTCACCAGTCAAGTCACCACCTTTTCGCCACAAAATGTAATTTCCCTTGGACGCTGCCTTGATGTTAAGGTAAGTGGGGGAATGTATGTACCTATATAATGTCACCATTATATTAAAGAACGTCCGTTTTTTTGTTAATCTAGACAGATTTGTCAATTAAGTTCCTAGAATTGAATAGAATAGTTAGCTGGTCTCCGGTTGAGACTGGGCGCCGTGGCCGGAGATTCAGCTAGGAATATCATGGATCCTTATCACCACAGATGCTTTGTCAAAAATTCGCTGTTATACTCCCATTCCTACATTTATGGATCGTTACTGGTGCCGATAACCGAAAACACATAATATTTACGTTGCAGAGTGTTTGTAATCTTGACATAACTCGTCCACAGGATGTTAATATTTGCACGCGCTAAAATATTCATATCTTAACGTATTTTAAGGCACGTGACAGGTGAACAAACATACATACAATACATACCTAACCAAGGCAAATAATTTGATTGTTTTGAAAAAATAAAAACCTACTCCTAATGATTTATTATCGATATACGAGTATAATGATTAATTAGTATAATAATACTAATTTTTAAGTTGTATATTCAATCCATCTAAGCTTACTTTATGACATTTTCATCACAAGATATATATTTTTTAAATTATATTATAATTATTATCGATATATTATCCATATTAAATGTATCCCTCGGGAATAATTGTTTTATGCGGCCACCTCGGAATCATTATCTGTACAATAGAATTTATCTATGCGAAAGAATCATTATCTATGCGAAAGAATTTTCAAATTCAGTCCTTTATTAACGGAGAAATCAAAGATCATACATAATAAACATACATACACACAGCCGAACATAGAACCTCCTCCTATTTTCGAAGTCGGTTAAAAATCAACTAATTGATTTTTACCCAAAATTCAAAACTAATAAACTCGAATTTCATAAAGATCCATTCAGCCGGTTAGACGTTAAAGACAACTGACAGACATTAAATTACTTTCAGATTTATGGCATTTTTTTTTGTCTGATAGCCTTTATTCACAAAGAAAATTATACTAGTATTTACAATTGAAACAATTGAGCTAACTGCAGACTGTTGCAAACTGTCTACAGGTAGCTCAACTGATCCATATCAATACCAGTCGGAAGCGTCCCCAAGACGCTGGCTGCATTGCCACGCTGTATGGCAATGCTTATGCGCTGTGCCAGATACTCACCAGCTCTCGTCTCACGCGTCGCTTCGACCAGACTCTCAGATAATTTTTAAAAAACCCGAAGAGCCTCGGTACCCCACGGAGCTAGGGTCTCGACTCCAAGGGGAGCAAATGTGTAGGCTCTGTCGAGACCTGATATTTGCGCCTCTTGAGATCTTCGGCGAAATCTGCCGCCGTACTCCCGGATGTCCTCGGAAGATGGGAAGGCGTAATTAATACGTTGAAATGGATTTAAAATTTATATGAATTTTTGAAATGACAACTTATTATATTCATAGTACGTTAGTAGTAGTTGAACAGGCAAATAGTTTATTCATACACTTCATATCATTGTAGACAAGTAACTTTTTTGTATTTTTAGTAGTGTAGTGCTATTTTTTGTCTGTGGTCTGCCGCCCGTGTTGACACGAGCCAAAGGTCCTGTCAGAAAACCAGCGTTACTCTACTTCTTGTGGAGCAACATTATGCTGAGATAGGACCTTTTGGTTCGCTGCATTGCTTGCTACTGTTAGGTACTATTATTTTATTATTGTTATTGTAATATTCATAAGTAAGTTTAAGTATTGTAATAGTTGCAAGCTTTCTAGTGAACTAATAAATTAATTTTCTTTCTTTCTTTCTTTCTTTAGTACGTGAAAAGTAACAAATTCCATCTGCCATTCATTCTAATACCCAGCTGATTTGAATTTAGGTCAGAAAAATTATAATTAAATAGATAACTATAATTCAGGACCATAAAAAGTCTCACCTACTGGCCCCTCACCTCTATTTGGTACCTACATTGATTCTTCATTATTTTCTTTTTGCTTTATAGATTTGACCTTTCATTCAATCTGTCATTGAGTGAGATGCTGCACGCAAATTACGTACTTCGAGATATCAACCAACCAATTAACTTCTTTCGTACTTTCATATTCGATTAGATTTTTAACTCAGAATATAGAAAAAATTGTGTTAATTTTCGCTTCGAAATAAATACAAAATAATAATAACTTCTGTATCCCTCCGTTTTATTGCGTAATTTGATAAATTTAAGCAGCGAAGAACGTAAGAATCTTAAATAAAATACAAAATTTTCCCGTAAAAACTTTTTATTATACGGGTGTTTGGAGGACGGTTCGACAAAAAAAAATTACAGTTAGCTGGGGTCATTTGCAACACTTTTTGCCTAAGGCTTAACACTTTTTTTAATGTTTTTTTTAGGAAATTCCCAAAACCGTGCCTTTTTGACTTAATAACTTTTGAATTGTGTTGTTTCTCGACCTCTGTGGCGCTTGCTTTGACGACCTCTGTGGTGCGGTGGGCGAAGGTCCGCCTGCGACGCAGGAGGTTGCGGGTTCGATTCCCGCCTCGGGACAAATATTTGTACGATCTGCAGATATTTGTTCAGGGTGTTCTGGTCGTTTTCTATGTATAATAAAAAATATCTATCTATGTACTCGTATATTATTATGTATATCAGTTATCTGGTACCCATAACACAAGCTCTGCTTACCTTGGGGCTAGATAATGCTGTGTGAATTGTCCAGCATTATTTATTTATTTATTCTTTAGTCGAAATTTCATTATCTTCAATCTGTAATGTATTCCTGGTCTAAAAGTAATGATACAAACCGCAATGATCAACAAACGAAAAACTTATGGGCTTTTAAAGATATGAAAATAGGAAAAAATATCGAACACCTCAACTTGCCAGCAGCTTAAAAAAATAATTAAAGCTGCTTATGAATTTCAAAAGTGAATGCATTTAAAAAGTGCTCTACTAAATGTAACGATATACGACATGTCTCCCAAAACTGTCTAATATAAATATAAACTGTCGTAAGGGCGCAATATCATTTTTCTAAGAAAATTAACTATCACTTTAAAAAAAGACTTAAATTATGTTTACTCCCAAGCTCTTTTTTTGTAATTTTTTGTTTGATTAACAAAAGAAAAAATATATGTCCAATATCTTCTGATAATCTAACTGACGGACTAAATAGCATATGTTTTTTTTACCCAGGACACTACTCTACTAATAACTCGAAATTTTGACGGATCCTGCCATATTTATCTAGTAGATATAGTATTGCTAGAATTGCCCTCCAGGACGCTTGGATGGAACGTACGTCTGGCGATAGGTAGAGCTTTCGTCTTTTTACATTAATGATGAATAACTGAAGCACAGATTTATAATATTTTAGCTACCTACCTACTGAAGTATTGATAGATTTATCGACAGATCAGTCGTGTGGGAGTAAGAAAGTAGGTTACTGAAAGGTTACGTAGTATGGCGTTGTTTTTGTTATTATTTCTGAAACGAGACGGGAAATACTTGAGATTCCGGGGTATTTGTGGATATACGTTTTAAAGCTGATTGATTGCTGAGTTTACAGTTATTTTGGGGTGGCCTTGGTATGCTTTTAATTCTGATAATAATAATGAAGGCGAAAGATTGTGAAGAGGTTTGTTGACGTTCAATTTTCTGGGCGGGTTGTCACTTATGTGTAAAGTTATTTCTGTACCAATCCTGGGCAAAGGCCTCTTGCGTCTTGAAATAAACGGATTCGTAACTTAGTTATTATAACCCAAAAATAGCACAGTAGAGATTGGTTTAACCCAAAAACTCATTGACTGCATTTCATAATAACACTAGTATTATAAATGCGAAAGCTTGTATGTTGAGATGTATGGGTGGATGGATGTTTGTTACCTCTTCATGCAAAAACTTTGCATATAGGTAGTTCTAGGCCTCGAATAAAACAGGCAAGTTTTAGTTTTAGCCACCTGAAGTACCTACTGAGTACTCAACCTAGTACATTAAATGTTTTATTTACTATTATTTTTATATAAATTGGCTTTTTAGGACCTCAAAAATATATTTTCTATCTGAAATAAAGAATTATTATCATTTTATCCCATAAATCAGTTCCAATGGCATAGAAATAGACTTAATACATTTCCATATAAACAACGCGTGCGAAGCCGCGGGCAGAAACTAGTTGTAAAATAAAACCTCTTCAACATAACCCAAATATGGATTGTCATTTGCCCCACTTTACCCCCACGAATATGCCACCTTAAGCCCCTTTCAAACATTGTCACTTCACTTGTGAGTGTACAGCCTGCGTCACAGAATGTATGAATAACACAGCGATGACGAGAAAACTCTGCAGGGTGACTACGTCTTATCTTCTAAAGTTATAAACTAAATAACTATCAGTTGAACTACCTGTAGATTGTTTGCAACAGTCTGCAGTTAGCTCAATTGTAAAAACTAGTTCTAATTTATTTACATTATTTGGTGGTAATTTTCTTTGTGCATAATAACTATCCACACAAATAAATAAAATTTAGTGTCTTTGTCATTTGCATTTTCAACATAAAGGCGTTTTTACTAAATGCGTACTATATAATATTATAATATTCTAGTACCTTATTTTTAGGTAAGAAGGCGTATTTAAAAACTGCCCTCATATCAATGAAATGATATTTTAAAACAATCGACTTCATGATTTTTAATATCAGATCTTTACCTAACTTTTTACTTTAATATATTATAACAAGGCCGAAAGTTTGTGAATCTGAATTTTTGTCTCCAAAACTACTGAACAGATCAAGATGAAATTGAAGATGGCGTACGTTTAGAGCATAGCCTAACTTAGATAATTTAATAGATATACATAATATTATTATACCGAAAATACGCTTGCGAAGCCGCGGGCAGAAACTAGTGCCAAATATATTTGAAATGGGCCAACGCGCAAAGAGTTAGGCGTTGTCCTAATTGGCGAAGATCGCACGATGACACGATGCGTTCTCGTCGTGCGATGAGTTCAAGTATACATATTTCATCAGAGTGTCCTATTTGAACCTCGCAAGTAATCGTGCGAGCACATGAAATGTATTATGAAACTTTGATCGTGCGATGAAAAACGCATCGCGCCATCGTACGATCGCTCCCAATTAGGACGCCGCCATAAAGCATCACTAATATTAAAAAAAAAAATAGTTTATTGTGCACTAAATAAAAATAATACAAGTAGGTACCTACATGTTTTATTTTTATTTAGTGCACCCACTGAACACACATTGTTATCGTTTGTGTACCTTTCCTTTTGTTATAAATTATTTTCATATTTTTATCGCATGTCCTACAAATGTCCTATCTATTCTTTGTTGTATGGTAAACATTATTATCTTATCGCATAGGTACATTTAAAAATTGTTTAAATAGAGATTGAGTGATGCGTGCCATAGACTACAAAAACACGAAAAATAATAATTTAATGTAAGTAAAAGTTGCCCATAGCGATAATGCCGCCCATTGTGCAACGTAATCTGTATTTGTCTTTACTGTCCTGTATTTCTGTTTTATTTGGTGTCAAATAAAGAGTATTTTTATTGTATTTTACCTTCCTACTATGTATTTAAATTCAGGACATTTTACTCTACAGTTTTTTTAATTGCATAAAATAGGTGTACTTCCCTTAAATATACTACCATAAACAATGGTTTGGTTCCCGATGTATTACTTAGTATGATGATGATGGAATTCACCCCGTGACCATGATCGCTGTAACGCGGTAGAAACGTAGGGGAAATAATAACAAAAGGTACCTACACGATAAATACCCGATAAAATCATTGATTATGTTAACAAATAGCGAAAGCTTAAAAAGTTTTATGATGATAGAAAATAAAAAATAAAAGACCTAATGCCATATATTCAGACATGAACATTATGTGCATCGTACTTAACATAAGACCCTCAGCTCCATGTGTATCTTTTAGTCACATACTGCACATACTGTCTGAAACACTGTAGGTATGCAAAAGTGTATATGCCTCTACTTCGTTGGAACACTATGGTTCCTTTAGGCGCACACTTTCTATACATTTTACAGGCAAATTTTTTTTTTTTTTCGTTTTATTTGGGTAACGGAACAAAAAAATAGAATTTCATTTTCCTATTTTTCGGGTACATGGAAATGAACGAAACAAAATAAAAGTTTCACGCGTGATGCCGTGACCAAGGGAAATAGGGATTCATTTTAAAAGATTACGAACTCTATCCTAGTTAAGAAATTATTTTATCCTTTGCTTAGAAAAACTTAACACATTATAGGTATTATCCTAGTATAGACATTACCAATTCTAATCACCCATATTTCTCTCAGCTTCTCTAATTATAACATTTCCACTGCTCCACTTCACACGCCAGTAACAAAGCATAGAAATCAACGCATAGAAAGTAAACTCGCACTGTTGTACAAACAAAGCTCCTGCCTGTACCATCTGATCTGTCTGTCACCTGGGACAGGTTCGTTCCACATCCAGAGTCGGGTTCTAAAGGCATTGTCTGTTGTAATGAACACACGTGACATTTGAGACGTCCCTTCAACTCACAACTTGTGTTGTGTTGCGTTGAGAGGAGCGGTTTTTGTCTTGGCGTAAAGGTTTATACCAAAGATTCTAGTAGCCTACGTATACAAGGTGCCTCGAAACATGAATGCTAAGCCGAAAGGGGTGATTCTAGACCCCGACGGTATCAACTTTTGATCTACGATTTTTTGAATTTCGAATTGGTGTTTCCTGATTTCAAAAAATAAAACGTCAAGTGCGAATCGGACTCGCGCACTAAGGGTTCCGTAAGACCTTGTGTCTTCCGAAATTATCATGATTCTAGGTCAACGGGAAGTATACCCTATAATTTTTGTAGCGCGATGATAGCAGTTATTCCGTGATCATGGCGCATGTAACTGTGCCGAAATATTGGAAAGCTCAAAACTCAAATCATGGTAAATATCCCGTTGTATATTTGTTATTGTTGACTTCAGTGTATGTGACCATGGCGGATTTAAAGTTTTACGTAGATTCTGTCTTAGATGTACACATTATCTATCACATATATATCTGTAGACTGTTTGCAACAGTCAGCAGCTCAATTGTTTCAATTGTAAATACTAGTATAATTTTTTTTTTTTTTTTTCTTTGTGAATAAAGTAATTTTTTTTAGTTATCTATCCACACTCGTTTCATAAATCTCTTCTCTTTATTCAAAGGTTTGCTGTAAGAAAACTCTTTTAGGGTTAAACTCACCTTTGTACATGTCCAACATTTGTAAACTTTTATGTATGATTTAACTTGTGTGTGCAATAAAGAATTTTAAAATAGATAGATATTTTAAAAGATAAGATGACACGCTCATGTCTTCTTAAACTTTACCTCTATGACTTATCTGGACTAATTGTCAATGACTACTTCTTTTTCAATGACTCATACTGCGTCATAAATATCACTGAATCGATTTATCGTTCTTTTTGTTTTCTGTCTGATGCAACCAGCGTTGATTTAAATATAGCTATTGTTGCGAAAATAGTGACTTATTTCCTGTACAGGCTTATTGTGTCATTGAAGTTTCCCATTTTCCCGCTTTTCCTTTGTGAACCACACACTAAATATAAGGGTGTGTTTTCGTTAGGCAGCAGGTGAGTTGCCGATTATAAAAGCAAAAATATCGCTCGCGGCAGACAAACTATCCTTTGAAAACCGTCTAAATAACCCCAATAAAATTAGCGTAGTCAGAGAGCGAGAGAGCTAAAAACAAAATCTTTGACATCTCTCAGACATATAGAAGCACTAGTTTATGCTCGCGGCTTCGCACGCGTTGTTTCTATGTTAAACGTATAAAGGTGATTTCTATCCCATGGGAACTGATTAATGGGATAAAAAGGCCTATGTTTGATTCCAGGATTAGAATTACCTGTGTGCAAAATTTCAGCCCGATATGTTCAGTAGTTTTGGCGTGAAGAGGTAACAAACATCCATACATCCAAACTTTCGCATTTATAATATGTATTAGTGTGATTTTACTTCTAATAGACTAAGGGATATTATGCCGGTCGCGTCCTACGTGTAGGTATATTTTTTGTTACTTTTATAATCCATACTAATCTTATAAATTCGAAAGTAACTATGTCCGTCTGTTGCGTTTTTATTGGAAAGGGTATACCCCGAAGGTGGTTCCATGTAAATTAAAAAAAAAATCTAACCTTAGGGTAGGAAAACAGGGGATGATTGATTGTTCAGTTACTGATTGTAATGTTTGGCCACGCATAACTTTTTACAGAGTAGTTCGATTTTGATAATTCTTTTTATTGTATAGGGTATAGTATACCTCGATGTGTCATCAAACTAAATTAGACTCGAATTTTAACTAGATGTATTCACTAGAACACTTTGAAGACTTTTAAAAATTCCTTTGATTAATGTAATTATCACACTAATATTATAAATGCGAAAGTTTGGATGGATGGATGTTTGTTACCTCTTCACGCCAAAACTACTGAAGGGATCGGGCTGAAATTTTGCATACAGGTAATTCTAATCCTGGAATCAAACATAGCCTTTTATCCCATAAATCAGTTCCCATAAGATAGAAATTACCTCTAAACGTTTCCATAGAAACAACGCGTGCGAAGCCGCGGGCATAAACTAGTAAGAAATAAAATGCAGCGGCGCTAGTTTGAGGCATACAAGCGCCTTAACACTATTTTTAAGTTTCGCGGAATAAATAATAATAAATCCCTCGCGATCACAATTTTTATGGGACCATCTCCTTTTTTCTAAATTGGTTAAAAAAAAGATTACGTTCTGATGATTAAATACAAATATTTTCTAAATGTCGTTGCACTAGCGCATATTTTGTCCCGCTTCCGCTGCCCACCAAACGCACACCCTTGGGCGATTCTTCAGCCTGGAAAGTGGGGCAACAGCCTCCAGCGCGTAATTACTCGCCTCGCGTCGCTCTTGTCCTAATTAAACCAGATTAATTGCACGAATACGCTACGGTTCACTTTCTGAAGGACCTCTTGGTTACTCCGAGCAAAGATTTCGATCTTCGCGGCGATACGAACGAATTTGAACTTTGTCAGTATACAAATAGCAAACTTTATGGTACGTTCCTTTATTGATTCCTTAATCAAAAGCTTTAGATCAAGATATTTAACAAAACGACGACCGCCTGCGCCGCAGGAGGTGGAGGAGGGTTCTATTCCCGCCTCGGGACAAATGTTTTACGATCTGCAGATATCATCACCATTACACAAGCCCTGCTTAGCTTGGGGCTAGATGATGTTGTCTGAATTGTACGACGTTTTCAATACGCATTATTTATTTATTAATGTTCGGAGTGTCCTGGATGTTTTCTATGTATAATCTATCTATATAGTTTACTAGACAATCACCTCGCGGTTTCACCCGCATAGTTCCCGTTCCCGTGGGAATGTCGGGATAAAATATAGCCTATGTCACTTCCTGAAAAGTAAGCTTCCTAACGGTGAAAGAATTTTTCCAATCGGTCCAGTAGTTTCGTAGCCTATTCAATACAAACAAAAAAACAATCAAATCTTTCCTCTTTAAAATATTAGTATAGATTGTATTAAGTCTTTTAATACCCATAACACAAGCTCTGCTTAGCTTGCAGCTAGATAATGCTGTGTGAATTGTCCAACATTATTTATTTTTTTAAAATCCCGATTGATTTTTTGAGAAAAGCGACTGGATGTTCGCAGAATCTTCCTCTCTCGTTAAAAAAAAAATAACTTAAACTTTAAACTGGGTCGAGCAGCTGCTACATTCACTAACATATCTTCCTTCCCGTACAAAATGTCAATAGATGCCCCTCCTATACACAAATTCCCGCCTCTATCCAGTTCATACGAGTAACTAAGCGAAGAAAAGAGATCTGAAATCGTAAAAGAGGAGAAGAAATATTTCAAAGCAACCAATACAATTTCCAATACTTATCGTGATGGTCATGTGACGCTTTTTTGACACCATGCTATTGGTATTCTATCAGGTTCCGCTCCGCTATCTAATAAATAAATTATAATATTCACTTCGTTCAGTATAATCAAAATAGCGTATAGTCTAGCTTAAGCCTCCTCGTATAGTTGTCGCATAGTTGTTATGCTGATTTCATCCATGTCTTGTCGGTAATCAATGTCGTTGTCGTCGACCCATCTAGCAGGTGGTCTGTCAGCACTAACGTCTGTTTGCCCTGGGAGATCATTCAGTTCGGTTTGGGTTTCGGTGCTCCACTGCTGGACAGAGGCTCCTCTAATGAGCACCCAGCACCATGTCCCCTGTTCGTTGTTAAATTCATGACAAATCTCCTAATCAGCCAATGCTATCCAGTGCTGGACCGTCTTCATCTTGCTCAGAGGACGCTGGAAGCGCTAGGAGCGTCTGCCTGTAATCTTTCGCAGATAGTAGTCTTAGTCCCTCTTTGTAACCAATACTAAACCGTCGGAAAGCTCAAGGTCGCGCAGAGAGCAATGGAGAGGGCTATGTTAGGTATCTCTCTGCAGAAATGAGGAGATCTACGCTATTCTACAGCGATTCTAGCGTAATAACGTGTGGTCTGCGAGCACCACCACCGTTTCCTTAGGAGTCTATTCGTTTCGTTGGGGTGTTGGTGGCATTTACTTTGCTCATGATCAACAAGCCTGAGTCCAGAGTGGACTATGGTATCCAAGTCCACTTGTGAACAAAGGCCCCAGCTTGCCGCATCTGCCTGTAGTTTTCCATCATCGTCAACCTATATTAGTCGTCTGCTGGAAATAGGCTTCCCCTAATGAGCGGCAAAGCGCCCTGTCTTCAGCTTGCGGCATCCAGCATCTGCCTACAGTCTTTCGCAGTTCTTCGTAGATCGACATCCATCTTCATTTACTTTGTTACTTATATTAAACACCAAGTATTATGTAGTATTAACACAGTCTCACCTTACTACCCACATCTGAGTGTTCGTGTTGATGGATGGCATCGCTCCATCCAGCCATCACATGCAATATTTGTCCATTAGAAGCGGTGACGCGGTCAGGCCGAGATAATCTTATAACATAATCCAATGAGCCTTGTCGCGTTTACTCGTGTCGGTGAACGCATGGACTTTGATAAAGCAAGCGATGTTTTAGAGGTTTTATGTTCTGCTGTTTTTTTATGTATGTTTGTCGATTTTTCCGTCAATTTATGGCCGATTTAGGAAAATTGTCCGCTATTCTATAGAAGTATAGATAATGTCCTGAGGCGGCCCCAAAAAAATGTATTTAATCCACAGGGATCAGTAGGATTTTGTCCCGAATAACTTAAAAAAAGTGTAAATATCAATCATATCATCTTAGATTCATTTTGTTACGAGTTGGTAAATTGTCCGTTACGTATCTAAAGCATATTATATATAATGCAACTGCTGAATAACATATGAAATTATTCTTTTGCTGTTGAATCGATGACACATTTCCCTAGCGATATGTACTTTGAAAATACATAAATTTTACCGCATTATTATTATTAGTCAGCACTGTCCTCGTGGTAGCGATTGGTGAATCATTTTGGAATTTCATTAATTGACTACACGTCTTATGAAAGCAAAAATTAAATCTGTCTATCACCTTTACGACTGAAATTTCATAAGAGATCATTAAAATCACCTATTTAGTTACACAAGTGTAACTGCAGAATGAAAATATTGAATATGAATTCATTGAATTCATACTCCATACTAATATTATAAATTAAATTCGATAATAACTGTTTGTCTGTCTGTTAATTTTTCACGCATAAACGGCTGAACGGATCTTAATAAAATTTGGCACGGAAGTAAATGGTTTCTTGAAGAGGGCAATAAAGTTGTCATATTGATTTATTATCAAATTGCCGTCGTAAAAGAGAATGATAAATAAATTCCTTTTTTGTAGAACTTTTTCTTCGGTTAAAATAAAATATCGCATCAAACATTAATCCCATGGGGGCGCTACAACATAGGAGTGAAATTGTATCCGATATCCCAATCGTGTCGTGCGTGACGTCGTTTATGACGTCACTCTTGCTCAATTCTGACGTCATCACTGTCCCGTCTCCTTTCAGTCGAGAATTATCGTTAATTAACATTTTTGCTGTCCGTTCCTTGTTTTAAATTAACGTATAGACATAAAGACGTAAAATTTTATGTAGTAAAGTTGTATAGTCTGAAAACTGATCCAATTCGCCCTGAATTAGAGCGTGGGCGGGCGGCGCGCCCTACCCCCGCCGCGCTCTAACTTTACTTTTATTCATCCAATAAACCACAGTGTTGCTTACTGGCATGTCACGAACCCCCATACGTTATTGCATTCTTGATTTTATCTTACTGTCTTCTCTTTAGAGATTTATATTGCAGTAAGGAAATAAATGTGTAAAGAATTCAAAACTTTCGTTTAAAACTAGGTTTAGGGTTGCAGACATTTATCCTGATAAAAATACAGGCAATGACCTAACTACATAATGAAGTAGAGAAATTATAAAATAGTTGTTAATAAATTAAAGATTCGGTCTAATGATTGTAAAATCCTCGTCCTCAAAAGAACAGTTTTAATCACGTTCTTAGCTAAATCTATGGGTAACTGAAACCATGCCAAATGTATCAACAAGTCCCCGACTCCCTCATCTTACCTCCGGATGGTAGATTCAGTACGCCTAAGTAATTCGAATTACCCAAGTTCTGTGGTAATTTACCCCAGAGGGTGTCGATCGCGCAGCGCACTCGCGCCGGCCTCAGTCTGCCCGCGACCGTCGAGTAGGTCACACGTGTTTTACTAAACATTCGTTTGCAAATCGCGAAGTAAATCCCAACGTTTAACATCAGTGTTTCTGTGCTGTGGTTTGATTACTGATAAACCTTGTTTTTATTCCGGTAAAGGAATAACAAAGCCTGGGTTTCAGGCGCCTGAAAAGGTTAAAATGTCGTACCAAAAGATGCTAGAAATTCTTGAATTGGGAAACTTTGCTATCGATTTTGACCGTCAAATAAACATTTGATTACCGAAACTTCTCATTCAGCCACCAGACGTGATGAATGGACTGCCAGTGTATTTTTAGCAAATTGCGAGCAGTTTAATTAGATGACATTAACCTCGCGTGTTGTGAGATACTCGCTTAATATCATTGTTTTGCCTTTTAGTATACAACTTTGAATGATTTCCCATGTGACGTCGTTATGAGCATTGTTTTATGCCAGAGGTCTTAGCATCTTCTATTACGCTTTACGTTGACATATTAGTTCTAGACAATTTAATGTGATAATTCCTTACTTTCAGTTACCTATATGAATATGCTTATCCTTAATGTAAAATTTACGACCCAAGCATGTCTATTCTATTTATGTCACCCTTATCGAAGTCTAAAAGCGTTCTATCATCACATTACGCTCTCTTATTAAGTCTACTTGTAATAAATCAGAAACACATGTCATGTGATAGCAATTTTCTCTCTACTACGATAATATTTTCAGAGTACCTACGTACCTATTTGTTATTCTCATTGTCCCCGTGCGATCTTGCGTGGAGATTTATCATTCTCATGGGACTATGCTATCTGAGACAATATCAATGTTATCATTGATATTGAAAAGAAGTAGATATTTTTATATAAGATCAGAGTTACTGAATAATAATTTTGTGCATTGTCTAATAAAAAATCCGAAATTGCCAAAAATTAAGGCCGAGTTTGCCTATACAAAGTTGTAGCCCTACCTAAATGCTGAATATGTTTAAAGACGAGCCAATACTGACATAAGTAATATGCCTACGTTACCCTGTATTTACCATGAACTTTATATTATTAAAGTTATGAAACAAGCTATACAAGTTTCCATTCAAAAAAATATAATTCTCACTCGCATTCTTTTGACATTCAAATAAAGCCTATCAACCTGCTATTTCAAAATCACAATCTTAATCCCCACGTCCCCTTGTTCTATCCCCACGTTTTCACAATACAACGTGATCTCAATGTAATCCATATGTAGTTCATGAAATCCGAGCATATTGCTGCAATTCTGTGATACACAGGATTTACTATTATTGCTTCTGGAACCATTTCTTTTGACCCTGCTCAATACACGGTCAGGTTTACTATTATGTTAAGTTTATACCTACACTTTCACGACTAAAAACCTGGGGCTTGTATTTTTTAACAAACGTATCGCGTTCCATTTCTGGACAACGATCTCCCCCGAATCCTTGTGAATATTTCATCCAGTAAATTGCCACATAGTGGCTTGCTGTTGTATGTACATAACCGTCAATTTCGCTTCCAAATAGAAAAGTAAACTCGAGGGGATTTGTTGTGTACCATTTTATGATAATTATGTTCATGAGCATCGCTATCTGAGTCATAATTTCTACATCGTTGCTTTGCGACATCAGCTACTGGTACATTTTTTTACTACGTTGCCTTTAATATCTTTTTTTTACATCCTCTAAGTATATGGTTCTCTTCGCAAATTTTATAAGGGTTACAATATGAAGTCACTATTTTATTTTTCTTTAAACTATTCTTTAAACCCAGGTTTTATTCAGTTTTCAATATTTTATCTCCGATGTTCTCCATTTCGTTAACACACGTATTGCAAACTGTTTTCATTGCTACAATTCACAAAGCCTCAAGAATGTTACTTTACAATGTTTTATGCTAATGAGCAATCTTTCATCATCAGCATGCAGCTACCCAGATTCTGTACATCTCAAATACCCTGTAATTCCTCATGGTCGTTGTTCCTTCACGCTAGTTACTGCATTCAACTCGTGAATATTACTAGTTTCAACCAATTTGCATCTTTCATGAGCCACAAGTGTACATTCAGCGTTATATGCAAACTATTCTAACACTTTCCTTTTAATTACATCTCTGCACGCTATCAAAACGTAAAGTAAATTGTTTGAATGTTTTCTTTCAAAATCTCTTACATAGCTTGATTAGAAAGACTTTAATTATATTAACGAACTCTGTGGCGCATTGAGTGAAGTTCCACCTGCGACGTTAGAGGTTTGCAATGTACTTAGTATTTCAGGTATCTAGTATAGTACCCATATCACAAGCTCTGCTTAGTTTGGGGCTGGATGATGCTGTGTGAACTGTTCATTTTTTATATGCATAGTATGTATATCATATTCAATATCCTTGCTATTTATGTTCTTGCTTCAAACTTTCCACGCCTCGCGTGGAAAAGTTTCTTATTCTTCTAATGTCAGATGTCGAGAAACTTTTTCAATGGCTTCAGCAATGTTTCGAACTTTATATCAGCGCTTAAACTTTTTCTTTTGATCTTCAACTTTTGCACATGTAAGGAATATATTATATCTATGGATACATAGTGTTTATTAATAGAAGGCACTTATATCTAGGTATATCTATGTAATTTAGAACCCTTATGGAGATAGTCCTGAATGATAATTCTATCCCAGTTCTTTACGTCATCTTGAATTCTTGATGTTAGGTCGGTATGGGTTCATACATTTTATATACTTAACTGATTTAACACAAAACTGAAATACTAGTGCCACTCTGGTTTTCATTCAATGATTCATTTACCTACAAATTTTATCATGCTGTGCTGATGTCACCTTAAACACAAGTACAATGTGTGTAGTAATGTACCTACCTACCTAATGATAGTTTTCGCGACAATATTGCTACCAATTAAGTTGCTGAATACTGCTTGTAGGTATACTCTAATAATGACTTGTTTGTCGGATTTATAAACATAAATTACCTTTACGTTTGTAAGTTTAAAAAAATTGGTTGTCTGTAAAGTCGGTTTACTGACGATAGTTGAACGTGACAACGCAGACGCATCGCTCACTCAAGTAGGAGAGAGACGGATGTCGAGCGCTCTCGCTTGCACTTCAAGCCTTACATGGAACGCCTCAGAGCGAGGTAACGCCGCATGACGAGGTAACGCCGCATGACGTCATGTTTTTTCGTGCGTGCAGCCGGCTCTATCGAATTATAAGACGTTGTCACGTCAAAAAAAATAACGTGTAAGAAAAGAACTAGGTAGGTACAATGAATATAATCAAAAATAGTGCATATAGAAGTAGCTGTTTCCTTAAAATAAGACAGTCTCTCACATACACTGCAAACCACTGTTTTACAGCTAGTACCTTGTAAAAGTAGGCAAATTAAATTCAATCCGTAGTATAGGTATTTAATCGTTAACGTGAACAATTACTAAAAACAATCGTAAAAAGTTAAGCACCGTGGTTCGAAAGCTAATCATGATAAAACCTAACCATTTACTTGCTTGCTTGCTAGGGGAGGCCTACGTCCAGCTGTGGACTAATATAGGCTGATGATAATGATTTACTTACTCACGCTTACCAATAAAATGTGCTGCAACGACTGAAATGCAATAGGTACTTAACTTACTGCAAATAATAAAAACCATTGCAAAACCTCCGTAGAACTTCATGCTTGTATTGTTGTTTTCCGTTTCAAATGGTATCAAGGCACTGACGGTGGAAACCAGGTAGGTAATTATTCAGCAGCCTGAAGATGACACTGATATCATTGTGATCCTTCTACTTGGTAGATAAGAATAAGAAGAATAGGAATAAATTTATTACAGAGTAGATTTCATGGTAGGGTGCTCCCATGGTGATAATAGTTATATTACTGTAAAAACTTTCGTAGTTTGACGAAATCATTATGAATGTAAGCGGGTTAACTACGGACCTAGTTTGTGTTTAGGAACCCCAACGTTTCATCCCTTAACGAGGGACTTCATCAGGGTGAGTGAGTACCAATATCAAAGTGGTTTATTTCCTTTACACCTTACAAGACTCTTGGACATGTCACGAAATTCTAATAACATAAGTAGAACTAGGAAATAAAGTTATCATTTTAATTTTAAAAGACCTAAAGTAAAGAAGCGAACAATAAAAAACCTTTACCTTGTTATGAGTATGTTGTTTGTTAGTATTCGAGCTGGAGCATAACTCGTACCCATAACACAAGCTCTGGTTAGCTTCAAGCTAGATGATGCTGTGTGAATTGTCCAGCATTATTTAATAAATAATAATAATAAATAATAAATAAATAAATGTGTGGTCATGTTACATGCTTCTACCAGTTGTTGTACGTTTTATTTTACCATCGATCAGGTAATAGTCGCCGTCGCGATGACGGCGAATATCTGATTGATGGTTTTAATGAGAACTTAGGGCTAGTTATTGCTATTATGTAAATAACAAATGGGTGACGAGCGTGCTACATTAAAGGTAAAAATATGTAAGTAACTGTGTTTAAATTGGTAGGTACAGTCAGCTGCACAGACATGTATACACTTCCAAGGTTTAACTTTTATTTTACTCGGAACTTTTCAAATAAAAGGCCACGCACACGTTTTTCGTACAAAGTAATCATCGTACTTGTCAGAATGCGTACATAAATTATCACAATTACTTTACACTTACTATTTGGTCAAATTGAAAACTTGGGGAGTGTATACATATTTTTGCAGCCGACTGTATTTTGGGAATGAAAAACTGTCTATACATCCATGCACTTTATCCAAACAACAAAATGCTAGAAATGTTTGATGTTTCCTTCCTTAAAAAGAACAAAAGCTTTCAAATTGAATGTGTTGCAGTTGCAGACACTACTCCTCGATTCTCCTCTTAACATTATTACTAAAAGAAGTCTATAATTCTAAAGTATCTAGCGTGTAAACAAACCTTTTATATGAGATTCTTGCCACGACCTTGGATGCTTCACTGGTTAATCAGTGAACACATCAATCTAATTCATTGAGCATCCTGGCGACGACATGACCTTACATGACCACCATGAATGACATTCATAATCATCTTCATCATTCTTAATCAGCTAGGTCATGGAATAATATATAGCAATGATTTTGATGAGACGTAAACGTATAATATTTTGGCAATTTTTCAAAGCAATCTCAGTTTTTTTTAATCTTCTTAGTACTGCATTACATCGAGAAGAATGACTATAGGTGGAGCCGCCTCCATCCAAAATATAAACTCAGTTTGCTCATTTGTATGTAAATGTAATTTTATTTCACGTTTAGGTATATTCCGGTCGTAACAACACGCGTGTCCGACACGCTTGAATTCACATTCATTTGTTTCACAATGTAACTCATCTGTTTCACCGCCTTGCATATCCTTTGCATCCACAGTAGCAGCTCTTCCGTTTACATTAGATAACATAAAATTTGTTTACGTTCTAATACTCGCGTAGTCTGTACCAGTCGTTTCAGTGTTAACATCTCTAGAAGTTCCTGGTTTATAAAACTTTTTTATATTTACTTTATAATATACTTTACATTTGTTATTGAAATAAAACCAGCCAATTGAAATACAGTTTCAGATCTGTTTAGAACTCGCGTATTCCGTGTTTATAATCTAACACCTGTTTTTCTTCCCGGAACTGTTTTATTTTCGGATATTCAATAAACATCCTCAATGTTTACTAGTGTTGGTAGCTTTTTGCGCGAAGCTTCTCCGTGTAAATATTTGTATGGTAATAGCCGAACGTAATATTGGCCAGTAAGGAACCCAACTCAAGAATTTTAGCTATGTACGTAAACAATATAAATAATGCAGGGTCGATAAGAGTCATATAACTTTGTACGCAACGAGTATTACTCACGGATGATGATCTAAATATAATCATACATCGTATAAAACGTGAATATAAAATACTTTTGTAGCATCCGTGACGCATACACAGTAATACAATTATAACAAGTAGTCCTCCTTTTAGAACAAAGCGGCACTGAACTTAAAACTGCAATAAACAATTGAACTATAATTTAACGATACTTTTAAAAAGTACAATAAACACTTTCGTGAGAGAACTTTAAAATCTCCAGAGCTATAGAATCGATGTGCTTGACGAAAAGGACAAAAGCAAGTGTACCTATATAAAGTGTTATAAAAAGTGTCATAATGGCTATGGACACAATGGCGGTCGAACTGCCCGATCTGACCACACACGCTCCAGGGCCTCCAGCTGAAGAAACTGCCGAGGAAAAGTGAGTATTCACACAAAAGAATTGAAACCAAAATCATCACACTAATATAAAAAATGCGAAAGTTTACATGTATGTATGCTCTTCTTCACGCCACATCTACTAAATGTATCAGGCTGAAATTTTGCATAAATCTATATAGAGCTAGAATAGGCTACTTTTTATACCATAAAGCAGTTCCCATTGGATAGAACTGACCTAGTTTTATCCCAGAAACAACGTGTGCGATGCCACGGACAGAAACTATAATGAAATTTTACACCTGATTTTCCGCCTAATATTTTCCAAAACTTAATACGTGAACTACGACTTGATCATGACCATCATCATCAGCCCGTATACGTCTACAGCTGAACATAGGCCTTCCCCACCCGACGCCACGAATACAGTTCCTGAGCCGCCTCCATCCAGCGACTCCCTGTGACCGCTACAATGTCGTCGGTCCATCGAGTGAGGTCTTCCCTCACTCCGTGGAGCATTGCATCGCGGTCGCCACTCGAGAACATTTACTCCCCGACGGTTATCGGTTCAGCGAGCTATATGGCCTGCCCATCGCCACTTCAGCTTGCTAACTTTGAAAGCTATACTTAATCATAATCATGGTTATTATTGTCCTAGTTAATACCGTTAGGTACACATAGGAACTTTACATGTTTACCGATATTGATTTCCCGTCCCTCGGTGAACAAAACAAGGTAAATACTTATTTTGTTAACGATTATAATAACTAAATGTTCCGTTAACAGATATTTTATTTAAATTATTTTTATATAAATTTATAAGTAATATAACGTGTTCTTGAGTGGAGACCACGACTCGGCGAACGTGGTGTAGGACGCCCTCCGGCAAGGTGGCATGACGACCTGCGAAATACTGCAGGCAGATTCTCGATGCGGCAAGCTGATGAGAGCGTTATGGCGCTCATTAGGGGAGGCCTATGTCCAGCAGTGGACTAACATAAGCTGATGATGATGATGATGAAATTTATAAGTCATGAGTAGCTACTTTATTGCTCGTATTTTTATTCATGAATATTGCACGTGCAATGATGTTGTCCTTTGTCCTAATGATTACTGTACTGGTAGGTACCTCACCTACCATAATTTAAATGTATCGTATTGCAAACATTCACCTTACGATAAACATAACTCAGGGTCTTAAATTCTATAGGGCTTGGTAACAAACTAGTCGACCAATCAACCACCTCCAACACAAAATTCAACATTTCAAAGTAAACAAACCATCGATATAAGTAAACTTCGGAAGCATGGGTACTAGCTTCTCGAAAGTAGGTGCAATTAGGTCCACCCACCTCAGTCATAGTCGGACCGGCCCGCGGTGGCGGCGCTGCCGGCGTTCGTGTTTTGCGTGCGTATTGTTGTCTCGGTCGCATTTCGGTCTAGGGACGTCTTCCATCTTTGTTGTTCATTAGGTAATTATATGGCAAATTGGAAATAGCGTGTCTTCGTGTTAGGTTGTAAGTAACACAACGTACGAAGGAAGTGGAATATGTGCAGAATTTAACTTAGATCTATGAAACAAACACTAGTAGCTTTTACGAGAAATTTGCTTGTATCCGGAACAGTAATATAGGCTATTCATAAAGCGTAGCTCGTTTGCCTAGGACCGTTTGATTTATGATCCTTTGCGAGGTTCTCTAAGTAGGTCAGAACTCCCTGGATGACGAACTTGGGTATTGCATTATTCGTGTTTGTTTTTGTTGTTCGGTTCTTCCGACTTCTGTTCTGGCTTAACAAGATGACCTGAAAACGCTTCGTTATGATTATGAAGTAATGATTTTTACTAAACTACTACATTTACGATATTGACAGTAGTAAGCGCTTCATTGGTTTAGTTTGTAACCTTCTGAGACTTAGTACTAGGTATCTCTTAAAACTTTTAAAATCCATGATCATTGACACTAAAGTCATTACGGGATAGGTATTTATCATGATTTGAGTTTTATGTGCCGAATTATTGGAAAGCTCAAAACTCAAATCATGGTAAATATCCCGTTTTAAATATCTTTAGGTAGGTACCTATCTCTTTTGATCTTTTGACATATTATGTATCTCTTTCAAAAGTAGATTTTTAAATTTCCGTTTCAAGTTCGGCTAAAAATGCACCATGAATTTATAATTAAGTATTATTATTTTGTTTACATGACTCTAACGATGGCCATTTACAGCTGATCCAGTTATCAATTTATCTATTTATGTATGTACCAATATTCCTTAGTTCCTTGGTTATTTTCTATCTTGTCTGTTTTATGGCCTTGAATTATAACATAGGCACCACATATTGGAACCCTGTATATTCAAATTGACATTTCCAAGTGTGCCTTGTGCTCCTACAGCGAATAAATGAGTATGAGTAATGGTTTTATTCAAAAACCGTTCTCGTTCGTGTATAACAATATACTAGATATACAGTACATACATACGCGTAACCTCTTGCAAAATTGCATTCGCTCAACCACACAGATCCAATTTATTTTCTAGTACTAGACAGTACCAACTGGTGATGGCAGTGTCAACGAAAGTAATTTTTTAAATTGTTCTCGCTCGGCAGTCCATTTTTAATTATCGCTTATCGTGCTGGGTGCCGTTTCATTCGTTTGTTTTACTCGAACGCTGTTTTGTTTTCACTCTCGCTTTTATTTGGTCACATTGTGTTGTATGTACGTTTTCTCATGGAACAATGGTGGTTTGACATAATTCCAATTTCTCAACTTAGTATGGCTTATCCGTTTCGTTTCTTCCATTATTTAGATTGACTATTCTTAGAATAGTCCATACCACCATGAAAATAGTTTGGATTCAACAATACTGTAGAATACTATTCTAAAGTATTGTTGAATCCAAACGACGATATGGTAACAAAATAATCGAAACTATGCACCTACTCGTACCCATCGGTAACTTTATCCCATTGTTTCGAATTCCCACGAACAAGAACAACCATACATTCTGCCCACTTGTCGAGATCACGTTGATTCGCCTCAGGCTTTGCTTCACAATAGAATTTACAACAACTATTCCGCTTTACTTCTATACTAGCATCTACCTGCGGCTTCGCACGCTGTTCCGGGATAGAAAGTAGCCTATTTCCTTCTCCGGGATACCATCCCTGATAGCCATATTGGCTTTTATCTCACGCTGGACACGCGGGTGGGGGTTCAGTGGTAGAATTGTTCTGCAGGATACGCTGCTGCCCGCCGCCGGTGGATATCCCATAGTAGCCTCTTACGACACCCGCTGGAAGATTTGGGGTGGTGCAGATTCTAAGCCAGCACCACACAGCAATCTCCCCTTGCTGTTCAATACACACATTGTTCTCAAATTACGCCTGACTCGTCCTACGCATAAATTATTTAGCTGTGCCTAGTCCCGAATTGTCCAATAAACGGAGTAGACTGCGGTCTCTATTTATTATTAGTTTGGGATCTACGAACTACGAATAATAAATAATCTGTGACTTCTTTTGTTTCTTGTAAGATCTATTAAACCGGGTACGGACCGGTGTTGGGGGCATTACGTAAAGTTACACAAGTTACTCAGCGAGCGTTCGTGCAGTCAGTACGGGGAAACAAAGCGCTCGCAAAGAACAACGAGATGGATTTTAGCACACGGCGTATCATGCTTGCTGCGATTGGTACATTACGCCCCGTAACACTGGTCTGTACCCAACTTTAGAAGCCTCCAGGTGGAATATTGGTCTTCTATCTGCCCCTATTCCACCTTGAAAGAGCCGGCAGAGCATAATTTCTATCCAATTTCCTCCAATTTTCATTTCGTTTACTCAACTTACACTCGCCTGCATTGTCTCGCGAGGAATGGTACTTTCGGGTCAAACCCCTGCGTTTGAAGTGTTATTAATTTAAGTACTATGTAATTTTTTTAAATGAATACAATAGGTACAATATACAATCTAGAATTCCGTTTAACCACATTTTCTCTGATCTCTGGTCTCATAAATCATAATCCTTAATTTCTACCTCACGTCTACAGCCTATATTGGTCCACTGCTGGGCACAGCAGGCCTCCCCTTGATTTATCAGGGGGAGGGGCCCCCCCATGAGATAAAAGCCAATATGGCGTAAACGCCTTATTGGCTTATTATCTCATCATATTGCTTATAATTCCCACGCTGGGGCATGCGAAGTGTAGAACACAAGTAAATACCTATTCGGCCCCAACACCGAGAGACAATTTTGTGATCTTTTCAGTATCGTGTATCCAGAATTAGAGAACGACCTTCGCCTACTAGATAACAAAAGGTCAATGCCAATAATGTCATCGTGCCCTTTGGCACCCCTCGAGTCCTGAGCTTAGACTGTTTTTACTGACTACAGAAAAAGGCAAATCAATTTCGCTCTACTTTTCATAATTCTTTCTTTCTATTTTAATTTTTTGACCGGTGTACCTTCATGATTAGACATCTTATGCGACATGACCACTTCATAAGTAACATCGTAGAAGGAAAATTTGAAGGAAGACGAGGAAGAGATAGACTTATAATTAGCTATATGAGTCAGATCAAGGAGAAAGTCGCTGTCATTTCGTATAAAAAGTAAGAAGTAAACTGCTCTTAACTCCACATGGCATTGGAGAGAGAAAAGTGGAGGAAATTACATCGACAAGAGCTAGGCTCATTTATAATAATAAATTAGTACCTACATTCATTTTACTCTGTTTAAAATAAATAAATATTCCTAGACGGTTTGATTTAGCAACTTCTAACCCCAAAGTAAGCAGAGATTGTGTTATGTGTACCAGATAGCTGATATCCATAATACTTTTTAACCCAGACCGAAGCCGGAACAAATATCTACAGATCAAACAAACATTTTCCCCGTGGCGGGAACCTTCAGGCGGGCTCTCACCCACTCCACGAACGTCGTCTGTATAAAAAATGTTATCCTCAAAAAATTTCGACTTCGACGAGACTTGATCCCGCAACCTTTGGGACTTCCTTCGGAATCTAGCGCCGTTAACCGTTAGCGTTACCTCGAGTGAGCTTACGAATAACAAAAATTGTATAAAATATTGTCGATAACCTTTATGTGACTAACATTGTACCCTTCCATTCACGAATAGTGGTATTTACTTTCCCATTAGTGGTGAAATCCGTCCTCGAGTCATTAGCGGCACTTCACAGTACACTCTGAGCTTCTGATTGCGTGTTTGTGGTGGAACCGTGGCTTCATATGGACACGGTGTAATAATCGCAGACAGGGTATATTTCCTTGAGGGTGCGACATTAAAATAGAATTAATAAATGATGATAGGTAGTTAAAAAATCTACGGGGATACAATTTTTATGAGACCACCTCGGGGTCATTCTCTGTACAATAGCGAAATAGTTTTCAAAATCGGTCTATAGTTGGTGGAGAAATCGACGAACACACATAAAAAAACATACATAGCCGAATATAGAACCTTCTCCTTTTTTCGAAGTCGGTTAAAAACCGTGGCGGTCACTACGTAAGAATCGACCCCTCCAACTCAACCCCTTGATGTCGTAAGAGTCGACTTAGGGAACCTACCAGAGGAAGGGCAGCAGCTTCCTCGCTTGTATTTTTAACACCTACTGCGATCACCAAACGGCCTGCCAAGCGTGGTGGTGGTGATGGCAAAACCCCAGCAGTGGACGTAGATAGGTATGAGTGCTGAGGAGGAGGAATAAAAAACTATCCTCACCTCAACAGCCTGTATTGGTCCACTGCTGGACGCAGGCGCCCTGATAAACCTCTTATTGGCTTTTATCGCATGGGGCAATGCCCATAATCCCCACGCTGGGCATGCGGGTTGGGGATCGTAGTTTGGCGCTGCTGCCCGCCCCCGGTGGATATCCCTTAGTCGCCTCTCACGACACCCGCGGGAGGAGTCGGGGTGGTGCAAATTCTAAGCCGGCGCCACACAGCTAAAACAAAAGCTTAGCAAAAAGCTATCTAAAGTAAGGAATCAGACGAGACTTGAATCCACACCCTTCTGTCAGATTCGTTCTAAGTTACACCACAAAATATTGTTAAAAATGCTTCAATATAATTTCCTATCCTACTTAAAGCACAGTTTTGTGCTATTCCGTTAGATGAAATCCACTGCTAGACCCCAAAATAGTTGATCAACTACCTATTTATTCACTAATCTACCTACTAATCATAACAAGGTCGTATTTGGTACCTTCCAGTCAAATAAAACCTTTGAAACTATCATAGTTATCAACACTAAAAGCATGAAAGTTGTCTTCCATGTGGATAGTACATTAATATTTGATCATTTATTATTGGTTCTTTGAGTTCTCCAATATTTCGGCAGTTAGCTTCCAGTAAGATTTGTTCAACCAGCTATACATGCATATAGACACTATAATAGGTCCATAAAAATGTGAAACAGCCAAGTCAGGCCATGTTCGTCTGGCGTCGCGCCTCTGCGCCGCCCGCCCATTGACGTGTGACGTCACCCGCCCTGACGACATCCAGCTCCCACTTTACCTACACTTGCATTATCGAACGTATTCTTGGGATGTTTTCTAGAACAAACCTAACAATTGTCCAGCATTATTTATTTATTTAATTGTTCATACTTGAATATGAATTCGAGTAATACTATTCAGCTATGCCCAGGGATTTGATCTGTAGTGGTAAGATTATCACCTTTATTAACAAAATTAGTTACGGTGATTGATCGAAGGAATTCTTCATAGCTATGTATGTTTTGTTCCTTTGTTCTCAAAAGGATAGACGGTACAGCTGTTATTAAGTATCGATAGTTCGTCTCTATAGGTACTTGAGTATAAAAGTGGAATCATCAAATTACTAAGTATATGATATTTAAATAAAATTAGCTAGTTTAAAAAGTCTATTTATTCCGTTTAGTTTGATAAGTCAACAGTGGTACCTATAACAAAACATAGTAACTTACAGTCTATTGCATTATAAATTCAATTGTAATGCGGTCATTGAACTTCGCTTTTGAAATGATCACGACCACAAACCAACTTCATAGTTTAAACATAGCTTTACTTACATTTAAGTCTACAGACAGTTTCACATATTTATGTCGACTTATGTCGATTTATGTTACATTATAATAAACTAGCTTCTGCCCGCGGCTTCGCACGCGTTGTTTGTATGGAAACGTTTTGAGGTTATTTCTATCCCATGGGAACTGATTTATGGGATAAAAAGTAACCTATGTTTGATTCCAGGCTTAGAGCTAATTTTGACGTGAAGACGTAACAAACATCCATCAAAACTTTCGCATTTGTAATGTTAGTGTGAAGTGTGATTAAAGAACCGCTCTGGTCGGTCTCCAATGATACAATTTCCTCCTTTTCTCTCGAATGCAATGTATTTTACTTCTTTAAACGACATGACAGCGATTTTCTCCTTGAGCTGACACATATGGCTAATTCTTGGTCTTCCTGTTCCTCGTCTTCCTTTTACTTTTCCTTGTATGACGTTACTTATGAAGTTGTCATGTCGTGTAAGATGTCCAATCATTCTCCCTCTTCTATTTTGATGATTGGATGATTGGTGTTAATCTACAACCTTTTCTCCTCAACTCTTTTCAACACCTTCTCACCTTCTCATGAGTAACCTTCTCCATTCATCCTGTGACATAATTTTTACATTACTATTATTATAACTAGCCTGTAGGATCCCGCTGTAGCTACAGGGCAAAGGCATCCTTTTCCTCTTTCAATTTATCTCTTTTGTTATATATAATAAATAGTTCGACATTATATGACACTGTCCTCGAACTTCGAAGATCTCTGTAATACTGATGGTACTGGTCTTCAATGCATATATACATAATTTGTTAGTTAATCACTCATACTATTTTCGCCGGTCATTAATTCATTTTCCTCTGGTTTTATACGTGTTCCATTCATTCGAAACTTCGCCACTAAAGATATATATCTCTTTCTTGTAGCTTTCTCTGCAATGGCTGTGTATTTTTTATTCTTTCTACGCACAAGATGCTCACCAAATGACGTAGCATCTATTCCTTCTACGTCATTGAAGTATTTCCGACCAACAGTCGTATACGCTTCATGCATAAATAAGGAACCCTACTCATTCGTTAGCTAAAAATAAACTATATCTGTTTACGCTCAAGATCCCAAGAAGATAGATAGACCTACCTACATTGAGGAATAGGAACATTTCTAAAAAGACGCCCTATTTTATATGTTTATGTACGTAGTTTCTACAAATTTAAAAACCTAGCGTCTAATTCCTTGAGATGTGGTATTCATCATCATCAGCATATATTAGTCCACGGCTGGACATAGGCCTCCCCTAATGAGCGCGACAGCAGCGCCCGATGTGGTGATGAATATTACTTGTGGACTGAAATATGCACCATATTTGTATTTTCTTTATTAATCAAAAACTTATTCTATTCTTATTTCTACGACACTTTACACCATATAAGGTTTGTCTAGTGTCGACAGTTACAGCGAGTTGCCACACATTTGGCATGAAAGTATACATACATAATATATAAACCTTATCATATCACAAATATACTAAGTACACCTAACATTTTCAGCGATTGACACACCCGCGGCCTCCCTCGCGTATTTTCGGTATAATAAGTAGCCTAGTGTTTAAGTTAGGCTACTTTCTAAGTGTACCTATACCAAATTTCATCTTAATCTGTTTAGTAGTTTTGGAGATCGTAGGTAAAAAAATATTAACATTTCACAAACTTTCGCATTAACGAGTATAATATTAGTAGGATAGTACTTTTAAGACTTTAATAGGATTGAATTCGTGGTGTTAAAGGTCTATTTATAAATAACCAATGAACGTGTTTAAAGGAACATTTATCGGTTCGTGGTTTTAAAAGCAAATTCACTTCCTCTCATTAAGATACCACCTTATTACCGACCCGACCTTGGTTTCACCGACTTCAATTAAACTGGACAAATATTTGCAGTCGTTTATTTGTTCATATTTTTTATTATACGTTAAATATTATGAATATACAGCACCCATCCGCATAGGTGCGTTGACATTGCAAAGAAGGTTTTATTTACTTACATATTTTTATAGCGTTATTTCCAGCGACTGGTATATTATACCTAAAATAATATGCTGTGCATTTTGGCATTGAAACTAAAATAATATTATCTCGGTAGGTACTGGTTCATAAACTCGGTCATGGTTGTCGCTGTTTCGATCATTATTACCAAAATAAAAGTCCTTGTTTATGGAAGTAGACTTATAGACACCTACCAAAACTGTTTCCACCTTCATCAAAATTTCATGTCCCACCAAAATGATTAGTCAACCCCAAAATAGAACTCTTGGTTGACCGATAGATCAATAACCAATTCATCTTGACCTGTGTCTCAGGTATGACAGCTGTTGGTTGCCTTTGGAATTTGGTTCAATGGTTACGTAGCTTTTTGTGCCAAGGGCGAGTCTAACTAAATTTAATAATATCACACAAATCAAAAACAACATGATTTTAATCTAATGGAAGGAGAAAATTATATTCTTTTATTATACTAGTTACGAGTATATCTAGTCTCTCACAAAACATGCTAAAGACAATGCTAATTTATTCTAGTTTCACGTGACTTACCTATAGTTAAGTACCTATACAATTTGTTAGTAATTTCACGGATAACTAAGCGTAAAAAAGGTTTCCTAGCTTAGTCAATAGATAAGTCTATCATATTGTCTTAAAAATGTTTGCCTATTATTTGGTTTTAAGAAGGTTTATTAAAGAGCTCTTCCTCTGATAGAAATGTTTGTTGGTTTTTGAAGATATTATAGGCAGGCGGCCACGGAGAGCCTTTTTGGAGCCTTAGAGCTAGCTTAGATGAAATTATTGAGTCCAATGCGAAAAAATGAGAGCTCACGTCATATGTTTTGTGCCATGTATAAATACTGAAGGTTATTGATTTGGGACTTGCCTGTTATGGTTTTTTCATATTCTAAGGCTTGTTACATTTTCGAGTTTAAAACTTTTAAATCCATCATGGTTATCAACACTAAAGTCATTTACAACCGGATATTTACCATGATTTAAGATTTGAGCTTTCCAATATTTGCCCTCAGTTATTCCGTGATCATGGCGCATGAAACTGTGCCGAAATTGGAAAGCTCAAAACTCAAATCATTTGCGAGATTATTTTTAGCAAACATTACGCCATGATCGCCTATACCGGACACAAACAGGCGATCTTTCAGCATTACCAAGCTCACGGTCTGTCTCCTGTTGTCCTCAGATACGAGAGGCTGCTCCGCCGCGCGCGCACAGAGGACCTCAGCGAAGTGTCAGGCATCGGCTGCCTGTACCAGAGCGGCGTGGACCGGCTCGGCAGGCCCGTCGTGGTGTTCATCGGGAAGTGGTTCCCGATTGGAGATATCGACTTGGAGAAGGTGAGTTGTCTTACAAGATTCATGCAGATAGCAGTGGTAGCTTACCAATTTAATGCCTTCATTTCGAAACAACGGATTGGTACCGATTGTGAACTGTTTAGCTACAGCCGTGAAAAGGTAACGAACAGGCAGACATTCTTACATTTCCGGGAATAGTGTGGTCGTAGAACCAACAACCGTTGGGGTAAAGTAAAGGCGTTCTTGAGTGGAGACCGCGACTCGACAAACGTAGCGTAGGACGCCCTCCAGCCAGGTGGGATGACGCCCTGCGAAAGACTGCAGGCAGATGCTGGATGCGGCAAGCTGAAGATAGGCGCTCATTAGGGGAGGCCTATGTCCAGCAGTGGACTAATATAGGTTGATAATGATGATAATGAGCGTACGGCGCGAACAGAAGCTCATAAATAATATTCAGAGTCGGCAAGCTCTGCCCGACTTTTCCGAGCCTCTATCAAACTTTAGCCGATGAAAAACACAAGCTGCAGCACATATACCATCCTCACCTCACCTCAACAGCCTATATTGGTCCACTGCTGGACCCAGGCCTCCTCTGATTAGCGCCTTATTGGCTTTTATCACATAAGGGGGTAATGCCCATAATCCCCACGCTGGATATGCGGGTTGGGGATCGCAGTTCGATGCTAGATTTGTTCTGGATGAGGCGCTGCGGCCCGCCCCCGGTGGATATCCCTTAGTCGCCTCGTACGACACCCGCGGGAAAATTTGGGGTGGTGCAGATTCTAAGCCGGCACCACACGGCAACTATATAATATTCTCAGCTATAACTGAGTACTTTGATACAAACTGCGTAGTATATCGACCGACAGGATTATAAACTAGATGTGACTAGTACAACCGAGTGGTACGAAACCTACCTTACTTGCATGTCAGCCAGCCTAGGTCAAGGTGACTGTATCAAATGGCATGACATTTGACTGCTTTTACCACCGGATTTATTATGAAATGGAAATAGATATCAATTTGGTATTTTTAGATGTGTTTTATACCTGCTTTTTGAATACTTACTAGGAACTTCTAGGAAATATTATATTCAGTAGGGTTCTACTGAAACTTGCGTTTCCGCTAAAGCGGAGGGCTGAGCTTTTGTTAATTCCGGAAAATTAGTTTCAATTGACGCACGACATGTTTTGCAAGATTTAATATTGCCTATTCCCAGTAGTTTTATTCTGTAGTTATGTACAGAAGTACTACTGTACTGGACATAAATTAACCCAGTAGATAGAAAATTCTTTATTGCACTTATAGATAGAAACAATACAACAAAACAGCTTAAAAACTAAGTGACAAGTGGCGGTCTTATCGCTCAAGAGCGATCTCAGACAACCGTGAATCTCTTCACAAATCCTTGCTACACTCAAAACTACCGCGAGCTCTCCACTCCTTCATTACAATCACGATTGTCTTGTGACGCTGCTTGACACCATGTTAATGGTACTCGTAATTCGGTTGCATTTCAAAGTTGGATGGAACAAGTTAAAAAGGTACTCCTACCCAAAAAAGTTTTATTGTTATAGTTACTAAAGTAACACACGTTGCAAGGGTTAATTATTTAAAATTTGGGAATATACAAACAACAAAGATCAGAAAAAACTGACCCGGCACGGCATTATATTAATTTATTCCACCGGTACATGTTTATACACTTGATGTCGTTATAATCTAATGTACTGTTGCTTTATTAACCATCTCCATACTCAATTATGATTATTTTTAAAACACACAAATTTTTTGAGAGAGATGTGTGTATCGAGTGATCGATTCGAAACACTCTAACTTTAACCTAAAACAGAGTTAACCATAGTTTAACTCTGTTTTACCTAGGTACTTCTTTTACTCTTCAATAGTCTGATCAGACAGAATCTGAAAGCAAATTGTAGGTACGCAGCTACTGATAAATGGCAATTAAACAACGCTCTCTTTTCCTTCCAGGCCCTCCTATACCTCATAAAGCTGCTGGACCCGATCGTGCGAGGAGACTATGTGATCGCCTACTTCCATACTCTCACGTCCTCGTCAAACCACCCGCCTTTCTCCTGGCTCAAGGAGGTCTACACCGTGCTACCTTACAAGTGAGTATACAATATACAACCTCATTTCATCCGTACTTCTAATGAGCCAGTGCTAATGGAGGTTGATATCTTACAAGTATACAACCTTATTTCATCCTTTCCACGATATTCCATAATCACGATATTTACTAATTTCAGATATAAGAAGAACCTCAAAGCATTCTACATTGTTCATCCTACGTTTTGGACAAAAGTAAGTTGTTTAATTTGTTACTTTTTGCGTGGTGATGTGGATGTTCTTTAACTATTATAGTCTTTTTTTGTTGGATGTAATTCTTGACTCCACTGAATTATTTTCACACAAAAAACAAGCTTTCTTCTTTTAAATTTTGTGTGTCATCAAAAAGGTCTGAAATAACTATAAAATAATTGCGTTGCGTTGCAATTGCAAGAGATCTTTTAACACATTCACTGCCTAACCTCAAGACCTGCAGATGGACCAAGTGCAACATAGGCCATGAAGTGATAGGTCCTTTTTTTAACAATAAAAGAACCAAAAATCACGAAAACGAATTCCTTCCAGATGATGACCTGGTGGTTCACCACGTTCATGGCGCCCGCCATCAAGGCTAAAGTGCACAGCCTGCCCGGTGTTGAGTACCTGTACTCCGTGATGGCGCGCGACCAGCTCGACGTGCCGGCCTTCGTCACCGAGTATGACATGACGGTAAGGAGCATCGTTAGCCCACGCTAGCCCACCGCTGTACATAAATTACCAATAGCAGGAGGGTCTTGGCATAATGACCACGCTTCACAGACGGATTGGTGATGGAAAGCAGTCTAGAGGGGGCGTCATCCCATTTAAAAAAAATCGTAAATTTAAATGGTCGGCGTTTAACCCTTTCTTATGATAATACAGAACTTCTTATAGCAAAAATAAATTAAATTTGTAGGGTGCACTTCAACTAGGCATAATGTATTATATATTAATTGATTATTGGTGGGATCCCTACCTAATCTTTCATTCATGTATTATATGTAGGTCTTAAGACTCATCGAAGCATTAGGTCGCGCTCGGATTATGATAATTATTAATAATAAATAATCATAGCAAACATCCAGAACGCCCTGGACAAATGTCTGCAGATCGTACAAACATTTGTCCCGAGGCGGGAATCGAACCCGCAACCTCCTGCGTCGCAGGCAGACCTTCGCTCGCTGCGCCACAGGGGTCGTCAATGTATGGTAATGGGGTATGATAAAATCAGAAATAGACGTGTTTATAGAATTCCCTTAGTTCCAACCTACTCTCTCACATAGCAAAACGTAGCTCCGCCTTTTCACTACCTAACACCTATAATACATTTTGTAATAACATCAGTGATATAATTCGACCTCAGTGGCGCAGCGGGCGAAAGTCCGCCTGCGACGCAGACGAGGTAGCGGGTTCGATTCCCGCCTCGGGTCAAATGTTTGTACGATCTGCAGATATTTGTTCAGGGAGTTCTGGATGTTTTAATGTATTACTAGCTTCTGCCCGCGGTTTCGCACGTGCTAGATTTTGTAATTAATTTAATAATAAATATATATAATGACAAGTACTTGTAGTGTTATACAATAAGGTTTCCAAAAGATATTCAATAATAAATTGTAACAGACCTGATTTCTTACATGCTCTCCCGCCTAAATTCAAATGTTGGGACAAATCAGTTTTATTTAAAGAATAAGCTATATCATAATGCATTGCCATAAATCTATCACACGCGTATGTTCGGTATAATAAGTAGCCTATTATCTAAGTTACACTATGTTCTAAGTATGCCAAATTTCATCTTGATCTGTTCAGTAGTTTTGGAGATCCTAGGTAACAAAATTTCACATTTCACAAACTTTCGCATTTATAATATTAAAGTACGATAAAAAATATCTATCTAAGTAGTGTATTGTATTAAGTATATTAGTTGTCTAGTTATAGGTACCCATAACACAAGCTCTGCTGCTTAGCTTGGGGCTAGATAATGCTGTGTGAATTGTCCAGCATTATTTATTTATTTATACTAATGGTTTATACGAATGACGGTAAGGAGCTGGCGGCGTGGCGGTCATCGCGTAAGAATCGACCTCTCCCATCCCACTGACCCACGCGTGGATGTCGTAAGGGGGGTCAACTCTTAAGACATCCACGGGTGGGTACGTAAGGATATCTACCAATGGCAGGCTGCAGCTTCCTTCAATATCTAATTTTAAGAAATCAAATAATATCGCAAATTTTTCTTTTCGACTTCGACGGGACTTGAACCCGCATCCTTCCCTCAGTACGGGAATGTGCTAACCAACTACACCACGAGGTCAATTGAGAAAATCTTTTCGACTTTCTACGAACTCAAGCGCCGTTGGCTCCACCTACAGGGGAAACATTGAAGTTTATCTAATCCTGTTCAAAGACTAAAGTTCCTTCAATATATTTTTAACACCTCGACTGCGATCAACAATCCGCCTGCCAAGCGTGGGGATGGTTTGGTGCACGTTCAGCCGTGGACGCTTGTGTTAAAAGTGCTAATTATTTTTTAAATCTCGAGTGAGTTAAATTACTTTTAGGAAAGCGTGCTTCACTTTAAGTCATTTTCTAATATCCTATTGTATGTTGTTACAGATAAACGGCATGCATTACTTCCAGCCGTACACGAATAATACGTAACTCGCTGGCGCACGTGGCTTCTCTCGCTCCTAGATATAGCTCGTATAGTGTACGTCATGTGACGACAACAGTGTTGCTATCAAACTTGGTATGTTACCAGAGCTAAAAAGTTTTTATAAAATTAATTCTAACTTGAAGCACTGAATGACAGATTAGTTTATGTTACTTCGTAAGCTGAAGTATCATCATCAGCCTATATTAGTCCACTGCTGGACATAGGCCTCCCCTAATGAGCGCCATAGCGCCCTATCTTCAGCTTACGTATGATTGAGTCGAATTCCAAATCGAAGGAATTTTTGTCAAGTTTCACTTTGAGCCAATATTATTCAAATTACCTGGTTGACCATCACATTGCCAATAACCAGAAAACCAAAAGAACCTTATGGAATCGACTTTATTTTTTATGAAGAATGTTTTTGCTGAAATATATTTTTCCCTTATGAAATAAATAACAGAATTTCCCTTAATTGATTTGAGTATGATTGCAACACTATTGGTATTTGTATTTGAAAATAACTAGTCGATAATAATGTCGAAGACTTATTGGTTGAATTAATGGCCTCGTTGTATTTGCAAAGGATTTTAAATTCAATATTTATGTACAACTTAAAGATACTTATATCGGCTGAACCTTTCTTCGTGACTTTATTATGCACCAGATAAAGTTGTATGTACGAGGTGTAAATAAAAATTGAATTTGACATCCTTAAAAACAAATTGTTGAAAATTCTAGTATTAGCGGTGCATTTTTATATAACCTGTAAGATATATTATCATTCGTTAGATTTTCTCTATAAGACTATTTTATTCTAGCAACACTTTTCAACTAACGGTTTCTAATTACCTTGTTAGTGAGCTATTTTCGAACTTTCTACAATATTAAAGAGCTCTCGCTTCAAACAGATACTATAAATATCTTATCGCTTATTCTGGGGCACAATGGTTTTCAAAAAACAACTCGGAAGTAATTGATAGGTAGTAATAAACAAATTTTATTTTAAATTTATTGAGCATAAGCATCTAGCAAACTAAGTACCAGTAATGTTAAAAAATACTTATAAAGTTAAAGGTAGAATTGTACCTTGTTCTGCAATGCGAGGACCCATTAAAAATAGGTATTTAAAACACATAATGTTCCCAATAAATTAGTGAATTTGTAGAGCAAACCTTTCTAAACGTTCCTCTTGTGCTTATTTTTGTAACTCTCAGCAATAATGTAGCAAAATTCGAGCCTGAAACTAAGCAACAATCACGCTATGTTTTAATCAAATCAAATCAAGAACTTTTTATTTCCAATTAAACAATAAATGTACACTTTTAAAAGGTCAAATTATAAAACTAAACACTGACACGGAAATAAAGTGATATTTTTGATTTCTGTCGCTTCGGTATTTAGACTAAAGTAAATAAGCGACGAAGAAACCTTTAGCTTGTTGGTTGTTATTTTTCGAGCTGGAGCAAAACTCGTCCCATAATTTTTTAACCAAGCATATAATTTAAGTATTAAGACCAACCAATCTTATATGGAGTTAAAGATTGGTTGTACTTTTTTTCTTAACATATTTTTTACGCATTGTTTTTAAATGGTTTGGTAATTTTCATGAGTTTTAAATCTCTGAACAAACATTTCATTTTAAAATTACATCAGTCTGAATCAAAAAAAGAAATTGTATTTAAACATTTCTAAAAACGTTGCTTGGAATCAGGGCCTTGCATACAGGGTCCTTAATGTACCTAACCCATTCTCTTTGTAAACACTCATTCGGCCTCTGTAGGTTTGGTATAGGACTATTATAAATTGCGAATATGTATAAAATTTTGTATATTAACGGTGCTTGATTTGTGAGTTGAGATTTCATTTCTAAATGAGTTTTAATATAGGCTTTAATGTATTTATAAGCGATGTAAATATTTGTCAGGCTTAATGAACGCTGTGAGAGTCGTATCTTTCACTATCCACTATTTTTAGAGATGGTAGTGAAGTTGCTCGTAATCGAGGGAAGAAAGGAAACTTTTCCAACAGAAATGAGCTCCGTAGCTAAGTGGGAATATGACCTAGAATTTTAACCTAGGGAACCAATAGGGCAGCTATATTTTCGTAACCACGGTCATAGAAGCGACCCAATTGGTTGGATTCCACAATTTAGCCATGTCGCACATCTCTGATGGAAAATAAATGTTCGGACAGTTGAATGATTTGGATGTAATGTTACTTTGGTGGAATTTCCGGGTCTTTCCGCTGTTAAAGTGCATGCTGTGGCGTTCGCCTTCACGTTTGCACGACGTACCTTACCTACTTACTAGATAGATAGTTTTTGTATCGTAAGGCCAACGCATATTCAATTTCTATTAAAATATGATGAAATCGCGATAACGCTTTTGTTTTGTGAATAAGTATCTATGCGTAAGAATGTTCTAGATACAGGATCTATTTGTATCAAATAATGTGGGTAATAATGAATTGTGGTTTTATAGTGTTGCCAATTTAAGCACTGCCACACTTGAAATGATAGTGAGAATAGAAACTATTTTTAATATTCGTAATATTTTCATACAGTATCAGAATATAACGATATACGATTTGTTTTATAAAATCACAATTGTATGTACACAAAATTACTTAAAGAACCACAAATAGATTTATTCTTTGTGCCACATTGTTAAAATTAGTATTCATAAACCAGATTATCTATTGTTTTCGTATGGATATGCTACGCTCTTCTAATTTCAATGCGTACTCACCGTAAAAATCTAACACTATTTCTAACTGTAGGTTAAATGAAAAACTAAATTTTCTGAGATAAATTTATCTAAATTTACCTTTTCTTAGTAAAGCACATTTAGCTCTCATTTTAAGGCGTAGCATAACTCCATGAAAACAAATTGTAGTTTTTAATCTACAATTTGTTGACAATAGTTAAAATATTTGTATAACAGTTAAAATATTTGGAACATTTAAAATGTATTGTTGACATTATTCAAATTTAGTGTTAGGTATGAGTGTTGCTGTGCTGTAAAGATGTGTATTTAGATGTGTAGGCTGCGTTCCCAAGTGGAGTTTTAGCACGATTTTACGAAATAGAAGTTATACCTAAAATTTCTACAAAATTTCTTTAGTACCTACCAACTTGAAGTGACAAAATTGAATCTATCTCCAGCTATATAAATAAAGTTTAACTGCTAAATTTTTTGAGCATTATTTCCACTGGTAGATGCTTCTCAAAAATAAAATTGAATCTACATTGAAAAAACCCTACAAATACATAATATCCCCAGTAATTGTGTCTGTTATACCTAACATTTTAATGTAGGTAGTGGTCTATAAGACCATTAATTGACTAAATACATTCTATTGAAAAGGTACCAGTTACTTTCTATTTCAACTTGATAGTTAATATCCCGATGTACGTGACTTTAGTTGTAGTAACCATGATGGTTTTAAAGTTCTTTCTATTTGTTTGACACAGTAAAAAAATAGTAATGTAATAGTTATTTAGTGGGTATTTTATGTGTAACATTCAATTGTTTCATAAATATATCAACAAGGCCTTAGGTGTGTTAACTAATTGTTATCTCTGATCACAAAACAAAGTTGTTGCAAAGTTTATACCTTGTTAACTGCTAGTGGCAGCTGCTGCTCGGTACTTATGTGAAAATTGTGATGAAGCAAAACTAGTTAAGTTTCATATTTTAAAAATAATGTTAATAGATTATGTGAATATTTAACTGAAAGAATAAAATTATTAATTTACTAAGGTGGTTTTTTATTTATTTCCTATTGCTCAAGAATATCTATCATGGTCTCAGAATCCAGAATTTTACAGCGATAAAGACAATGTACATATTGGAGTAGGCGAGGAGGTTGGATTCCTGCCTTGGGACAAATGTTTTATGATCTGCAAATATGTTCCGGGTGTTCTGGATATTTTCTATGTACAATAAAAATTTCTATCTATGTACTTAATGTTAAATGTATTATCATCAGTCATCTAGTTTCCTTATCAAATCTGCTGTCTTGGGGCTGATGATGTGTGGTTGTCCAGCATTATTGATTTATTTATTTTATTTTTTATTTACATAGCCACTTCCAACAAGTACACCTTAAACAACAGATTACTTTTCAAAAGTACATGATAAACATTACTGTTCTTTGACAGCAACTATCTATATAGCTATTTTAACAGATTGTAAAACTTTTAAAACAGACTCATTAAAATGTTTGCTGTGTTATTGAATTGCTAATACCCTTCCTGATAGCAACTATAAACATTCTATCTGGACACAAAACCAGCAATGTTTTGTGAAAATGCAACCAGGGGATCTATAAGGAGTGCCATGATGGTAAATAAAGAACAAAGGACTTTTAAACTATTTTATAATAGATAATTTATTATAACAAACATAAATGCATTTCCTATTAGATAACAAAGTACTGATCAGATACTGAATAAAATTACTTTGAAATCCTTAACTTTTCCAAAATATTGACTACAAAATTCAGAACTGGGTATTTGTATGCTGCTGTCATCAGAGTAACTTTGGTAACCGTCAAAACATTTGATAGAAGGAATCCACCGACAGCTCCCAGGTAGCATGGAATGGGCCACTGCTGCCACGGAGTGTTCCAGTCCAGGGGTATGACCACCGCTCCCACCCACGCCCCACAGACCGTCAGCAGTGCATTATTTACCAACATTTCAACAATAGTGTCTTTTGTGTAGCTTTTCACTCCAAACATTAGTTGCATAGAGGTTTCCACTCCTGCGTGGGCAATCAGAGGGAACATAGTCAGCAAGGTGAGTAGGGCGGAGAGCATCAATGTCTCTTCATGGCAGTCCAGCACCGGCGCTCCAAACAATATGATTCCAACGAAGAAGCTAAACATGACTCCAAGCAGAAAGCCAAATGACTTCATAATGTCACCGGCTCTGCTCTTAGATTTCTTCTTCCCATGAATTTCATTACTCGAACTCAGGTATACAGATTTTAGAAGCTCGGCCACGAATATGAGAACGAGAATGTAAAATGATGATCCATTGCCGACGGTGTAAAGAAGGCCTTTGTATGATATCGCTGTGACGATACTGGGTAAATAAATGCATGTCACTAAACTAGAGATGGTCACTCGTCGTAATTCTAAGTCGTTATTTAGAGAAAACATAGTTGATCAATTCACAATTTATATTTTATAATATTTTAGTTTCGATTTTCCCTGCGCATGGTTTTAGTCAATGCTTGTGTCAAGCAATTCAAATTTCAATGTGACAAAACAGCTGTGCCATACCATACGTCAAAGTCAGAGTCAGCTGTTTTCTTATTTTCAACATCAATTTTGACACTTTGAGCCGTGTTTTTGACAGCAGCGTTCCAACTTATTGGCATTTGGAGCATAAAATCTACAAAAATGTCGTGAAGCACCGTCTGAAAACGTAGCAGTCATAATTATTTGACGTTGCAACAATTTCAGTACTACACCAACAAGAAATGAAATCTACTAAATTTTACGTGAAGTGAACGAAGAACATACCCAATCGATATGACGACAGCAACTTTATAAAAGGCGCCGTCTCTCCTTTGCCATCAGTTGAACACTCGCTCTCAAACGTTCGGCTACAGTGAGAGCCAACGTTTTCAATCCTCGTACAAATAACAAGTAGCACAAATAGTGGTGTCGCAAGGGTTCACAGCTTTCATTGATTACATAAATAAAGATGCCTTGCCCTTTCCTGAAGTCGCTGAGTCCCGCATACGTGCGGAACTACGGGAGCAGCCTGCTGAAGCAGTACGGGAGCCTCTGTCCGAGCCTCACTCGCACCTTCCGGACGCTCGGGAACGATGAGACCAAGTGCCCCTTCATCCAGCAGAACTCGATCGTCTCGGAGGCGCCGCGCGAGATGACGGAGGACATCCACTCGCGCGACGTGCCCGCCTACCCGTACGAGACGTTCTTCCACCAGCAGATCAGCGCCAAGAAGCGGGACTACTCGTACCGCGTGTTCCGCAAGGTAGCGCGCCTGGCGGCCGACGGCGCGTACCCCGGCGCGCTGGAGGGCGCGCGCCAGCGGCCCGTCACCGTGTGGTGCGCGAATGACTACCTGGGCACGTCGCGTCACCGCAGCGTGCAGGACGCGGCCGTGGGCGCCATCCGAGCGCACGGCACGGGTGCTGGCGGCACGCGCAACATCGCTGGCAACTCGCAGATGACGGAGCAGCTGGAGGCAGAGATCGCGCAGCTGCACGACAAGCCCGCCGCGCTCATCTTCAGCTCCTGCTTCGTGGCCAACGACGCGACCCTCTCTACCCTAGCCAAGATCCTCCCCGACTGTATCGTCTACTCGGACGCGGGCAACCACGCCTCCATGATCCAGGGGATAAGGAACAGCCGGGCCCGCAAGCACATATTCAGGCACAATGACCCCCACCACCTGCGGGAGATGCTGGAAGCCAGTCCGCCCGGGGTGCCTAAGCTGGTTGTCTTCGAGACTGTGCACTCAATGAGCGGGGCCATCTGTCCTCTAGAGGAGATGTGCGACATCGCCCACATGTATGGAGCCCTCACTTTTGTGGATGAGGTGCATGCTGTGGGTCTGTATGGGAAGCGAGGTGCGGGCATCGGAGAGGACAGAGGGATCCAAGACAAGATCGATATAGTGTCTGGGACGCTAGGGAAAGCATACGGAAACGTGGGCGGGTACATCGCAGGGTCTACGTTGTTGGTGGATACTGTTAGATCGCTGGCGCCCGGGTTCATCTTCACGACGGCGCTCCCGCCGCCGACGCTAGCGGGCTCCCTGGCCTCCATCCGACTGCTGGCCAGCGAGGAGGGCAGGGCTCTCCGCGCCAAACATCAGGCTATTGTCCGCTACCTGAAGCTAAGCTTGCTCGTGGCTGGCCTACCCCAACTCCCCTCTGTCAGCCATATAGTCCCTGTTCCTATAACGGGCGCGGACAAAGTGGCCGCCGTAGCGGACTCTCTTATGAAGAGAGGCCACTACGTGCAAGCCATCAACTACCCGACGGTAGCTCGAGGGACGGAGCGACTGAGGTTCGCCCCGGGCCCCTACCACACGCCCGAGATGATAGACAGTTTGATCACTGCACTAATCGAATCATTCCATGAAAACGAAATCTGTTTCAATGAGTTCATTAAGAACGGAGCCTGCCGCGAGTGCAGCCGGGAGTACAAGGTGGACCTGCCGCACGACGATCTCTACAAGTATCCTTTGCGCGTTGAAGTCGCTTAGGACCCGCCTATCCATGACCATGGGGCTTTAATAAAAAAAATGTTATTGGATGTTGTTTATGTATAGTTTATTTCGTTTATAATGTCTGGTTTAATGGTTCTTATGGAATAAAAATTGTGGCAACGGATCCTGTAGTTTGTAATTCTTTTGTAATTTTCAGTCCCAGTACTTCATGACGCCGTCCCAGCCTGCCGTCATCAGCTTGCTGGGCTCGTGAGGGTGCCAGAGCGCCGCTATGCAGACCCCGTCGTGGGCTTTCCACTTCTTGTACAGTTTCGTTGTCTTCCAGTCCCAGATGTAGCATTTGCCGTCTGCATCACCAGACACAAGATAACTGAAACAAAATAGCAAGTTATTAAAATAATATAGAAAACTCTCTCTCTTCTCTTTCTTTGAGTCGAGCGCGTAGGCACAGGGCTATCAAATGTTAGAAAACCTAGGAACAGCCCAGTCTTCTGGCTTGGGTCACCTTTCTTTCTATTTTAGGTATGCTCTCTAGTTAGCTCTTTATTTGTGCCCATTTATTTTAGCATTTACGAAAGTAGGTTATCCAGCAAGACCTTTAACACGTGAAATATACCTACAATTTTTTGAGGTCATAATATGTTAAAGCGGATAAAACTGGTTCATCCATTTATTTAATTTTATAACAGTAGTGTGGTAGTACTTTACATAAGTAGGAATATTTCATTCTTAAAGAAATACTTTACATCAAAGTATGGAAATTTCATCCTTTAGAAATACTTGTTTGTCTATTAGATTCTGGAATGTTGATGAAGGAAGATGCATTGAATAGGCACCACCTACCTATAATTGCATTATTTAAAACGATTTAGTAACCTACGTAGTTACGGAAATTTTACGACCTGTAAGAAGTACCTAATAGGTAAAGTTACTTATTATAAGTTAAGTACCTTTCTACCATGGGTATTCATTATTAACGGTAGAAGTAGAACGGACCTAATTAAAACTGCAGATAATATAAATCCCTACCTACCATCGATGTAAGTAAAATTCGAAAGTCAGAATTTTACTTATATCTATGCTACCTACTCTCTACTGCTCAATAGAAAACGGTCTTTGCTGTGTAGTGTACACAGCAAAGACGAAAAAGGGCGGCCTTATCTCCTGACAACCCTCGGATGGGCACGTTGAGATTGTACAAGAGCAGACAGTAGCATAGCTTAAATTTATATAATCTGAGTGGCATAGCCATATAAACCTTTCATATAAAATAATAATAATAATATAATATAAAAAAAGATCTCTAGTACTATTACATAGAGATCTTTTATATGAAAGGTTACCTTTACACTTAAAGGTAATAAGGTGTAAAGGTACATAACGGCAACTGAAAGAACACCAATGTTTCATCCGAGGGACTTCTTCAGGGTGAGTGCGGTTATAGACGCGCGCGCTCCGCATCTCTCCGAACACAAATAAGGTTCTTAGTTAACCGCTTACAGCCGTAATGAATTCGTCAAACTACGATAGTTTCGATGTAGAATGTTTGTAAACAAACCACGACACAAATAACTAAAACTCACTTGCTTGGCGTCGAGTTTCAGATATAATTGTAAGCAATATTTAATGAAGGAAGGATCTCAAAATCGAAGAATATTGTAAATTGCGTATAAAAAGACGCGGAATCAAAGTCAATTTGGTTAAGTATGGGCGGTTTACAAACATTATATATAATGTAACAGTGATAGGTACCTGCTTGTTAATGATGCCTCATTCTCATTGGGACAATGAAGCCTTTTAAAAGTCGATTCCCATTTCTATAAGATTACGTATATGGCGACAAATTATGAGATAAGAGTTGGATAAGACCGTTGTCATGCCCTATCTACACCTAGATATTGCTATTATTGAGTATTGTCGCCAATACTACTGCGACACGAATAGAAACCGTAGGTCTAATTATGTAATGCTCACGCGCCAGTCGCCACACACGTGTTACGAGTACTACTAAACTATACTGAGAAAACCTGTTACAATCAATTAAAACACGTGATTAAGGTTTTGTGCCATTTTTCCCTTTTGTACCTTACTTATTCGTAGTTTAATTTGTTTCTCTAACTGTTTTTTCTGGTGTCTTTTGTATTATTATAATTTGTGTACTTTTCAAGGGTGGCATGTTCAAATAATTGAACAAACCCTAAATAAATGATTTAAAAAAAAAAAAAAACAACGGGCCTATTCGTAATTAATATCAAAAATCCTGATAGATACCTAACCGCTTGTTCATACACACATATCGCTTGGGAGACGCATCACACCATGTTTTTTTTCGCACAGACCCCCTGGTCTGCTAAAATTGCGAAAATGATGTCAGCAGTCAAAGTGTACCTAAAGAAAAATCTAAATATGCAGTTATTGTTTTCAGATAAATCGAGGTCATGACTCCTTTGACGATTTTTCTCTCATGGGAGTGGATGGCCAAATCCGAAGCAGTCAGAAAACCACCTGTATAGCGCTTTGCCTATAGCAAGGTTGCAATGCAACTTTCATCAGATTGTTGCCCTGATATTTTACGATACCGTCTTAAAATACAGGTACAGGCAGATACACTATCAATCCAATTCTACCAAAAGTGGCTTTTTAAGCTTTACTTTTGCTGGAAATCGAACCTATTGATTTTTCAAAAGTTTATGACATTTTGGTTTTTGCACCAAGAGATAAAGTTGCTAATAAGGATTATTTGCAAAGAAATGCTTTATTGAAATTGAAAAAAAATTTAAATTTTTACAATTTTAGTTTGAATGAGGCGCGACCTTAATGAGGCATCAATGTATTTTTTTTATTATTCTACACGAAGAACTGGTGTGCGAGCCACTAGCCAGGATAATTACCTATACCTACCCATTTATATGAGTTTTGTAAACTTTAATAAAAAAAATCGTTTCAATAAAATACCTATGTACTTAAAAAAAGTTTCCCGTTTTTATTATTTTAAAACCGTAAATTTGACATTTCTTAGTGTTTCAAAGTGTGTTCCGATGATTTTTTATAAATGAACTGAACTTAATTTTCTCATAAATGGGGCGACTTTTCTCTAGCTCTCCTAGTTTTGGATTTGGCCATCCACTCCCCGATCGCAAGAAGCCACACTGTAAGTTATTTTATTATCAAGAAGTTGTAAAAGTAAGACGATGTCCATAAGTAGATAGATACCTGAGACATCTTATCAAGTTTTTGAAAATCCCTTTATTACCCCTAAAGGTGAACGCAATGTTGGAAGGTGAACTTCAGAGGGTAACTTCTGAAGACCACTGACCACTTAATCAGTTGAATTAAATGTTTGAAAGACTATCTCACACGCTCGCGGCTTCGCACGGGTTTTATCCAGGGGGAAAACAAGCCTAGGTATTTTATCTTCGGGCGAGATACAATCCATCTCCTAGCCAGATCTCGGAACAATTTTGTAAAAACTTTTTTTATTATTATAATATTGCGTAAGCCCTAACCCTCAGGATAATTTCTAAGAAATCAAATAATATCCCAAAAAAAATACGAATTCGACGGGACTTAAACCCGCATCCTTCCCAGGGAAGTCGATTACTTTAAGGAAGTAATTTAATTTCTTAGAAATACTGTAATACATTACTTTCTTTTCTTTTTCTTTATTAAGGGCTTTGTAGTTTTCCTCTAACACTATTGGCTATACGGCATCTTCAACAATCATCATTACCTATTTTTAATTGATTGACACAAAATTATGAATTTTAGACCTTATCCGTCCTTAAGAATCACTTTGTCTATTGGTGAAACCGTTTGAAAAACCGTTCGGTAGTGTTGAGTTTATCACGTTCATTCAGACAGACCGACTGACAGACACGGCGACTTTGATTCATTAATATGTAGTAAAGAATTGATGGAATCAGATAAATACTCTTGTACCCATCGATGTAAGTGAAACTCGGGAGTTTGGATACTAGGTAGCTTCTTGAAAGAGGAACGCTCAAATTAGATCCAGTTAGGTCCACCGACCTCAGTCATAGTCGGACCGGCGCGGCGTTCGTGTTTCGCGTGCGTATTATTGTCTCGGTCGCACTTCTTTCCAACTTTATTGTTCATTGGGTAGATATATTGCAAAAAATTGGAAATAGCGTGTCTTTGCATATAGTATAGGTAGTTGTATGTAACTCAACACAGGCCATTTGTTGAGTTAGGCTGAGCGCAGACTTGAGTCACGACAGTTTTAAGACAGACTTTCCTCACATAGAAAGTCTGCCTTAAAACGGAAACAAAACTGTTTTGTCTTGCATCTTCATACATTTTGTAAAGCAATAGTCTGTCTTTAGTCTGTCTTAAAACTGTCGTGACTCAAGTCTGCGCTCAGCCTTAGCGCTTTGAGAACGTACCATATCTACAGAACTTAGGTATATGTATGGTTGCAGTACCTAAAGAATATTCGATTCAATTTACAATTTCAAAAGCTCGCTCTTTCAAAGTCTCTATTTGTCCAGTAATACAGTTTCTTGTGTTAATTTAATGCTAGAATGAATAATATTATTGTTAAATGTTAGAAATGTAACATGGCTGTCTATAGATTGGTAAATAATATTGGTTTCCTCATAAAGAGACGAAATTGCAGCACAAGTTGGTAGAGCAATTTTTATGTCTCGGTACGACAAGACAATTTTTAATCATCGACCATTCCATTAAATATTTTCGATAAAAATCTACTTTTACTTATGTCAACATCATTGGGTGGGCCTTTGTCACCGCTAACGTACCAGCTATTCTCGAACCGATGGTCTGTTGCGTGACGATGGTAGGAGGCCCGACGGTATGACACTAATAGTCCCATGGGAGTTGGGGAGGCCCATTGTGTGGGACACTACAGGCGTCGAAACACTCGCGCCTTCCCATCTTCCGAGGACATCCGTGAGCGCGGGTGCGTTGCGGCGGCAGATTTGGTCTCAATATGCTTGATCTCAAAATAATTATGCTCTCGACAGAGCCTACACATTTGCTCCCCTTGGAGTCGAGACCCTAGGTCTGTGGGGTACCGAGACACTTCGGGTTTCAAAAAAATTATAGAGCGTCTGGTCGAAACGACGCGTGACCCGAGAGCTGGTGAGTATCTGGCGCAGCGCATCAGCATTGCCATACAGCGTGGCATGCAGCCAGCGTCTTGGGGACGCTTCCGACTGGTATCGATATGGATCAGTTGAGCTACCTGTAGATTCTTTGCAACAATCTGCAGTTAGCTCAATTGTTTCAATTGTAAATACTAGTTATAAATTATTTATATTATTTGATTGTAATTTTCTTTGTGAATAAAGAGATTGAAACTAATGATTATACATATCTTATGCCTGTACTTAATCCTTAATTTTGAAATGTATTTGTTTAAGTGTCACTTTAGCGCTAGCCCTTTGGCCCTTACTCATCAATGCCAAGGAAAACGTATCGCCGAAAATAAAGTGTCATCATAGCCCAAACACTGGAGGTCATGCGTTACAAAACAAACCCATTCGGGAGACGATTGTTAACTCTATATTCATATAGGTAAGGATCAAACTGTTTTAGAGGCAGCCGCTGCTTATTTTAATAACATGCAAACTGTCTACAGTGGCTTTGATCGGTTGATTCGAATGAAAATATTATGCTATACGATTCAATTTAGACTCGATAATAAATAACATTAAAGACTATCAATGGTAAATTAAATTTGAAACATTTTTCGAAACAGTTTCAATAAGTAGGTACTTACTTAATTTATTAAAGGTGGAACATGGAAATCAATCAGTAGTGTTTGCAAACCCAACAAATATTTATTTTGGTTAAGAAGTAGATAAAAAATTGAGAGTCATCATTATATTCTTTTTTACGTTAGGTTTTACAAAGTCTACAAAATATTTACCTATTCCGACTAAAATAGCGTTAATGGTGAGAGTTAAGTTACATATTGGTGTTTTTACGCTAATTTAATGGTAATGAATGATTATGTTATGATAAACTTCACAATGGCTTAACCTAACAAATGGAAACTTCTGACTTCCGCAAGAGTGGAGGTCACTACCTACTAGACACCTTCTTCTTTATAATTTGATTGTTTTAAAATAAAATTAAAAACCCGACTTATTTCCTTAGCATTTAGTAACACTGTTTCTTTAGCTTTGCGGGACAAAAACGAATCCTTCGGGAATTTTCTTTTGGGACCACCTCGGCATCATTCTACGTACAACAGTGAAAGAATTTTCAAAATCACAATTCAATTAAATTCATTTATTTCCTACTAGTTTCTACCCGCGGCTTCGCACGCGTTGTTTCTATGGAAATGCTTTAAGGTTATTACTATCCCATGGGAACTGATTTACGGGATAAAAAATCGCCTATGTTGGATTCCAGGATTAGACTTACCTGTATGAAAAATTTCAGCCTGATCCCTTCAGTAGTTTTGGCGTGAAGAGGTAACAAACATCCATCCATCCACACTTTCGCATTTATAATATTATTGTGATAAACAAAATACATTGTGTGTGGAAAACTTAAATCTAAAACTCCGGAGTAAGTACACAAAAAACTCATTGTATAAAATCAATTTTAAAACAATTCAAAGAGGAATTGACGGAGATATCGACGATTTGAACTCCGTTAGTAAAATATAGGCAGGTTTAGATTTACTTTGATATATTTTATAAATCCTTGCAATTAGAATTAGGTTAAAATTGGTCATGTGATGATGTTTTAGATATATTTTACGGCGCACATATAAATTTCTTGAAAATAAAACTTTTATGGACCCACCCCAAAATTAACCTTCAGACAAAAACGAAAGAATCATCAAAATCTATTAAGAATTGGCGAAGATATCATGTGATGATGTTTTAGATATGTTTTACGGCGCATATACAAATTTCTTGAAAATAAAACTTTTATGGATTCACCCCAAAATTAACCTATAACAAAAACATCAAAATTATTGTTGTAGCTAGTCATGATTTTTCAAAAGTATTATGTTGTTTTTTAAGCTTTACGGGATAAATACCAATCCCTCGGGAATAACATTTTTATAGGACCACTTCTAGATCATTCTTTATACAATTGCGAGAATTTTTATAATCGGTTCATAATTGACGAAGAAATTGACGAATATACATATAAAAAAATATTGCCGAATATAGAACCGGTTAAAAACTAAAATCTATAGGTCAAATAAGACATGAAAAGACTTCACGTGTAGAGGTACTCGGACTGTAGCTCAATCCTTCAGTGACGAAAGTGTAATTTTAGGAATTTCATATGTGTTCCACTGTGCTTAAACGTCTATATTGTTAGCAAAAGACAGCGGTCAGCGTGTTTCTGAAATTCAGCCACTTCTTAGGTTTCTTACGAAAACAAACACACCTGCTTAGTTTACACGACTTCCTGAAGACGTCATAATCCTGAGTGGGGATTGCCCTCATTCAAGTCAAGTAGTATACACAATCAATTGCCCTCATTCAAGTCAAGTAGTATACACAATCGACACTTCCAACTCAGCTCGTGGATTCATAAGAGCCGAAGGGACCCTACCAGAGAAAGGGCAGCTGCTTCTAAGCAGTTAAAGTTCCGCATGACGTATTGCGAAACTTTTTAGCAAGGTATGACGTCACTAGCCCCCACTCCCAAACTTTGACGCGCTTTATTTTTGTTTATCTTGTTTGATTGACAAAAGAGAAGATACATATGTGTTCCAATATCTTCTGATAATCTAAATGACGGACTAAATAGTATAATATTTTTTTAAGCCAGGACACCCTCTCAGGTGCGTGGCACATTTTGCTTACTTTGGGCCTAGCTGATACGGTCTGACAATGACCCATTATTCATTTATTAGATTTGAACACGGCTTCGCTCGTGATTCTCTGGGACAAAAAGTACCCTATATTCTAGGTCCCGAACGACATCTATTCAACATTTCAGGCCAATTTATCAGTAGTTTTGGCGTGACCATCCAACCAAACATCTAAACGTCCACTCTGTAGCATTTATAACGTTAATGTGATTCACTAAAATTTATTAATGTTACTAGACTTAAACAGACCGGTAGTAATTTAGTGCACAAAACAACCGAGTTCGTGACAGATCTAATATTTTCCGCTTTGGTTTATTAATTTTCCGGGTTTTTGAAACACTTCTCAAGGTATTTGGATTCTCCTGGTTCTTCCAATAGATCCGTTTCCGTTTCATAGACAAGTGCTTTTACATAGGTAGACTTGTGATAAATGACGACCAATGTGTAATATGTATACCGACACCATTGTGAGAAAAAAAAACCTAAGTTAGCCAGAGCTGGTGCCCTCGCTTCATAATACAAGTTTCGACTTAGCAAGAGCGAGGAACTCATTAGCGAGGCCTTAAAATGGGTCTTTTTCACCAACTACCTATCTTAAAACTAAATCTGTAAGTACATTTATTTAGAAATGTTGATGTGTGTGTTACTTAAGTCAAATAAACATTTTATGATGCAATGATCCAGTGGCCTACTCGGAAAAGGAAAATCAAAGTTTCTGAAACAAACTGTTATGTCGCTTGCATAAGGTTAGCGTTTGCACGAAAACGAATTAGAAACTTCGTACTTATCGTTTTTACGAGTACGGGCCCTGAGTCTGAGTAACTAGTCCATTCTATTTCTGTGTTAATCCCCCTTGTCCCTAACCTCGATTACGGACCCTATTTCGGTTGCAATGACAGTTTAATTTGATTCGGAGACAGCCGTTTCCATCTACGAGTACATTACTGCAATAGGAATATCGCAAAAAGGTTCGTGACCTTTTGCAAATCATTCATAACAATACCATAATAAATCGATAAGTTTGGACAAAAAACTGAAAAGCGAAAACAGTTTTTTTGTGTGAAACAACGTGACCTTTTTAATTTCTACGGTAAACAATCCGGATAGCCAAAAGTCATCGCTACTTCGATAATTTCTTTATCGAGGAGGAATTTGTGGATAAAGCTAAGGAAAAATGAGTAAATAAACTTTGATACTGGGGTAGACGGTTAATTTTTTTTGTTATCTTATCATCAAGTGCCACGAAGATTGGTTGTAGGATTCCGTACCCAAAGGATGCCGACGGGACCCTATTACAAAACCTCTGCTGTCTGTCCATGGTCTGTCCGTCTGTCAGCTGCCTGAATGTATCATATGAACCGTAAAAGATAGACAGTTGCAATTTTCACATAGCAGCTATGTATTTTTTTTTGCCGTTATATAAACAAAAAATAAAAAAATATTTAAATAACGGGAACCCAAGACAGGAAATATTGTGTTTTGCGCGATCTTAGCAATCGCTGTACCGCTTGAACCGTAAAACTTAGACAATTGAAATTTTTAAAAAGATGTGTATTTATCTGACCACTTAAAAATTACATAAATAAATTTATATAAAGGGGGCCAACGTCCATACCACGTTGCGTACCGACCGACCCATCGAAGTTAAGCAACGTCGGGCGCGGTCAGTACTTGGATGGGTTACCGCGTCATGTTGGCTTTTTGCTTTTCTTTCGATCCATCAAAAAAATCCGTTTTTAGAGTTTCGTTTGCGAAATAGTTTTTATTGAACTTAATTCAATTCATTTACTCATACTTTTGGCTCACAAGAACCACTTAGTCAAGTCAAACAATTTGTACCACGGAACGGAACCCTTTATGTGCGAGTCGACTTGCACTTGGCCGGTTTTATTTACTGATTCGCCTGAACAATAAGGTAGTGCAACGGCGTACTGAAATTGTACTGACATAATATACAAAACCAAAGCTAAGATAAGCATTGGATTAATTTTCTGTAAACAATACCTACTTTATCTATATGTCGGGATTAAATTGGTGGTCAAAGTATTTGCTGCTAAATCCTCCTTATTTATCTTGCAATGCGCCTTTTATCAATGCGGAACGCCTGTACTTAATAGTATTGTCGATTTAATATCTACATCGAAATCTGTCATTCTGCAATGGATTCCCTCCCATTGTGGAATTGAATATAAAAAAAAAGATAAGATAAAATATTTTATTTGCCAGAAAACTTATTTCGACCATATAGTTGCTGGTGGTCCCCGCACGAGGCAAGCCTGTGTCGCGGGAGGCCTGTTTACAATAATATGTTTACCGTTCCTAGAATTAAGTGTACAGAGCCAGGGCAAACTAAGAAACAGAGATTTAAGTTACAATAATAATTACCTATTACAGCGAAAACAAAATAAAATAAGTAGAAGAAATAGTAAACGTACCTAAATAAAACAGTTTTATAAGTTAGGTTATCTGTCGGAAACATGTCACATAAAAATATTGGGAAGGGGGAAACGGGGGGGGGGGGGGGGGGAGTGGAAATCTTAGTCAGCTTAAGATACTTAAGAGACCTTCAGTAGCGTCGTAGTCAAGTGTGAGGAGCCACCTTCTGATCTTTTCCATAGCGCCATACAGAGCACAGGATAAGTTGCAGTGTTTAATCGCACGCCGATAGATAAATGGGAAAGCAAAGCTGCGGAAACGCTTGGCGAAAGCGGATTTAGTGGATATAACGAGCGTGTTCATCTATTGGCTAGACAGGCTACCAGCGAGGGGATAGACTATCACATGCTTCCATTTTATACTGATTGTATATATTCAAAATAAGGAGACAGTGTTATAATTTGTGGAAAGAGTATTTTGATGTACGCTCGAAAGAAATAGGGATTTGGTACAAAACTGTCCAGCCACAACCTCTTCGAATTCCATGGCTTAATAATAATGAGATGTCTAGAAAATATATAGTTGTGATTTTGAGGCTTCGTACTGGACACATTCCATCGAAGAAATCAGCATTCCTTATGGGAAAAGTTCCTTCTCCTAATTGCGATTTGTGCGGTGTACCGGAGGACGTATTGCATGTTCTCATGGAGTGTGTCCAGAATGACACCTTCCGGACAGAGAAGTGTAAATATTTCTTAAAAGAATTTTCTGATTGTAACACAACCCTATCAAACCCCGATTCGGAAGAAGTTAAAAATCTAGTGAAATTGTACAACATTAAGTTCAGCTCCGATCAGACCGATCGGAGCTGACCATAATGTTCTTATTTATTATATAGTTTAGTAGATGTTACTTTAATCTGTTTAGTTTTTTTTAAGTGTCCTATAAGTATTTGTTATTCTTTTTTGTTAATTAGTAAGAGCGACATAATCGCAGTGTGATTAAGCTCTATAAATAAAGATTAAAAAAAAAAACAATGCGGAACGCCACCGCCTGTTGTTCGACGTTAGACCAATACAATGAGATGGCAGGAAGAAATGGAAAATCAGCTAAGTGAAATTCTGGTTCAATTACCGTAGCTGAAAGACGTAGAAGTCATAGAAACCATGTAGAAATGGTCTTACGATTCGTGTAGCCAGAAGCAGTGTTACAGAGCTCTATTTTCAACAGATATTACCCAATTTACCCACAAGTGAGACAGTGAGACAAATAAAGTACCTACTCCGTTATATACAAAAATACAAATCTTCTCTATGTATTTATATCTCGTACTTATAAATGAAATTTAAGTGTCTGTTATGTCAAAATAACAACTTGTTACTAAAATATGCATATGAAAATACGGTAGAGGAAAAAAGGTGGCCCCATTATGTTTTTAAAAATATTCTCCAATTATTAATCAGTGTATTCGTGTCTGAGTTTTTATTCAATTTAATTAATCCAATTATTTTATTATGAGAACCGTTTATTTAAAAAAAGTACACATTTTAGTTATTGTGATCTGAGGTGGGTATTATGACCCCCTTAATAGACATTTACTACGTCATAAATGTTTTAATTAAAGAAATTATTGAATGATAATCTGCTAAAATCCAAGACACTGACGTTTAACACCTAGAATCAATGCAACCGGTGCATCCAGAATAACTTTTTGGCACAATTGTTGAATACCAACAATGCACGCGCGCGCAAAATCTTTCGCCAGTACCAGTACTAACTTGAATAATAAAATATATGAAAGGTTTTCTAGCGGCGGCTTTGGATAAAAATGACCTTAGCCAAGCTATTTACCATTTTAGCTACATGGAGCTGTTTCAATAAGGAAATATTAGAGAGGCCCAAAATACCTGCAGGGGCCATATTTACATTTCTCCCGATAGATAGATAAATCTTTATTTGCATCTTCAGACACACACATACAGACTACAGCAATTATATAGTACACTAGCGGCCTGTCCCGGCTTCGAACGGGTGGACATTAATTTTTATAAAATTTGGGATAAACGTAGGTTTCTAATATTTCTGTAGCAGGACATTTTATACTTTTATCCGACTGCCCCGTTGGTATAGCGGTCGCGTGTTCAACCTCTGATAATGTGGTTCCGGGTTCGAATCCCGGGTCGGCCCAAGATTTGTGTTATTGGGTATTTTCTAGCAAGAAATATTCACTGTAGCAGCCCGGAGTAAGGCAATTAGCGGTGTTAAATGGCTTAACGTAAGAAGCACATTAAGCCGTTGGTCCTGCGTTTGACCTCTCCCCGGTCGTGCCCGCCCCCGGTGGATATCCCTTAGTCGCCTCTTACGACACCCGCGGGAAGAGTTGGGGTTGTGCAAATTCTAAGCCGGCACCACACAGCAGCGCACACACTTGTGCACTATAATATGTCCTGCGCGTCTGGCTAGTCTCCGATGAGATTGTCCGCCGTGGTCGAAATTCGGCTAGGAGGACATTATTTATTATATTTACCTACCTCCCTCGCTGCGTTGCCCGGGTGCGGCGTCATTTATTTTTCTAATAGTATTTTGTTTAGATTAACATTTTTAAATTCGTTATATCTTTAGAATGGAATGTCCGATTTGAATAATTCAAAAAGTAATCTACAGGTATTGAAACAGTCTTAATTATGAATGATTTATTTGGATAAGGATTAATACAAAGGTATGGATAACATGGTCAGACTTTGGTCAGTATTTCTATCAACTTTTAAAAAGTAAAAAAATAGTTATACTGAGATAACTACAATAGTTGGACATATGGTATCGCTGAGTTTTTTGTAGATATTTATATATTCTTTAATATTGTAGAACATTTTTTTGTTCTATCATCATTAGTTTCCGCAGCGCATGCGATGATAGACAATTTATGGCTAATTTTTTTACACCTTGGGTTACATTATTGAAGTTTTAGTACGGATCCCTAATTTTTTTAGGAAATAAATATAGCCTATGTTACTCAGGAATAATGTAGCATTCTAATGGTGAAAGTAGAAAATATTAGTATAGACTAATACACATAAACAATAATAAAGTACAGTTCGCAAATAAAACAAACAATAGCATTATTAACATCTAAGTAAACTGTCTGTGTGTGCTGCAGTATGTCAAAAAGGCCATGGCTCAGCGTAATATTTTGCTCAAAAAACAGCTATAACCCATTGAGAGCAAGCAAAACGAGTTTCAAGTGTAATGTGTACCTAGCTACTAAATGTTTGTGTTTGTGTAGTAAAAATGAAGACCTTAGATAGAAAATTGGCGTTACCTACCTCCTTAGTACGTGATGTACCTAAATGAGAACAGTGCGAAGCGACAAAAGATGGAAGTTTAAAGTTAAGTTTCCCGATACTGATATCGAAAAACGATTTTAAAATATTTGTCGGTCCGTCTGTCTGTGATGAAAACTCATGATATTGTGAAACAAATCCATGAATACCACGCAGGCGTAGCCGCGGTCATAGCAAACAAGTAAACGGTAACATATTAATCAGGTACCTTATATGCATAACATTATGGTTACGTGGAGTCATCATGACTATGCTCTATTGATTACACCGTCATCATGATCAAGCTCACAACAGTTACCACAGACAGTTAAAACTGATATCGAAAAACCATTTTAAAATATTTGTCGGTCCGTCTGTCTGTGATGAAAACTCATGATATTGTGAACCAAATCCATGAATACCACGCAGGCGTGGCCGGTCATAGCAAACAAGTAAACGGTAACTTATTAACAGTGATAGGAATAGGTAGTGCTTATTTACCTAAACTTCGAGGAACAGTGAAAAGAAACAGAGACTTCCTTCCGAAAATATTTTTTCTGCCCCAAAATTCCGGATATTACTTAGGTACATTAGAAAATAACGTTATTCGTATAAGTAGTTGGTCTATGTTTACCTAAAGTTTGCGACTAGACATAACATAACATATTAATCAGGTACCTTATATGCATAACATGATGGTTACGTGGAGTCATGGTGACTATGCTCTATTGAGTACACCATCATCATGATCAAGCTCACAACAGTTACCATAGACAGTTAAAACTGATATCGAAAAACCATTTTAAAATATTTGTCGGTCCGTCTGTCTGTGATGAAAACTCATGATATTGTGAACCAAATCCATGAATACCACGCAGGCGTAGCCGCGGTCATAGCAAACAAGTAAACGGTAACATATTAATCAGGTACCTTATATGCATAACATTATGGTTACGTGGAGTCATCATGACTATGCTCTATTGATTACACCGTCATCATGATCAAGCTCACAACAGTTACCACAGACAGTTAAAACTGATATCGAAAAACCATTTTAAAATATTTGTCGGTCCGTCTGTCTGTGATGAAAACTCATGATATTGTGAACCAAATCCATGAATACCACGCAGGCGTAGCCGCGGTCATAGCAAACAAGTAAACGGTAACTTATTAATCAGGTACCTTATATGCATAACATGGTTATGATGATTACGTGGAGTCATCATGACTATGCTCTATTGATTACACCGTCATCGTGATCAAGCTCACAACAGTTACCACAGACAGTTAAAACTGATATCGAAAAACCATTTTAAAATATTTGTCGGTCCGTCTGTCTGTGATGAAAACTCATGATATTGTGAACCAAATCCATGAACACCACGCAGGCGTAGCCGCGGCCATAGCAAACAAGTAAACGGTAACTTATTAATCAGGTACCTTATATGCATAACATGATGGTTACGTGGAGTCATCATGACTATGCTCTATTGATTACACCGTCATCATGATCAAGCTCACAACAGTTACCACAGACAGTTTAAAAATAAATAGATAATGTTATCGGACAAATATTTTTGCGACTTAGAAAAACATTGACATGAGTTTTACCATCCTACTTGATATTATAAATGCGAAAGTTTGTGTGAATGTTTGTTATCACGTATCACCGTGAATACTTAACCGATTTAGATGCAATTCAGTAGGTTAGATTCTAGAATAACACATTGGCTTATCTAATTTTCACAAATTGACCTCTGAGGGGGTTAAAAAGGGTGGTAAAGATTCTATGGAAAATGATGATTTCCAAAACGATCAAATTATTAAAAACAAACTTATCACACAAATAATTACAAATGCGTGGCGCTAATTGTCATCGTGAGAAATCACGCGGTATGATTGTTGACTTCAAGACATTTATGAAAAGAACTCTACATTCTACGAGTACCCACATTAAATGAAATAAAATTATTTATTGAAAGAGAAATACACAACAACAATAGTTAAAGCTAAAGTTAGATGTTTCTTTGGGTGTTATTTTCTCGTCAAGTAAAATTAAGTTTAATTACTTATTTATTTAATTTAATGCTCGAATAACATAGAAGATAAACGTGTTTAGTAGACCCTGCCTGCGCATAATGTTGCTTCACTTTGATTCTTAGTTCCCTGGCAGGACCTTGGGTTTGAGTTAATACGCGTTGGTAATACGAACCATTAAAACCTAAGGCATTCATTGCCCAGCCGCGGTGATGAGACCCGAAACGCCGCCCCGCAGCCACTGCACGGACCAAGATGGGCACCGTTAGACGGGCTCCCCTAATAGGCACCCTAACTAAAGTCTTCAGCTAGCCGCATCCTGTATCTACCAGCAGTAATTCGCAGGTCGTCCTCCCTGGCCGGAGAACATCCTATATGGTCTCCGCCTAGAGTACGATGACGAGTCACGATCTCCACTCAAGAACAAGTTTACCCCAGCTAACAAGTAAGTACTAGATTTTGAAAAGCGCACGATAGGTATATACAGAACTAATGCGGAGAAATTACCTGTAGTTCTGTCAACAGAATTACTCAACAAAACAGGTGGGATAGGAATGGTAGAGATAAAAGTCAGGTGTAAAGCATAGTCTTTTAAGTGACAGAACTAATAGGAAAAAAATCCCAGTAGTTCTGTCAAGAGAACTACTCAACAGAACAGGTGGGAGTAAATGACAAGTAAGACTCAAGGTGACACATAAATGGCACATCGGTCACGTGATAGAGACCTTTACGCGGAGACGAGAGGCGATTATCATATGTTTAGATAAATCGTATCGAATCGATAGAGGTACTCGAGATATAACTGATACATGTCATAGATATGGTAGAGATAAAGATTTGTCCTGTACTTGTCTATATTACCATGATTTAAGCAAACGAAATTAGGTAAGAGGCCGTGGAAACTATTCCCGCGGGTGTCGTAAGAAGCGACTGAGGGATATCCACCGGAGGCGGGCAGTAGCGCCTCCTCCGAACAGATCCACCACAGAACTGCGATCCCCAACCCGCATGCCCAGCGTGGGGATTACGGCATTACTCCCTAATGACAAGATACCCATTTAAGCCATTATAAGGCGCTTTCAGGGAAGGATGGGCCCCCAGCAAGGGGTTTAGCAAAGGATGTAGAATTATTAGGGCTTAATGTGAAAAGGCTTGTACTAAGGAAAGTACTACCACCATAAGAGATAATCTTTAGGTATTCTAATACCTTGACCACACGTACACTACTGAAGTGAATGTGCCTTCCTCAAGCAAGGGGGTTTTGTCATGACCACCACGCTTGGCAAGCGGATTTCTCATCGCAATAAAAAATACACAGCAGTAAGCTGTTGCCTGCCATTGGTATCCCTTAGTCGCATCTTACGACATTCTCGGGTCGAGTTGATGAAACATTTAATAAAGAAATTGTTAGCACAATCTTGGAGTCTTCAAATCCGGTAACTCTCATTTGTTCTATAGGACTGTGACGTCATAGAACTCTTACCACGTTTTTATCCCTGTAGTTCAATGGGTAGAATCCAGGGTAAATAAGTTCCTTCTGGAAGAGCGTGTTATATCTTAGGCCAAATCTTCACTTACTAAGGGCGCATTGCGCGCTATTTTGTGAAAAGGATAAGCATAGGATTTCGCGTTCATAGGAGCGGGACCGAGCATACGTTTTTGTAACGGCGTAAGCGCAAAAATGATGATTTTGCTTATTTACAAGACAACTATACAACTTATGAAGAAACTGTATTAAGGAACCAAAGAATTAGTAATAACCTACGAATAAAAAAATCGTTTCTATAGACCGCAGGGTTTCTAAGATCACGACCAAGATAGGTGCAAAACAGTGCATTTTCACGATTTTTTTTATCTTAATTTTTTTGCAATCGTGTTTTCCGAAGAAAAAATGTTGAATTTAATGTAATTCTAGTTTTTTTACCACATGATCCCGTGAGTACTGAGGTCTAGGCCTAGTTTGACATGCAAACCCAATATAGCATTGGCCCCTTCAGTGAGTTGGTAGCCAAACGGTTGACCATAAAGTATAAATAAAATTGTGAAACTATAAAATCTGAGTAGCGCTTCAGTCAACGGGGTCAAGCTTTTAGGGAATCAATTAACGTGTAGAAACAATTGGTAAACAAAGCTAATGTTAAACATTATAGTCTTACAGGCAGTTGTTTAACTAATTAAATGAATACGTATGTAATTTCAATTTCACGAACTTTACGTGAGATCTAGGAGCACAAAACCTCTGTATAATTACGTGTAAAATAAATACCTACATCCTCTTGAAGTTAACAGTTATTTGGTAATCTAGTTTTCGTGTAAGAAAATTCTGAAAAAACTTTGTTTAACGAGCAAAAAATTGAGATTATTTTGGTATCGGTGACATTTTTACTGTTTTGCAGATATAACCAGTCAAAAAGTGAAGATAGCCTTTATTCTTTCTTTTAGCAACTACCTTGATAACGTCAAATTTGAATAATACCTATAATAACACCTTTGTTTGATTAGGTACTTACTAAAAATCTGTTTTTAGGGTTCCGTACCTCAAAAGGAAAAAGGAACTCACCCCCCCCCCCCCCCCCCCCCTGAGATTTACTTTGTTAACCGTCTGTCAACCCTTTTTTCTCAGGAATCCGTGGAGGTATCTAGAGGTTTGATAGAGATTGAAATTAGTGGTGTGAATAATAGAGGTTGAAATTAACATCAAATACTCAAGTCCGTAACCTCTTAGAGCCGTGATTTAAATCAAATTTCTATATATACTACTATAAATCAAGTCGACGCAATCAAAAGTTATGATCGAATTTTTTTGATTCTTGCCATTGACCAAAATCAATGGGGTAGGTACCTACTTCCCGTTGACCTAGAATCATGAGATTTGGCAAGAAACAAGGTCTTATAATTATACGGAACCCTCTGTGCGCCAGTATATCTCGCACTTGACGTCTTATTTCAATATATTTTGGTTCGGCTGGAACTTTAATTACTGAAAGAGATATGTTTGCCCAACAATGGGATAGTAGGTATAGGTTAATAAAAATTGAATCTTCTGTTTCCCCAACAGCGTAGAAAACGGGAAGAACTGTGGAAAAATACATAAACCATAACCTATTGGAAAGGCCATGGGGCAAGAAACCGATTTGTAAGTATAACAGGCAATAACGTCACCCCACACGGAAAATATATTTAAATGAGCAGTTGATATTCTAGTGAACTAGTTTTGAGGAAAAAAACATATTTTATTTACTTAGATATTTTACTTTTGGTGTATGCCCATCATTACATTATCAATGCCCCCATCCAATCTTCTACAAGGCATTTTAATTTGCGCGCACAAAGAATCATTATGAAACCTCAAAATTAAATTATTTTATTCTGTTTTTGTGTGTTTTCGGTTTTTTAGAACAAATAATTATGAACACAATGAAGACAGTCGCAGGTATAAGTGCTTTTTTTTAGTTATTGTTGTAGCATAATTAATTAGTCATACAATGGCAAAGCATGAAATAGTCACGTTGCTTTTTGCGTCATTTATTGAAAATTTAAAACCTGTTGAATTTGAAACATTCGAGCAGCGATCAAAACAAGAATGAGTTTGAAATAAAAATAAATCAAATATCAAAGCGCTTTATTTGCTTTAGACCTTACAGGAATTTTGAACATGTCACAAAATTTTTATATGATATAATAAATACTAAGGATCCGGCGACCGATGAATTTCCCATACAAACGTAGTACCAAAATGTTTTGTAATTTGAGCATATTTTCACCATGGTCTGCTACAATTTTTTTTCAAAATACTTTTCTGAAATGAAATTAGACCTGATCGCGTTTTTACATCAAAGAAGACATGTTTTCTTAGTATTTGTGTAGATAAGTATTTTGAAAAAAGCTTGTGGCAGGATAATAAAAAATCATGAAAGCGCACTGTTTTGCACCTAATTGGTCGAGATTTCAGGAACCCTGCGTTCTATAGAAAAGATTCTTGTTTTGATCCCAGTTTCTTCATAAGTTGTGTAGTTTTTTTTTTTTAATAAGCAAAAACATCATTTTTGCGCTTACACCCTTTCCAGAAACGTATGCTCCGTCCCGCTCGTATGAACGCGAAATCCTATGCCTATCCATTTCACAAAACGGCGCTAAGATGGAGCGCGCTTTCTTAATAAGGAGGGATCCTTATTAAGAAAGCGCGCTCCATCTTAGGCCACATCTTCACTTCCTTAAGTGAGATGGTGGCCAAATTACTTTTCTGGTAGTTTAATTCCTTGCAGAACGCAGAAAATAAACCGGTAAAATATTTGGATTTCGCGCGAATCTGTGTCAGATTTCGTGTCGATGTCTCTGTAGCGGAGAGTCTGAATAGTCATGCAGTAGGCCTAGCTCGGGGTTGTTGTCTAGGGTAGAACAGAGAAAAATTACGTCACATTGCCATCGAATGCGTAATATGTTTAAAACTCGTTCCTTCAACTTCAATAATTTACGCAATGTATGACAATGCGATGTCATTTTTCTCTATTCTATCCTAGACAAGTATCGTATGTTTAAAACTCGTTCCTTCAACTTCAATAATTTACGCAATGTATGACAATGCGATGTCATTTTTCTCTATTCTATCCTAGACAAGTATCGTATAGTAGTTTGTCATAGTAATCATTTACCTATTTTTTATAATAAGTATCCCACTAAAATTATAAATGCGAAAGTTTGGATGGATGGATGTATTATTTGTTACCTCTTCACGCCAAAACTACTGAACGGATCGGGCTGAAATGTTGCAAACAAGTAATTCTAATACTGGAATCAAACTACTTACTACTTTTTATCCCATAAATCAGTTCCCATGGGATAGAAATCACCTTTAAACGTTTCCGTAGAAAAAACGCGTGTGAAGCCGCGGGCATAAACTAGTGTAATAATAAAGCAAGGTATTGCCACAGGTGGTACCTACGACATCTAGCAAATAAACAGCGTACAGCAAGGCCAAGTACCTTGAACTTAGCGTATACATTAATTGTTAGTATATAATTTATTTATAACAGGTGTGTTTACTTGAATTATTTATTAATATTTTCTAGTACGTTCCGCCCGTGATTCTGTTCGCGTAGGTAGATTAGATAAATACCAAGATTGTTAGAAAATACTTATAAAAATCAATTGCTGTTCGTTAGTCTCGCTAAAACTTAGAAACGGCTCGACCGACCTGATTTTTTTAATATATTATTTCTTTTTTATTATTTGTTGTAGTGGTAATAGTACCTAATACATACTAAGTAAAAATTTCGTATGTCTACCTTTTACGGTTCAAGTGATACAGCCTTGAAAATCATAGAGCAAAAATAGTCAAAAAATCGTGTTTTTCGTATGGGAGACCCCTTTTATTTTATTTTTATTATATATTGTACTAGCGCCAGGATAAATACACACTCTGTAAAAAATTCAACTGACAGGTCGACGGACACACAGACAGACAGCGAAGGCTTAGTAATAGGGTCAGTTTTCACCCTTCGACTACGAAACCCTAAAAAGCAAGGACCACAATTTTCCTGAAAATGCTTTGTTTTCTGTTAATGTTATCCGATTAAGTATGTTAAGTTTCCATACAAAAACGTCTTTGTTTACAATACCCTAAAAAGCAACGACCGCAATTTTCCTGAAAATGCTTTGTTTTCTGTTAATGTTATCCGATATTAAGTTTCCATACAAAAACGTCTTTGTTTACAATAAATATTTTGGGTGATTAGACGTATGAGTGACCACAATCCCATCCGATTATAGGCACGGTGTGACCATTGACGAAAGCCTACATTCGCTTAGCTCAAAGCCAACACGTAACATTTGAGCAAAACATTGAGATACGAGGTCAGTGAAAGTTTAAAATACATGAGCATGCGAATATAGCCTCTACGGTAATCGTATACAGCTGGCTTGAAGGCAATTAGGTATTATCCAAGGTAGTCGTGGGTAAGCCAAAGTCAATATTGACGACGCTTACGAATTTTAGCAAAAATATTGATTGGTATGGTCGACGATTAGAAAACGTCTTGTCTTACCGAGACATAATAAAAAATAAAACGTCAAGTGCGAGTCGTACTCGCGCACTAAGGGTTCCTTTTAATTGTAAGATCTTGTTTCTTGCCAAATATCATGATTCTAGGTCAACGGGAAGTAGGTAACCTTTAAATTTTGGTCCAGGGAGAGAATCAAAAATAATTTTGAATTGGTTAATAAAACTTCAAATTTACGGTTTTCGGATTTGTCCCGTTATTATTTGTGCTACGACATTGCTTCTTGATAAATTTTATGATTCTAGGTCAACGGGAATTACCCTATAGGTTTTGGTCCATGGCCATGGCGAGAATCAAAAGTAATTACGGTTTTCGGTTATTCCCTTTATTGTGTTGACCTAGGAATTTTATTTATATCGCGGCTTCAAGAGGTTACGGACTTGAGTATTTGACGTTAATTTGAACTCGATACGTTCACGCATTCCTGAGAAAAGAGGGTTGAACGGACAGACAGACAGACGGACAACAAAGTGATCCTAAAAGGGTTACTTTTTCCTTTTGAGGTACGGAACCCTAAAAATTGGCCTAACAAGTTTTGCTGCATTTTCTTTTTCTCTAAAAATAAAGATTTATTTACTGTAGAAACTGTGTACAAAACGATCTTAAAAAATAAGGTGGAAACAACAGTTTGTCCATTAATGACAGACGTAAAATATTTAACATAAATAACCAGGAAACTGATTGAGGATTTAAATGACTGTTTGATTTCATAAAAACATTCTTCTAGGAGCCACATACGAAGTATTTTCTGAGATAATATTAAATAAATAATGCTGGACAACCCACATAGCATCCAGGCCACGCAAAAACATAATTCAAATTCGTTAATATTTACACCCTTAAGTTTTTTTTGGGATAAATACTAAGTGTCCCTTGGAAATATTTTTTATGGGACCATCTCGGGATCACCTCTACACAATAGCGAAAGAATCATCCAAATTGGTCCACCATTTACGGCCTTTTTTAAAGTCGGTTAAAAAGTACGAAACTCCCAGACATTCTCCTTTTTCAAAACTAAACCGACTCTATAATCACACGGATGGATGGATGTTTGTTACCTCTTCACGCTAAAACTACTGAACGGATTGGGCTGAAATTTTGCATACAGGTAAGTATAACCCGGGAATCAAACATAGGCTATGTTATATCCCATAAATCAGTTCCCATGGGATACAAATAACCTCAAAACGTTTCCATAGAAACAACGCGTGCGAAGCCGCGGGCAGAAGTTAGTTACTCCATATAACTCTATAAATTAATGATTCCTTTTAATTTAAGGTAGAAGAACCTGAGTGTAAATGTCCCAGCATTTTATATTTATAGTTTTAAATATTAATTCGCTAGACTTAATTGTCGGGAAATAACTACCGTTATTTTATTATGTGTTCCTCATTTCCATGATCTCGGGTCATTAATAAACCGGACGGTTCTAATAATAATAATAAATCGTTAATTTGCAGGAATGTCGGTCTTAAAAATAATTTTATAGCTCCAATACATTCTGCCTCGTCAAGGTGTGCAAAGTTATTACAGATAAGGTTAATAAAATAATATTAGAGATTTAATAATAGTAGAAAAATCTATTATAGATAGGTATTCGATTTTGTTATAATGGCAATCGTGCGTGATGCCCGCCAGTTCTATAAATTGAATTTGTATAGAAAACGGTATGGCACGGGTGGACATTTATTTTTAAACATTTTGGGATAAACGTAGAGTGAATGTATCTTTAAGCAGGACATTTTATACTTTTATCTGACTGCCTCGTTGGTCTAGCGGTCGCGTTTTCAACCGCTGATAATTTCCCGGGTTCAAATCCCGGGACGGGCCAAGAGTTTGGGTCTTTTCTAGCAAGAAATATTCACAGTAGCAGCCCTGAGTTAGGAAGCTGGCGGTGTTAGACGGCTTACTGTGCTTTCCGAGGCACGGGGCCGTGCCTCGGAAAGCACGTTAAACAGTCTAAAGGTAGCTGAACTGATCCATATCAATACCAGTCGTTCCCAAGACGCTGGCTGCATTACCCCACTGTATGGCAATGCTGATCCGCTACATATAAATTTACCTTTTTTAACAGCCTTAATGATATAATACTAAGAAACCCAGTTAGTTTGAATAATTATCATTGTCATATAAGTAAAATGACATTGATTTCTGTAAAAGAATAACTTCCGCTGTTTCCGGGAAGCAAACTACCGTTTAAATAAACTATAGAAGGAAATTGGATTATAAACAGTGACACAGAAATTGTAATAACTATACACTTGCCAAACTGTATGTAGAATGTTTGTAAACAAACCACCACACAATAACTAAAACTCACTTATCATCAGCAAGCAATATTTGAAGGAAGGATCTCAAATCGACAAGTAATGTAAATTGTAATGTGAATTCTGGGTTAAAAATGGGCGGTTTGTTTACCAAAATTCCACGTCAAGTTTGGCTGTAAAGGTACATTTTTTAAGCTGGCTGAACTTTAACACAACATATTTAGCCCCAAAGTAAGCAGAGCTTGTGTTATAGGTTAGGTACTAGATGACTGATTATATTTTTTTTTAAGTTCAAATACCTATATCTACTCGGCTCTAGAATCCTAGATATTTTTTGTAAACAAAGGGATTACAAAACAAAAGAAATATACGTAAAACATATTTTACGTCACAGGTGTCGGTATTATCGGTGCAAATCGCTGAAGTTTTGAAAGCTTTCATTTATCATTTCATTCATCAATCGTCCGTATTTTAACTCGAATCGAACCTTTTTCAATAAATTTTTCAATGAGATTGTGTTTTTATATTCATGTTAGATTTATTTATATGCACACTTGAACTAACAGTTATCATGACGTTGCAAATAGTGTTATTGCAATCTATAGAATCATTTTAATATTTAAATACAATAGAATAGTTGCAATTGTAACAATGATGTTATTGTAATATTGAAATATACCATACCTAATCGACCAATGCATGTATATATGATAAACATATTGTGATATATTACAAACATTTACTAGAAAAAACTAGTATTATCTTAAGCTACAGCCCCACTGCTGCGCACGAAGAGGCTACGCACGTGTGTCTAGCTTCGATTTGCAAAGAAATGTATGTGTATGTGATAACGTCCACTGTAACCCACGAACACAGTACGCACCAATACGAGATTGATGACGTCATTGCTAAACGCGTGGCTTTCTCGAATATGGCGCCCACACAGCTCAACGCTGTCAGCGCTATGCACATGTGCATAGCTGCACTCACTTTCGTATGATTCAAAACTGTGTGCGCTGCAGTTGTAAGTACATAGTCGTTGGTAAATTTTCAAGTATGTGTGTGCTGCAGTAGGAACGTACACCCACGTTCTCAGACCGAACCCACGCAGCTAGAATGCGCCGCGTGGCCGTGCACAGCGTGCGCCGCAGTGGGGCAGCAGCTTTATCAACTTGTTGTGATTAATTAGAATCTTCCATGAACTTAACACCGTATCTATGCCACCCAGAAGCAAAATAATTATCATCAAAACAATTTATATTTTAATAGTTTCCCTGCACGACTTCGCACGCGTTGTTTCTATGGAAATATAAAAAGTTGTTTATATCCCATTTTAAACATATTTTATGGGATAAAAAGTAGCCTATGTTTGATTCCAGGTTTAGAGCTACATCTATGCGTAAATATCAGCTCAATCTATTCAGTAGTTTTGATGTGAAGAAGTATCAAACATCCATCCATCCATCCAAACTATAGCATTTATTATATTGGTGTAATAAATAGTACACCCATGGACCCAATGGAGCAAAACTTACAAAACAGTTTAAAACTAAGGGATACGAAGTCAGTGTTGATATAGTTTTTTTTAAACAATCAAATTATTATAATTAAAAATTACCCATATCTTGCGACTAACGATGGACATGCCTTCTAGAATGCAGACAAGCCAGAGCGGCGCTTCCATCAACATCACCGAAGCTGACAAAACGCCTGCTAAACCTAAACAGAATGGACCTGCGTATCCTGGTAGAAACACTAACAGGACACTGCCCACTAAACAAACACCTATTTACCATCGGAGCGACGGATAGCCCTCTTTGCAGAGGATGCCTCAGCGACGACGGATCAGCTGCCCACGTAGTCCTCGAATGCGAGGGAGTAACAACACAACGAACAGAAATCCTCAACTTGCCGAGGTCACTCCGCGAAGCCTGTGAAGATCCCAGGAAGATTCTGCGCTTCTGGACGGAGTTAGGCTGGCTATTCTAGAGACGCTTAATGGACCAAATACGAGTCTAAATGCGGAAATAAGAGTACTTCTACCTAAACCCTAAACCTACCCATATCTTCCCCGAGTGATTTAGACTTTCACGTTTAGACGTTTAGTCATACGAATTGAGCGAAACCACGGGCAGATGCAACTAAATAAAATATAAGTTTAACACGTGCTATATCTACTCTTAAGCAATGGGTTTCAACAATGTTATCAGAATATGTTATACATACCTGTTGTTTGGCCAATAGGCATGACTGATTTTGATAAACGACTCGGAAACGTTTTTGGATATCAAGTGAATACAAAATAACTAACCAAATAACCATGAAACTTTAATTCTATACCCTAGCCAAACTCGATGTAGAATGTTTGTAAGCAAACCACGACACAAAAAACTAAAACTCACTTGCCTTGCGCCGTGTGTCAAAAATGAGCAATATTTATTGAAGGAAGGATCTCAATCGAAGAGCAATGTAAATTGCGTATAAAAAGACACGGCAACAGAGTCAGTTTTAGGTTAAGTATAGGCGGTTTGTTTACAAACATTCTACATCGAGTTCGGCTAGTTTAAAGTAACAAACATACAGCCTTTTACCTATAGAAGGTCCACCTTTGGCCAACTCACGCATTTTATTGTGAGCTAAGTTTACAAACTTTAAGAACAGAATAATATTATCCTCTGTGCGTTCACCAGAATCTTCAAATATCCAGATTAAGCCTTTGTTGGAATGTTCGCGGATCCAATACAACAACTCCTTCAGGGTGTTGTTGGGGCTGCCGCGCTTCTGCAGCGCATCAGGAATGTCAAGAGTAGACACCCGTCTACTCTTGCGGCGGCGATAATGCGCAAAAGTTTATTGCTGAGAGGCTAGACACCGCCTGTCTCTTTATGGAACACTGGACAAGAGCGTATATTGTGCTCTCTTGTCCATTGGTACTTTGATTTATTTTGATTATAATTTCAGTTATAATTTTAATTATGACTTTGATTTTAATGTTTATTTTGGTGTTATTGTTGATTTTTATTTTTATTATGTATGACTCGAATGGATACTCGAACTTATATTTTGTATTATAATTTATTCTTGTCTGAAAAAATCGCCGCGCACAATAAAAAATAATAATAATAATAATGTTCTATAATAATAATAACTTTTATTGTGATTTTTGCATGGAGGGTTTCTGAGATATTCACAGAAGGAATAACATTATTTTCATCTGTGAATATCTCAGAACCTGACGCTGTAGGACATTACTCTCTATGACATGTTTTATTCGTTTCAGTGTCCTCTATCCTAATATAAAACTTTTATTGAGCGCATCGATTTTGAAAAAAGTCAAATGCTAGGACTACCCTCCATACAAAAATCTTCAAACCTTTTGCCTATAATGTTAGTTGACGTCGTGAACGAAGTGAACGAAAGTCGTTTCAAGTCTGGCCAAAATAGCTTTTCTGTCAGTATGTCCGTACTCCTCTACAGGTCGTATTTTACAACCGATCGGTACGAAACTTGGTGTACAAATTCAACGATTTTATAGATTTTTTTTGTCGTCGGGGTTTTTTGATCAAAGGTGTACTTACTTCCTTTAAAAAAAGGCAAAAAGAGGTCTTTAGAATATCTCGGCTTTAAGACATTAAGACCCCACTGGGTGAGGGAGCCGGTGAAAAAAGTTAGTGTTCACGAGGTCTACTGTTCGTAGAACTACTAGTGTTAGTATTAGTACGTACCTCATATCAGGCGAAAAGTCGACCTCACAGGCGTACCCCGCCACCATGTGTCCCTGGAATGTCTTCTTGCGGTTCATCTTGAATCGGTTGAGAGCGCTGAACACGATCACCTGCGATATATTACTTTATTAGTTAACCAAAACTATTTATTTATTTATATTAGGGGATCTTTCAGCACAATATACATAATAGCGATGTGTGAAGATACAGGTGGCTATTAACAAGTTCCCACTTATAGAAATAGTATACAAGTTTACAAATTACACAATAATAATAATAACAGGCTTATATTCGCGTTTACCATAATATATATAAACTATAGTTGGGTACATTATCTGGTATAGTTATAGACTATCTGTTTTTAGAATAATAAGACATTTATTCACAAAGAAAATTATACTAGTATTTACAATTGAAACAATTGAGCTAACTGCTGACTGTTGCATACAGTCTACAGATAGCTCAACTGATCCATATCAACACCAGTCGGAAGCGTCCCCAAGACGCTGGCTGCATAATAATAATAATAATATATATTATCTATAAGAGATATTTTTTTTTGGAAAAACACGCGTAAACAGAGATGATAGGTAGGTAATAATATGATATGTCGAGAATATGGCATGCAGAACTAAATTTAACGAATAATGATTTAGGTAGGTAAAAATTCATGTATATTTATTTATGTTTCTAACTTTCTTAATTTTTTTTTCTTCATCTGACCATAACAAACGCAACAAAAAAGAATTAGCGAAATTGGTCCAGCCGTTCACGCGTGATGCCGTGACTAAGAGAAATAGACATTATTATTTTTTATTTATTATAGGTAGACTGTTGCAAATTTTTATCTAAAAAAATTGTATTATTTTAAAAAGTAATTTTGTATTATTCTACAGAGATGCAGGCGTATAAATGACTTTATTTTTGGAATTAGAATATTCATCCATAGAATAAAATAGTATTATTTTTGTTATTTTATTTGATAAATCGGTCCAGTAGTTTCGGAGCCTATTCAATAAAAAATCAATCAAATCTTTCCTCTTTATAATATTAGTATAGACTTGCTTCTTACACATACTATTTTTAATACTTTTCCATGGAAAAATCATCAACTAGAATTTTCGTTACATACACAATTATGTCGGCTCTATAAAAAACGAAGTCCCCATATTTTTTGAGTCGGCCGATTCGCTTATCTATTTGTCAAAAGTCTGTGTTTATGAAATACTTCATTTTTTTTTTATTTATTTACCAACTTAAACTAATATTACATGAAAAGTATATTATTATAACACTGAGTAAACCACAGAGGTTTGTAAGGGAGTGTTATTAGCGAGTCAACCGAATAACTACCATTGAGATAGGTTTTACAAAAATAAAAGCTTAATTTCTAAGTGTCATTCTGTCATTCAGTCTTCATTCACTCACCCGTCAACAATTTTCCTTCATCCTCAACCTCACCTCAACAGTTATTGGTCCACTGCTGGACGCAGGCCTCCCCTTGATAAGCGGCTTATTGGCTTATCTCATGGTAATGCCCATAATCCCGACGCTGGGCATGCGGGCTGGGGATCGCAGTTAGGTGGTGGAATTGTTCTGCAGGGGGCGCTGCTGCCCGCCCCCGGTGGATATCCCTCAGTCGCCTCTTACGACACCCGCGGGAAGTGTTGGAGTGGTGATAATTCTAAGCCGGCAAGTGTGGTGCCACCGAACTAGCCGGATGTTAAGTGTGATTATAAGTAATTGTTTGCTTTACCTTATTGTCCATGGACTGGCAGGCGAGCCACTTGCCGTTGGGCGACGCTGTGACGGCCGGTAGAGAGTGCATTGAGGGGTCTGCTATGTACTTCATATCCACTGGGATGTCCCTGAAAGATACATAACAATCATTAAATACCTAATACAAGAAAAATTACAATAATTAAATTATCCTACTAATATTATAAAGCCGAAAGTTTGTGAAATGTGAATTTTTGTAACCTAAGATTACCAAAACTACTGAACAGGTCCTTAAGGCGAATAGTAGGGGTGATAGTGGCGCCACTACATATTTAATTTAATCATTAAGTTATACAAAGGAGTTATCAAAAAATCGGACCGCTGGTAGACGATACCTATCACAAGCTTTTATTTAATGTATCTGTAATAGTTTTGTTTTGTGTTATTCAATCAAAAACCTTGTTTGGAGAGCTTGGTGGCCACCAATAGGAACTAAACTCTTGAAACAAGTATCTGCCTAAATAATACAGTACAAAACTATTAAAGATACATTTAAAAAAGCATATGATAGATATCGTCTACGCGCGGTCCGATTTTTTGATAATTCCTTTGTATAACGTAATTATAAAATTAAATATGTAGTGGCGCCACTATCACCCCTACTATTCGCCTTAATGAAATTTGGCGTGCATTTAGAACATAGCTTAACTTAGATAGGCTACTTATTATACCTAAAATACGCATGCGAAGCTGCGGGCAGAAGCTAATACTAGATAAATAACAATCATTAAATAATACAATCCATAAAGAAAATTACAATCAACAAATAAATAAATTACAACTAGTATTTACAATTGAAACAATTGAGCTAACTGCAGACTGTTGCAAACAATCTACAGGTAGCTCAACTGATCCATATCAAAACCAGTCGTCGTGTACTCAAGACGCTAGGTGTATTGCCCCGCTGTATGGCAATGCTGATGCGCTGTGTCAGATACTCACCAGCTCTCGGGTCATGCGTCTCTTCGACCAGAGGCTCAGATAATTCTTAAAAAAAGCTACCTGTGGATTGTTTGAAACCGTCTGCAATTAGCTCAATTGTAAATACATACTAGTTCCAATTTATTACTATTATTGATGGAGAGGACTCGAAGATGTGAGGTGTGGGACTTGATATTGAATAATATGGCCTTTTTGAGGTAGAATTTGAGGGATGTATGACATACATACATACATCAACCTAAACAGAATGGACATGCGTATTCTGCTGGGAACACTAACAAGACACTGCCCACTGAACAAACACTTATGCACCATCGGAGCGACGGACAGTCCTCTCTGCAGAGGATGCCTCAGCGACGACGAATCAGCTGCCCACATATTCCTGGAATGCGAGGGAGTAACAGCACATCGGACAGAAATCCTCAACTTGCCGAGGTCACTCTAGTCTCGCGAAGTCTGTGAAGAACCTGGAAGATTCTGCGCTTCTGGACGGAGTAACGCTGGCTATGCTAGGTAACGAAACGCATAATGGACCAACTACGAGTCCAGAAATGGCCGGAAATAGGCGTACTTTCACCATACCATATGCACATAAGTCTACAGAAGTAATTGTGCTGGTGAGGATGCAGTTTTCCTCCATTTATTAGTTTCGTCTCGTCGATGATATAGTTTATCACAATTATCACTCACCACTCCCAGACCCGCAGACTCTTGTCGTCGGAGGTGGTGACAAACCGTCGGTTGTCGTCCACGAATGTGATCGTGTTCACGGCCCCGAGGTGCCGGTCGTACTCTTGTACCGCCTCGCCGCTACGGGTGTCCCACTGGAGGAAAAAAAGAGTTATTTATATGTACATCAAGATCAAGGAAAGCCTCAAAACTCCTAAGTTTTAAGGCTATACCTACCCAGTGGGTAAAGTCGGGTTGCGAATTGCGAATTATGATGATGAATCTACACTACACTAACTGCCCTAGCGTTCGTTCAGACAGATTCGTCAGTTCACCCTGAAATTCATGTTGTGCTAGCCACGCACAATCATCCTATTAAGCTAGGTTCACATTGCTGCGTCGGGGTGTGTCGTGGCGCGCCAGAGCGCAATCGGTTACGTTCATTACCTATGACTAGATTCACATTAGTAGCTTGTGTAGTAGGTTGTGTTGGGGTGCCCCAACACAAGCTACTAATGTAAATCTAGTCATAGGTAATGAACGTAACCGATAGCGCTCTGGCGCGCCACGACACACCCCGACACAGCAATGTGAACCTAGCTTTAATCCTACTATGCTACTAATATTATAAAGCCGAAAGTTTGTGAAATGTGAATTTTTGTTACCTAAGATCTCCAAAACTACTGAATAGGTCATGATGAAATTTGGTGTACATTTAGAATATAACTTAACTTAGATATTAGGCTACTTATTACATCAAAAATACGTGTGCGAAGCCGCGGGCAGAAGCTAGTACTTTAAATATAGGCAGCCAGCCGGAAAAGCAAAAAGCGAGCGTGTCAACAGATTGGCCGCGTAACGGCAGATCAGACAGTTTCTAAAACTTTATGCAGAATGAAAACGAAAACAAAACATCAAGCATCACCTTACGTCGCATTATCTTGCGACGCAGTGATTTTGGCCCTGTAGTATAGTTATCTTAGTGTGGGTAGAATCGTGTATGTACCGCCCTACCCACAAGGTGATTAATAAAGCAGTTTTTATTCAGCAAGCCTTGTTTTATTACAGGCCCTTGCGTCTGTGAACTCGATTCGACCTCGATGATAGGGGATAGTGGGGTGTGAAGTGAAAGTAGTGGGGAGTAACTGGAAAGAAGAGGGCAAATAATTATGAATTAATCTGTGGCTTTGCGTGGTTATTTTAATTAGTAGCCCTTCTAGTCTCGATTCAATGTTAAATATTCTGATGTAGTTCAAGAAACTATGGCTAGATGTCACCACGGGCGCCAAGACGTTGATGTCCAGTTCAAGAGGCGATGACTAGATTTCGCCACACTATAAGTATCTATAACTCAGATCTCTCATCTCAGATCTATAACGCAGATAATCTTCTTAGCGATAAGATTGCGATAAGCGCATCTGGCTAGTTTGCGATGAGACTGGCTGCCGTGGTCGAAATTCGGCTAAGAGGACATCATTATCTATACTTCTATCTATACTAATATTATAAAGAGGAAAGATTTGATTGTTTGTTTGTTTGTATTGAATAGGCTCCGAAACTACTGGACCGATTTGAAAAATTCTTTCACCGTTAGGAAGCTTACTTTTCAGGGAGTGACATAGGCTATATTTTATCCCGGAATTCCCACGGGAACGGGAACTACGCGGATAAAACCGCGAGGCGATCGTCTAGTTATTAGATATTTATGCTCTGCTGGTGGACATTATTGGCCCCCGCCAGTTGGATTTTCGTATCCACGCTACACCCTTTCGAGGTCCAACTGACGTTCGGCACGCGAAGATGTCATTACGTCATTAGTGAGTAGATTTATTTATTTTGTTTGTTTCGCGGTTTACTTTGGGTTATTTCGCAACAGTCTCACTGGGACAACACATTCATGAAGTAACCCTGGACGTCAAAGGGTTTTTGTATGGAGTTCTGACCTTTAGGCCTCGGTCTCGGAGTCAGTCTTAATCTCTGGTCTGGTAATTTTTTGTGTGGAATTCTAGTCTAGTGAAGGTCATCATCATCATCATCAGCCTATATTAGTCCACTGCTGGACATAGGCCTCCCCTAATGAGCGCCATAGCGCCCTGTCTTCAGCTTGCCGCCTCCAGCATCTGCCTGCAGTCTTTCGCAGATCGTCATCCCACCTGGCCGGAGGGCGTCCTACACTACGCTTGCCGAGTCGTGGTCTCCACTAGTGAAGGTATTATACAAGTATAACTCACGCATATAATCTTCTTATCGCTCGTGCCGCACACGAAGAGATGCTGCTTGTCCTCGTCGGGGTGGAACTTGGCGCAGTACGGCACCTTGCGGGACGTGAAGCGATTCACGCAGGCGCCTGTCTCAGTGTCCCACAGCTTTATGTAGCGGTCGTAAGCTGGTAAATAAAAAGTCAATAGAGGTACCAATAATAAAGACAATTGTTTTATTTTAAGTTATCAGTCATCTAGTACCTACCCATAACACAATCTCTGCTTAGCTCGGGGCTAGATGATGCTGTGTGGATTGTCCAGCATTATTTATTTATTTATTTTAGTGAAGGAAGAAGAGTCATGTCTGTCTGTTTTTTTTTATTCGTTTGTACCTTATTATAAATTGTAATGCCACAAATAAAGATTTCTTATTCTTATGGCGTTTCTTATGTCAATAGTTTGTGTTATTGTCATAATATAAATTATATAGAAAGTAACGACATCAAGTGTACGGTGAAATAAATAAATACTATACTAAACTTTTCAAGTTTTTAAGAATTACGATTGGTCAACCTAAAACTGTAGGAACCGTTAGTTTACAATAATTTTCAATGAGAAAGTTCGGCTGTTTCGATGTCTGGATGTCTGTTTCTTCTTCACAGCAAAACTACTGAATGGGTCGGGCTGAAAATTTGCATAGATGTAGTTACCTATTAGAATAAAACGCCAAAAAAGCATTTTTATAAAGCGCCTTGCGATAAAATTTGAGCAAATTTAATATTTTTCACAAGAATTTCAACCTTATTGCTCATATATTGCTATGATATTATTTTGTGATTCGTTTCTTTCCTTTACAAATATAGTTTTAGAGAAATATTTAAATAGGTGAGGACCGTTTTGGTATTGGAATCGTATCGTATGGGGAGGATGTCCAGTAGTGGACTTTATGTGGGCTGAAATGATGATAGTTTTATGACTTACCAGCAGAGACGAACTGTTTCCCGGTATTGTTAAAGTTGACATCCCTGACCGCTTGCCGGTGCCCGAAGTAAGTACGTATGCAGCGTCGCTCGCCGTACACCTCCCAGATCTGAACAGAGATAACTGAATTAACAGAGATACTAGCTTCTGCCAGCGACTTTGCTCACGTGGTACTTGGATGAAACAGTCAGTGCCTCACTCACAACAGAAATATCGGCAAAACCGCCGGTGACAAAAAGCCTTATATAAATAAATAAATAATGCTGGACAATCCACACAGCATCATCTAGCCCCAAGCTAAGCAGAGCTTGTGTTATGGGTACTAGATGACTGATATACATAATATAATACATTACATAGATAGATATTTTTTATTATACATAGAAACGACCAGAACACCCGGAACAAATATTTGTAGATCGTACAAACATTTGTCCCAACGCGGGAATCGAACCCGTAACCTCCCGCGCCGCAGGCGGACCTTCGACCGCGGCGCCACCGAGGTCGTCATATCTATGAAATAATCCTAAATCAATAGTCAATCTCGCTGTGTGGTGCCGGCTTAGAATTCGCACCACCCTAAGTCTTCCCGCGGGTGTCATAAGAGGCGACCAAGGAATATCCACCGGGGGCGGGCAGCAGCGCCCCCTGCAGAACAAAAAAAATGGTATGTCTATGTCTATGTCAGAACGATTCTACTACCAGACTGCGATCCCCAACCCGCATGCCCGGCGAGGGGATTATGGGCATTACTCCCCATGAGATAAATCCAATAAGGCGCTTATCTGGAGAAGGCCTGCGTCCTGCAGTGGATCAATATAGGCTGTTGAGGTGAGGTGATATCAACAACTGCCATTGTAAATACTATTATAATTTTCTTTGTGAATAAAGGCTTTTGCCCTAAAAAAAGATAGGAACTTACTAAAAAAAAATAACTTGCATAATTCTGCTTTTTCACAAGATATTTGTCTTGGTAACCAATCGGAGCCATGTGCTATACACATATATCCCGATGTGACGTAATTTTTCTCTATTCTACCCTAGAGGACATTCACTGTGTTTTACAGCAAGCTAGAGAATCTTAAGAATGTCCGTTACCTTTACTCTGCAGTCCATACCAGCCGACAGCAACAGATGCGCAGTCTTGGGGAACCAGCGCGCCGCCGCCACGCCTTTCGTGTGACCGCGCCACGTGTGGATGTGAGCCTGAAACCAGTGCATACACAATAAAGAAAACGTATTTAGGGCCTTGGACATGGTACTCTGTATCTGAGGAAATTATATCAAACTAGACGATCGGTTTCACCCGCGTAGTTCCCGTTCCCGTGAGAATTCCGGGATAAAATATAGCTTATGTCACTCCCTGAAAAGTAAGCTTCCTAACGGTGAAATAATTTTTGAAATCGGTTCAGAAGTTTCGGAGCCTATTCAATACAAACAAACAAACAATCAAATCTTTCCTCTTTATAATATTAGTAAGTATAGATAAATAAATAAATAATGCAGGACAATTCACACAGCATTACCTAGCCCTAAGCTAAGCAGAGCTTGTGTTATGGGTACTAGATAACTGATATACTTAATACAATACACTACATAGATAGATATTTTTTATTATACATAGAAAACATCCAGAAGACCCTGAAAAAATATATGCAGATCATACAAACATAATGTCCCGAGGCGGTAATCGAATCCGCAACCTCCTGCGTCGCAGGCGGACATTCGCCCGCCGCGCCACATCGGTCGTCAGTTAGGGCCAGTTATCTTCATGAAGATGCCATCTCTTCTCAGGTCGACCTCTAGATCTCTTCTTATTTCTTGGGATCCACTTTGTGATTTTTTGGCCCAACGAGGAGTAGATTCGTGGAGATTATTTTCCATCCTGCACATGTACCCAGCTCAATTCTATTTTAAGGATCTTATGACCTCTACGACGTCCCTCAGTTTTGTCTCGCCTCTGATTTTTTTGTTTTTTACCTTGTCTTTAAGTTCCAAGCATGAGTCTTTCCATTTTCCTTTGGCAAATTGATGGCTTGTTTTCGTCTTCTTTCTTCAAAGACCAAGAAAAAACTGTACGAAGTCACCATCCTACCATCATTGTAATATGGCTGCCAAAGCTGGTCTCTGAAGTTTTGTACATATATTGTGGCAAATAAATGATTATGATTCGCGCCGGCGGCCGTCGGAACCGCGCTGTGTTCGCAGTATGGTTCAAGCCTAAGAATTCATTCTTGGGCAATATTTTTGAAACAGAGCTATACAAAGCTGTACCTATCTCTTTCGCCTGCTGCGTTATCGGCCGCATATGAATTATATGCGTGAGTGTACAGACAGCGTCAGAATTAAGTAGCCCCCTGCATAACACATGCAGGTTTAAATCTAAAACTGTTAATCGTCGGAGTTTTAATGAGTTTTAAAAGTCAAAAATACATTATATTTTTATTTAGGTTACATAAAACGGGTGAATAGATTTATAAAAATTAAAATATCGGATTCTAAACTGCATTGTGTTATGTGGATTACTTAATTCTGACGCTGTCTGTACCTGCGCAAACTTCCCACTCTCGTTGCCCGGCAATTGATTGTCCGGCTACTATACCTTAGATAGGATGACGATCTGCGAAAGACTGCAGGCAGATGCTGGATACCGCAAGCTGAAGACAGGGCGCTATGGCGCTCACTAGGAGGCCTATGTCCAGCAGTGGAGTAATATAGGCTGATGATGATACCTTAGGTAGGAAGCACCGATCGGGCGGCGTGTCACTTCGAAGCTGCGTCTCACTGCGCGGCGCGTCCATCCACGACCGACCTTGGTAGTCAGTCTCTTTGTCAACTGAAAACATGAGATTGTCAGAATTAGTGGACGAATTACTTTAGATTCAGATTCAGATTCTTTATTGGCAACATACATAGTTACAGGTCTTACTAGTGGTACAAGTGGTACATGTGGTACATAGACTTACTTAATTTGTAAGTAGTGCTAGTTAAAATTACTATTGTAAAATAACAGTATAAATTAAAAATTGGATTAAATAGAACATAGGAATACCATTATAATAGTCATACATCTTAAACAATACAATTTTATAATAAAATAAGAATGTCCAAAATATCAATTCATTTTCATTGTCATTAATTCATTAACATCATAAAAACACATGTCAATAAGCCAATTTTTCAGCTTGTGCTTATAGGATTGCATCGATGGTGCGCTGGTGATTTCGGATGGCAGTCGGTTGTACACACTAGGGCCGAGCGTGTGTACCAGCTTTCTGGATTTCGCCAGTTTTAAGGTGCTAAGACTTAGCCAGCTTTAAATAACTCGGTTATTTATAGATGGCGCGATTGTCCTTCTTTCCTCAACAGCCTGTATTGGTCCACTGCTGGACGCAGGCCTCCCCCTGACTTTTATCTCATTACCCCCTGGCTTTTATCTCATGGGGGTAATGCCCATAATCCACACGCTGGGCATGTGGGTTGGGGATCGCAGTTCGTTGGTAGAATTATTCTGCAGGGGGCGCTGCTGCCCGCCCCCGGTGGATATCCCTTAGTCGCCACTTACGACACCCGCGGGAAGAGTTGGGGTGGTGCAAATTCTAAGCCGGCATCATACAGGTTTCTTTAACCGAGTTCGACGAAAAAAGGAGGAGGTTCTGTGTCCGGCTGTATGTATGGTTTTTTTATGTACCTAAGTTCGTCGATTTCTTCGTCAATTGTAGAGCGATTTTGAAAGTAATTTCGCTATTGTATAGATAATGAATATAATAATATGTACAAAGATAACATCCCAAGGTGGTCCCATAAATAAATAAATAAAAAAATTATTCTCGTGGGATTAGTAGATATTTGACTTGCAAAACTTAAAAACAGAGTAAAATTAAGTGATTCGAAGTCGTATTTCAGTTTTTTCCAATCAATCAAATTATTTCATACAATCAACCACGCTGTCGTCACTAATCTGTAGACACTGGAAGCCTCCTATAGTTCTTATCATGCGTAGTTGCGTGTACGGCCGTAAAGCTGAACGTGTAGCTACAGCTACTCTCGCTTACTTACGAAAGGGCCGTTTTCGGACGAATTTTTTGACACTAATATTTTAATACATTTTTTCATTTAAACCATTCAAAGGACTGAAATTTCAGGGTCATATAGAATGAAAAATATATTAGCATATAACCTCTGTGGCGTAGCGGGCGAAAGTCCTCTTACGACGCAGGAGATTGTGGGTTCGATTTCCGCCTCGGAACAAATATTTGTATGATCATCAGATATTTGTTCCAGGTGTTCTGGGTGTTTACTGACTACACTATACTATATTACTACTATATTGTAAACTAAAAACATATATAATATATAGTGTATTGTATTAAATATATCAATCAGTTATCTAGTACTCATAACACAGGCTCTGCTTAGCTTGATGCTGTGTGAATTGTCCCGCATTATTTATTGATTTTTATTTATACATAAATAAGTAGGTACTTACTGTGGAAGACAGATTTCTCCTCCAGTGGTTTGTCATCATCCACTTTGCCTTTCTTCTGTCTCTTCGCTAAGATTTCTTCGAGTTCTTTTGCTATTTCGCCTTCTGGTTTCATAACTCTGAAATTGTATGAAATTTTGATTAGATTAAATTAGTACTTACATACAAAATAGGACAATTTATTTGAAAATTTGGTTTGCTAATGTCAATAGTTTGTTTTCTAGGCGAGCGGCGGCGCCATTAAGAAAGAAGTTGAAGTTTTCTAGGCGCAGCTAGTATGTCTGTGGTTTTCTACCCATTTGAATATGATGTCAAAGCACAGATAAATATGGCTGACAGCTTTTTCTATTGTTTACGAAAAGTAGACTTCAGCATTTTCTATCGTTTACGAAAAGAAGACTTTTAAAACAAAGTTTTGCGGTTTTCTAGGTTTCCCTCTCATCGAACAATAATTAATAATCCTACTTTAAAAAAGTGTCAACTAGCCTACTACCAATAACCCATTGAATATAATGTTTCAAAGTTTATATACCTCTGTTCTCCCTCATAACCACCCCATGGGCCAAGGAAACCTGTGACATCTTCCGGGGCATCGTTTTTATGTCTCTTCTTTTTGTCTAAGGGCCTCTTCTTTATTGTCTCAAACACTGTTTTACCGTCAGCCTCAACTGGTGCTGCTATCATGGCAGACACTGTAAATAATAATACAAAATTGTCGGATTCATGCTTTGATTATTAATTTGTCTAGATAAGTGTTGTGCTACAAAACAACCCAGCTTTCGTATCCTGGCAGGCGCCATGGCTAGGTTTTAAACACATGCTACGCATTATTTTTCAGCATGATGATACTAGTTGTATAGAAACACCCATTAGAAATTCTGGTTATTTACTATAGCACTGGGTGTCTATTACAATATGATCAAAGAAAAAAGTTAGCAAGCGCGGGTTGAAGATTTAGAGGCCATCAGTTGGAGCCTATTTTTTTTACGCTTTTATGGCGTTAACAGTCTCATATAAATAATCAAGGGGTTCATGGTTATGATAGACAGATAACACATCCAAACTTATGCAAAGTTTTGGCTTACCAACTACTGTGTCACTTGGTTTAGCCTCATCATTTGAAGGGTCCAAGGCGTAACCATAACTAGTGAAGGTTCTCCTCTGATTCTCAAACTGGAATTCACTAATATGTGCCTTCTCTACATAGCCAGAGAGTATGTTTCTCTCTGCTTTCATCTGCTCTGTTTTGAACGGGTTTTCTGGACCCAGTGTAGGAGCAAATAGCTCTTCGTACTTTGGGTTGTGAAGTATTTCCTGATTTTTTGATATGAGGACTCTGGAGTCATCTTCATTCTGTAATTATTTAATAATGATTATCCTAGGTAGGAAACTGAAACCGTGGATTGACCATGATACCTACTGTGAAACATACCCAATGTGCGATTTGTTTACATCCACTTTGGTAACGAATTTTAGCTATGTTCAGGTTTCAAGAGGGTACTTACTGTGGGCATTACAACTGGGGCAGCAACTATTTGCATACTCTTTGCTAACGAAAGGCTAGGGTCAACAGGTTTGAGATGCGACAACAATTTCTCGTTGCTGTGTTGTTGGGTGGTTTCAGAATCGTCGCTATCGTCCTCTGAACTACTGCCGTAGTGTTGAATGTTCAACATTTTGTTAGACTGACTTTCTCTTAATTGTAAAAATTAACGTAAGCTCAAAGTAGAAGAGGTAGAAGCCAGAAAAACCTAAATATTTTGATTTTTCTGTGCGCTGCGTTGCTGTTTCATTTTCTATTCACCTGAATGAATGAGAGTTACAGTTACAGTGACTGTCACTGTACACGACAGTGACAGTTCTTTAGTTTGCTTTGACGCTGACAATTTATTGTTTGTATCTACGGTTTGGTTTGTAGTAGGTACTGCGTTCCAGATTTTATTCAAATTTGCTAGGGTTTTTAGCATAGGTATTGACCAAATTAAAAACGCAAACCAGTATGTAGCCATCAAAAAAATATAAAATGTCTATGGATTGCTTGTGTTTTGACAAGAATACCAACATCAAAAAACCAAAATCGATCAGGTGACGAGCCTTTGGGACGGCCAATATTTCTGTAAAAATATCCTAAAACAGGCATAAAACGCAGCAAAAATGGCATTACACGCAGCTGTGAAGGGAAAACTCATCAGTGTTATCGGGGACGAGGTAAATTACGCAGGGAAATTACCCGTGAAAATCGGATGAACTCTAAAGCAGAAAACTCGGCACTGTTACTTCACTTCGGCACTGTTACTTCACTTTCGGGGCTTAATTACCTATTTCTAATTTCAGGACACTTGCGTCGGATTCCTACTAGGAGGGATTGGCGAAATCAACAAGAACCGTCACCCCAACTTCATGGTTGTTGACAAAAGTATGTGCTCCATTATCCTCAAACCATCGAACGTAACTCTTCAGCTACGTTCGATAGGTACTTTGCTTGATATATACGCAAACAAGTACATACGATTCAACAGTACACCTCTAAATGAAAAATACTCCATACTCCAATCATTTTATTGAATGTAACCTTTTTAGATACTGCTGTAAGTGAAATTGAAGAATGCTTCAAGAGATTTATCAAACGTGACGATATAGACATCATCCTCATCAATCAGAATGTAGCCGAGCTCATCCGACATGTGATCGACAGCCACAGCGCCCCCGTCCCAGCGGTGCTCGAGATCCCATCCAAAGATCATCCGTATGATGCTAGCAAGGACTCTATCTTACGTCGTGCTAAGGTTTGTAACCCCCTAGAACAGTTAAAGATAACACAATACAAACAACTGCTAAGTTAAGTACTTAACACAATAGTCCCATTCAATTAGGGCAAGCACGGTGATTGTTGTCTAGGGTAGAAGAGAGAAAAATTACGTCACTGTGTCGTCTAATTCGTAAATTATTTGAAATTAATTCCTTTAACTTTGGAGGATGATGCAATGCCATTATTGTCTATTCTACCCTAGAGAACAATCCCTGTGCTTGGCATAATAGATGTAAAAAGCACAGGGCAGAAGTCATTGACGACTTGTAAATAGGGCTATAAACCAGCAAAAAAATTTTACAGTCATAAATCATAATGCTCTGTTTAAATCAGTTTTCTAGCTGGGGCCTGGTTATTGAGGAGGATAAGATAGAGTTGGTAGCATTTACGTAGCACTGCCGTGGAGTAAGAATACACCTACTCAGCCTGTAGATGTTGTAAGAAGAAGGGCAGGAGCTCAAGATGAGCCGCGAGGTCCTAAGAACGATGGTGGGTATCATCACAGGTCACTGTGAACTGTATTCAGGATTTAGTATTTTACCTGAACCACGACTTGAGCCACAGATAGCAGCTTGTGTTGTTTGTTGCTTCCAAGAAGAAGAGACTAGAACACGTGGTAGGTCCACTGCACAGCCCAAGAGGCCAGACACAAGATGGGGCTGAAGAGTCCAATTGAGGCATCAATCCCATCCACACCCACAGAAAAGCTGAAGGGAAGCTGTCGGTCACCTTCAAAGAGCAAGGCCTGTGTAGGCAGGGGGATAATGCTCCCATGCCAGATGTCCGTGCAGGTCTCGGTTCCCCCATTTAGAATTAGAAGAACAGCTGCTTCCTTTATATATTTTACGGATCCACTGCTAACCAAACGTGCCAAGTGACACCTATTTGGCTAGTCCAATGTTTTCAAAGTTTATAATGGTTGTAATTTGTTTCTATATATTTAAATAATTCGAATTTTTAGATACTAAGATGATTTTCGTTATGCTTATAAGTTTTTCATCTATTGCATGTCTGACATAATTTTCTTTCTTTTCAGGGCATGTTCAACCCGGAGGACTTGGTACGCTAAAATATACTTTATTGCATGGTATTACTGTTGAATTGTTCATGGCACTTGTAAATATGCCAAGGGTAACTTAATATACCAAACTTACCTTAAGTTTTTTGTGTGCAATTCTAAGTTGATTTTACATCATGATATTATTTCTTGAAAGAGTTCTCACTTTGATTTTCAACATGAGACACATTAAATATTTAGATATTTAAAAAAAAATAGAAATTATTGTGAAGTCAAGAAATAATACATGACATATATTTGCAGTGAACTTACATTCCACATTCAGAATTATTATAACTGTTAACAAAATAAATTATATACCTACGCAAAGCAGAGTATTCATCTTATATAGATCTAGATCTTGTTGTATTAGAGAGTAAAATATTAAGAGTTTTCGAAGAGTTTTATTATGGAACTAGCATGTTTCCAATTGAACCTTTTGTTTTAGATAACCATTTATGCATTTGATTGTCTTAATTTCAGGATTCTGAATGGATTTCGTCATTTTAAAGTTGTCACACACATATTCACAATAAATTCGAGCTGTTTATAATTATTAAGAAACTTCGAAACTAAAACGTAGTTATATTATTATATAGCTACGTTTTAATTTCAATTTACGTTATAATTTTAAAATGTAAATATTATTATAAACATTTTAAAAGCTGCCGCAGCCCCCTATTGTTTTTATGTACTGCAGGCTTTTTTTTTATTTGGCGAGGAAATTCATTTACGAATAAACTGGTCTGGGGGGACCAGACTTATGTATGTGGGACTCGACGCCCTGAGAAGGACGTAATACCCACTAAAAACCTCTTCGGTGTCCCTCTCTCGCCATTTTCGCCGAACCACGGGAACATCTAAAACCTCCGCGGCCCGACTGGCGTCCCCTCTTCCTCCTATACATGGCCGGCGAGCCCACCAATCCACACACTCGCCGACCCCATTCTTCCGTCACCTTTTCGTCCCCCCGATTAGGACACAGATGTACTGAAGGCCTAGATTTGACAAGTATTAAAAATTTATCTATAGGTAGAAATCACCAGCGCACATACGGGTATTTTGCCGATCTACGCGGCCAAAATTATTTTATGTTCTTATTCTTATCTAAAGGATATAACTTGGTAGAAAAATACATTTTGTAATTTATAAAGAGGTTTTTTTCTAAAATAAGTACTATATAATATTTTTCAGGACTAATGTGTAAAAAAATATTTAACAGTTGAGTTTTATTTTTCATTTTGCTTCTACAAACATTGACAATGCTTTTATTGGAGTAAGTGAACATGTTTTTTCTCTTGTTGACTTAGAAAAAGCCTTTTTATATTTTGATGCTCGAGTTGGAGTACTGGTGATTTCTTTAAGTATTTTGGAAGCATCCCGTTTTCCAGATTTCCGCAACTCAACCTGAGCAGCATGAATGATAACATCTTGTGCGACAACAGACCGAACCTCTTCAGTTTTCCTCCTCTTGGTTCTTTCAATTGATTCGTTAAATAACTTAGATGGTCGTCCTGGTCGATTTTGTAAAATGACAGGTATCTCAAACGTTCCTTCTAGCCATGAATGATTATTTTTGAGAAATACGTCTTCTTTCTTATGTGCTTTTAGCCATCTTTGTTTAATTTGTGATTTAAAGCGTGCAAAATTACGTTTCAGGCTCTCGATTTGATCTTCGGTGCAACCTTCACACGACAATAGATGACCTCTCAAGGATTCGAGTTTTTCTTCTAAATTAGGCGAATTATAGCTCTGCACACGATCAAACAAATATTTACGGGTCACTAGTCTTATTCCCGAAGTATCTTGTGAACCTAAAACAAAGAGACATTTTTTTTGTATATTACTCATAATAAGTTCAAAGTACCAAAACATTACTAATCCGCGCTCATCCGCGGCAGTTTTTTTTATTTTTTACTACTCAAAGCTTCAAATTTTCATTTAGATAAAGAATTATAGCAGGATCTGACTGGATAGTATAACAAATAAACGATTTAATAAAATATTTGCAAAAAATTATCTCCCTAACATGTGGATACTTTCATAATATTATATCTAAACTTTGTTATTATTAAAACAACAAAAAAACATACTAAAGTACAGCACTATTACCTGCTAAATCAGGATCCATCACAAACACTTCTTATGATAATGTAGAATATTTAATATTTTACTGCAAAGTTAATGTTTTTACACGAACGCCGAGAACAGACACAAACAACAAGTTGAAAGATCGAATTCCGACTAAATTTATGACGCGACTAGTGCACGTGGCGAAGCGGGAAGGGCGGGTTATTGTTCCTGGAACTGTCCCCTAGCTCAGGTATCCGTCCTTTTCATCATTTTAAACATTTTGTAAATCTTAATTTTGGCCGCGTAGATCGGCAAAATACCCCTATGTGCAGCGTTACGGCGGCATCAGAAAAAACTCAAATCTTTATTTTTTATGCATATATCAATATAATAAACTCAGGACATATATCCCCGAAAATTTCTTCTTGATCTGTTCAGTAGTTTTGGATATCCTAAGGAACAAAAATTCCGTTTTCACAAGCTTTCGGCTTTATACCTAATATTAGTAGGATTAATTTAATTGGTAATATAATAACGTTGATGATGATGTTGATTTGAATTAATAATTATGTGAATAAATATTTTTTACTTGTGACAACCCTAGCTAATACGCTGTCGGTGTCGCTTTACTTGTCGGGATCACGGAAATGGAAGTTTAATTCCGTGGTCGGGATTTACAGCAAGATCAAAGGCGTCGGCCTACTGGTAGTCTTCATTCATACGACGACCTCTGTTGCGCAGCGGGCGAAGGTCTGCCTGCGACGCAGGAGGTTGCGGGTTCGATTCCCGCCTCGGGACAATTGTTTGTAGGTACGATCTGCAGACATTTGTTCAGGGCGTTCTGGATGTTTTCTATGTATAATAAAAAATATCTATCTATGTAGTGTATTGTATTAAGTATATCAGTTATCTAGTACCCATAACACAAGCTCTGCTTAGCTTGGGGCTAGATAATGCTGTGTGAATTGTCCAGCATTATTTATTATTATTTATTTATTTATTATTTATACAAAAGTGCCCATGGTTACCTATCTAATTTGAAATATTTAATAATCTACATTATCTAACCCTAAACGCAACCCAGACTTAAAAACTACTAAACAGATCAAGATGAAATATGGCGTACGCTTAGAGCAAAGTTTAACATAGATAAAGGCTACTTATTAGGTATACCTACCGAAAATACGCGTGCGAAGCCGCGGGCAGAAGCTATCTATATTTATACTAATATTTTAGAGAGGAAAGATTTGATTGTTTGTTTGTTTGTATTGAATAGGCTCCGAAACTACATCCTAGACTAGAAGCAATACTCCCGCCTACAAACTTTAAAATTTCTCCTAAGTTAGTCAAAGACATACTCAGGTACTACGTAAAACTTAAAAAAAAAACATCGGCCATCTTGGATTTGAAAAACAACCCCGTATTCGTAGGTAATTGACGCCCTCAAGTTAGTCGATAACGATACCCATGAGTAAAATATAATATGAAAGCAATAAATATCCGCCATCTTGGATTTGAAAAACAACCCTATATTCCTAATTGACGCCCTCAATTTAGTCGAAAACGATAGGTACTCATTGTTCTAACGTATTCGAACAATATTATTGTAAACCAGATCCGTCAAGTGCGACTGTAACTCGCGTGCCGAGGGTTTCGAACGTTTGTCAACAAATACCTATGTAGGTACTAAAGGTACCGGTTAGAGACTTCGTAATCTAATGAATAAGTACCTAAAAATAGTAGGTACCAACCCACATTTCAGATGGATCTCTCTGCATGCATAGGCGGTAATGGTAAATTTTGCGACTTTTTCAATATTTAAAAAAAGTATGTAAGTAACCTACAGAATTTAATTAATTTTAATTTAATTTTTTAATGTAATTATGCCTCAGCCCTGAAAAATAGCACCAGAGTCGGTACTGAGGCTGTGGTTGTATGCTACTCGGGAGAGCCCTTCCCCCGTCCCGTCCCTTGTCCCCCGCACAATTACCCTGTCAAAAGGCTTTCGTCGAACGACTGTATGCATATAGGTAGGCTGTGCTGTGCTACTACTGACAAGTACTGACTAAGCCTACGCCGTGCCGCCGCCGCGCCGGGGTGTCGTATCATTTATATGCTACGAAGATTTTCGATAAAATCTGTTTATCGCTAAGGGTGACAGAAGTAGAAGGTAGAGGAAATTAAGACATATGAGCGGAAAGAACGCAAAATTCCGTACACATGGTTAAGCCCGCATTTCTCTACCACGACGAGAGATTTATGAGTAAAAGTGATTTTTCGCGCAAGTGTCCACTTGCGAAAATATCTATTCGCGCATGTGTAGGTACATTCGCGCAAATCTCTACTCGTACTCGCGCCTATGTACACCAGCGCCAATTTCCACTAGCAAAAATGTCTACTCGTGCAAATGTCCACCCATACTCGCGAATGTCTTTTTCGTACAAATCTTCACCTCGAAAGTATCTTTCGCGAAAATGACTTTCGTGAATATGTCCTGTTACAGTCAATACGCAAAGCGCGCCTCGCATAGCTCGCCAAGCCGTGAGAAGGTTTGCAGCATGCCTAAAAGAGCTATTTAAATCTCTTAAATTCAAGAATCAAGTTTTTGCTCAAAAGCACCAAAACACCCTTTTCGCGCTCGATTTTAACTTAGCTGCCACACAATGAAATGGACGCTCCAAGAGCTTTCAATTGATATTGTTTCATTGGACCACTTTGAAAACGGGGCCCAAAATGTCCATGGTCCTTTGTAAATTATAACTCGCCGCCCCGCCGCCATGCGCCACCGTGCAAGTGGTGCGTTTTAAACTCGCATTACCCGCGCCACTGAGTAACCTAAAGAACTTCTATTTTTAACCGACTTTTAAAAAAAGCAGGAGGTTCTATGTTCGGCTGTTATTTTTTGAATTTTTACCGATTTTAATGATATTTTACTATTGAATTGAATGAACTACAACAATGGTCCCGGAATCGTCCCACAGATTTTGTTTTTCTTGGAATTAGTACTTATTTTTTCAGCAAAACTTAAAAAACAGTGTAATGTAAAAAATGTACAGTTGGTTTTATGTTTTTTCAAAACCATCAAATTATCTGCTTTTTCCTTGATTAGTAGGTACTTCTATTTGCTTCAGAACAGAAAGCATACCCGTTTGTTTACTTATACCGCCCCCAGCGCAACGGTGCGACGTGGTGGTCACCACCACATATTATACCTACATTATATTATCTGATTTCTCTGGCACCACCTCGCCACCAGGTGGTGAGGGGAGACGATGCGTTTTCAAGTTAATATGTGTGAGACAACCTTTAAGCGTGTGTGAAAAGCTCGTTTGATTTAATAATACTAACCTTATTTTGTTTTTTTTTTTGCATACCTATATGTGTGTTTCTGCTGAGAAAGCTAAGAAGGTATATATACATTTCTTTTACTCCATTCTATATTAATTTCTTTAAATATCTTGTGTATTATTTTTTATTGTAACTCTAATCAAAATAACTTTTTATTTTTCAGTCGATGTTTGGATCGGAAAACTACAACAATTAAGCCATAATATTATAATGCCACTTTATATATTTATTTGTAAGTACTTTATATATATTTTATTGCTTTATGTACCTAAGTATTATAAAAATGTATTTATTTAATTATTCAAGTTATTATTTATTTAATAAGACAACTAACAGCTGAAATTATTAACAAATAAAGTAATTAACAAATTACCTCAAGTTGGGTAATGTGTGATAATATTAATGTGGAAAAGTTGTCATAAGTATGTATGTACCTGTCTAAAAGTAAAAAGAATCATTGATAATGTTCTTTTTAAACCTACCTATATCAAATAATAATTTTGATTGCCAGTTAATTATACCACGAAGTTTGTTATAATTTGTTTATTACACCTTAAAAAATATTATTATCTATCACATTATAATACACACAAACATTGCAGATTTAAAAAGAAGTGTTATAGTATAATACCCGTAGTTACTAAAACCCTTACTGAAGAGAGTCGCAAGAGTTTTATCTATAGTTTACTATAAAAGTAAGTTACTCGTCGAATTCAACAACGTCGTTTTCGGCCTTCTTGTGACCAACCCAGTCCCATTTGGAGTAGTGGAGCTTGGTCTTCTTGAACTTGGGGTTCTTGGAGGTGATGCGGACGAAGACACGACGGCCGAAAAGAGGTTGCAGCTGTCTGAAGTTATCCACGAGAGGAAGGTTCAGGTTGGAAAGGAGACCACGGAAGTTGTCCATCTGGAAAAACGGTGAGTTGCCTTAGATGTTTTTATGTTAATAGCTAAGTAATAGTATTGACCATCTTCAATATCAAGGTTTATGTTTATGTTTCTCGACCTTTGTTTACAGCCTGTAACGTGTACGAGCAATGAACTACACCTAGGCATTCTTAGCGTTATTTTTTATTATTTTTATAAAGAAAGGAAAGAAAAGTTCTTTGTTCGGTATTGAACGAACATTCTGTCTTGTTTGAATTCATATCTTCAGAACTTAGATCATCTTTTTATGTTGCTGTAAATATTTCTCATTATAGTTGAGTGTAATAAGAATAATGAGTGTTAATTAACACTAAGATTAAATTAAAACATCATTTGTTTTAAAACATACCCAAACGAACCCTGAGATAATAATTGCGTTCAAGTTAACATTACCCAATAGAGGACACATTCCCTTGAAACTTTCAGGCATTAATCCAGAGCCATTTAACATCGTCATCATTATCTTAATACATTTATATACAGCCTGATCACACCCACTGCTGGTCTGCTGTGTAAAGGCCTCAACTTTTTGTAGCAAGGAGTCAAATATGCTCACTATCAAATCTGCCCAGTTGTTTAAATATATATATAAAAGTCAAAATATTTACCTGGAAAACAGAGATGGGAAGATAGTCAGAGAAAACGACCCATGTGACGGCCTCAGCGCAAGGGGGGGTGGTGAGAGATCCCTTGTAAGTGTAGAAACGCTCAGAGTCCAGACCAGAGAGGATGGAAGAAAGGGAGAAGGTGTGGGGAAGCTGCATGCTCGTGTTGAAGTTCTCTACAGCTGACAGGTTCTTGACGATGGGGGTGAGGAGCTTGGCGTCGAATTCAACCACCTGTCAAAAAAAATCAAGTGTTACACAGTGGGATGCGATGACTTCGCGATCTTTTAAAAGGTTGACAATAGAAGCAATGTGAGCATTAGCAATCACTTGAGATGATGTTTACCTGGTAGAAGAAAGCCAAGACGCAAAGACCATCAGGATGCTGAAGAGCCTCAGCCAAGTTTCTGTACTTCTTGTTCCTATGGATGATGTGCATTTCAAGGGGCAGACGCATATCGTTGAGGGTGTGCTCAGAACCGCGGTTGTTCTTGTCTCCCCAGTGGAAGTGGAGGCCTTCGATTTCGTATTCGTTATCAAGAGGACCGCCGAAGATGTAAGGAAGACGGAATCCTTTCTTTTCTTCTTCAGAACTGTACTTGGGGATGGTTAGAGCCACAGAATGCCCGTTGTTGGTGATAGTAAGAGGCCCAGGTAAAGGATTCTGGTACCCGATGAGTTCCATGGCCGGTATAGAGATAGGAATGGCTTGTCTGGCAGCGATGGCGATAGGAGACTGCTGTCTTCCACCGCATGCTGGGTGAAGGACTGCCCAGCGGCGCTGGTCAGACGCTCTGTATCCCCAGCCGACGACTAGAGCAACTGCGGAAGAAATTAAACCAACTTTAAACGTTGAAGAATTGCAATGTCATTTTTATTCCCTGGGAGTAGACTTTGTAGGACTTGCCAAATGTTGAGCTTGCAAAGTCCAGTCGAAATTTACTGTGTAGCTAAACTATTTGTTTAGCTATTATAAAATGAAGGTTACATTATATCTACTTTGTTGATGTATTGTAGGACGGAATACCAAAATATTTTCAATAACCTTCGGGATATTATGAAAACAATGACAATTTCGTTTGTTTAAACTATTCAACAGCGTATGACAAATTCTTTGTTGAGCCGAAATGACAAAAGGATCTGTAGGTATAATTCATTATAATGTAATCAATCAATTTGATAGACTAATAAATTTGTTTTAACATGCGTTTGAATGGGCCATCTTTGCCATATATGCACGTTGAGCTTAGACACTGTACCATAATCCATAAAAAAGTTAATTATTATGTAGGTACAGATACCTACTTATCAAAGATTCGCCTGCATTAGTATTCTTTAAATGTCGGTATAATAAATTTAGCTAGACTTTTTGTCACGAGATGAATGTCAAATTAACCAAAGAGATGCAAATTTATCTACAGGATTAGATTTATTCGGTAGTAGGTATTCGATCGTAATTTAGCGAAGTCGTAAAATGAGAAAAGCTACATCTTGTAGCAGGGAGGCACCAGCCACGTGAAATCTGCATATTGTTTGAAATATCGAATGCTGTGTACATAAGTTTTTTTGAAGCAGTAAAATTAGGGATTTTTTAACTAAATTTTTGGGTATTTTTTGCATTTACTAAAAAGGAACGGAACTTACGGAAGAACCCTTTAAACTGTAGAATTTGGCATGTTTCAAGTATAGTAATTATATGTTTGATTAATAGGCATCTTTTAGATAATACGAATGCTATAATGTTAATAATTTATATTTTTGGCTATAATTTTCTGTCATTTTACGCTATTTGATCTTCGGATCTTTCATATTAATTTGATTATAGTCTGTATATTATTTACTAAAACTTGTTTAAGTACAACATGCAAAATAGCACGTTTTTACTTCGACTACTTATAAGCTAAATACTTCATGCAGGTTGGTCAAGATTTCAAATGAATAAAAACTACAAAATATCACTTGATATCTGCAAAAACTGATCTCAGATTAGTTGATCAGTTCGTGACATAAAGCCGAATTCCTGTGTAAATTATAAATTACCTACCAATAGGTACAGTGATCTTACGATAAGTGCATTAAATGAAATTGAAACTTCAAATACATACGGCCTTAGGACATAACTATTTAAGGTCAGTCTTGCAGTTTTGTGCAAATTTATATACGGAGTTGAATACTTCAATATAATGCAAAAACTAAATTTGATGAAGTAACATGAAAGTTACAGTTACAATATTTCAATTCAGCCAACGAAAAGTAATTGAAATTCCGCATGAATTTGTTATTTATTGAACCGGAGCTAAGCAATGTTTGTGTTTTGTCGGATGTTTGCGCGAGCCATAGCTCGCGGCGAAAGGAAGATGCTGCGTTTTTCGCATTTTCAATCACACGAAAGAGAGCTATTAATTATTATCATATAATATTTAAAACCAATTGTTTATGGATGATACGCTAACAATCTCATATATACATTTAAGAGCAAGTCTGTATCTAAACTGATAGATGATAATTAGATAATAATCAGCGAAGTTAATTGGGGCATCTAGCTTCATCTTCATATACTTTGACTGGTGTAATCTTCTTTAAGGCTGTTAACTTTAATACACTATTTCCTTTTACTGAATCAGGTCAATTATTAACAAAAAATTCAAGTATGAGTTAGCTAAAGCAAAGATTTTCCACGTTTTATTTATAGGTAAGTAGCTGTTTAATTTATACTCAACTTTGAATCACTTTTTAAATGTTTTACCCAAAAGTTAAATATCTAGGGATTTCATAAATATGAAGGATTAGATTTGACACTTTTTTATATTTATTTTATTTTTATCGGAACTTTTTAAATATTTTATTTACTTACCATTGATCGCAAAGATCGTAAAAAAGGTGAGAGGACTCATGTTGCACTGTATTTTTTGATTAGATGATATATAATTGAATAATCAAACTGGGACAGTTGATGCTTCCTTCTGGCATGCAGGCAGTTTATATACTACACATGAACATCTTGGCCGCAGCGTTTTCAATGGCCTAACGCGTCATCCTCGAGAAAAGTAACCCTTCGAAGGCGCGGTGTGGTTTCAGCGACCGATGCCTCTTTTCAGTTACTTACTAACAGATTTTTGTTAGAAGTACAATTTTTTTTTTGTTTTATGCTGTGTGTCCCAGCGAAATAATGTTAAATAAAACGTTTGCGTTACGTTACCAAACAATAGAAATATTAATTCTAAAGGCTCTGAAAAAATATTGTTGAAGCTCGCCGAAAAAAAATTGTGATTCGAAAGTCGTAACTATGATGGTTTCCAAATTCATCAAATTGCCTCAGGGAAATATTCCAACCTATATTCCTTTATTGACGTCAATGGGTATTGTGTAAATAGATACATACGTACCTTAAATTTAACTAAATAAAATAATCACTATTTCTTATAAAACAAAATGGTTGGTAAATGTCCCCGGTAATAAGCTTCTGGGTTGGGTATTTTAGTTTAGTAATGAAATATGGTTTCGTCATTATTACCTATTGACGCAAAATTTCAGTGACGATGGTGCTTTTGCGCTGTAAATCACAGTTTTCCTGGCTAAATAAGAATTTATTGTGTATTCAGATGGGTACTTATTTCATAACTGAGTCTCTATGATTCGCGAAAACGTAAGAGGAAGCCCCATATCCTAATCAATGACGTAGAAATTATGTTAGAATTAATTGAGCTATAACATCAACTAGGTATGTATTTGTTGCGGTAATAATAATAACTTATGATCTTGAATTGAATTTTAGTTTTAGATGCATAAAACTAAAAGAAAATGATATAAAAAGAAATATATTTCTATAACTTGTTTATATTTTTTGTTGAACTAGCTAGGTACCTACGTAATGTACCTACCTACAGATGTGTTCCATCAGTTGTCTGGTTCCGCGTTTTTTTTTTCGTTATTTGGTTGATCTTGGAGGCGCGTGGCGGTTTGAGATATAACTATCTGGCTAACTTAGCTCAAACCAAATCCTCAACCATTACATCATCAGAGCCTGAAGTTAAAGTGGTCTTTCCGACCCATATTTTAAAGCATTGCTGAAAAAACCGACGCCTGCACTGAAAGGGTTAACTACTCATCAACTCGCTGATCGAAGGTACTGAACAATTGATGATAACACCACGCAGGGATTATGTAAATTATCAGCCATAATACCCATTGATTAGAACCAAAATAAAAATTAATGTTATTAAACTACCTAGAATAGAAATAATAAATAGAATAGAAATATTTCTCCAAGTGCACAGGATGTCCCGATTTTTAAGGTTGCAGCAATCAAGCTGAAGCGTATTTATTTTGATAACCCTATTAGGTATATAACCTACTAGTTAATGCCCGCGGATCGCACGCGTTGTTTCTATGGAAACGTTTAAAAAGGTGATTTCTATCCCATGGGAACTGATTTATGGGATAAATAGTAGCCTATGTTTGATTCCAGGATTAGAATTGCCTGTATGCAAAATTTCAGCCCGATCCTTTCAGTACTTTTGGCGTGAAGAGGTAACAAACATCCATCCATCCATCCATCCATCCAAACTTTCGCATATATAATATTAGTGTGACCTACTAGGTACAAGCCTTTTCTAACCCTTCGTTGTCATCAGTAGATATATTGACCGTAAACAAGTTAATATAGATATAAGAATTTTGAGTAGGTCAGTAATTTTTTTAAAGAAACTGTCACAAAAAAGCCGCTGGTACCTGAAATAGCAACTAAATACTTCGGTATGGGTTCATCATTACATTATGTACCTACACATAAAATTTTGTAGCTAGTTAATATAGTTATTAGTTTGCAACAGTCGGCAGTTAGCTCAATTGTTTCAATTGTAGATACTAGTATAATTTTCTTTGTGAATAAATGTCATATCAGTTATTATAATACTCCCGCATTTCCTTTATTCTTTCCTTTTCTAAGTTTAGAACTCTATTTTCTATAGCTCTAATACTCCCGCATTTCCTTTATTCTTTCCTTTTCTAAGTTTAGAATTAGAACTCTATTTTCTATAGCTCTCCTCTTTCTCCCTTAGTATTCTAAAAAAATGCTTGTTTACTTTAAGATCAATGCAAAAACAAAATAAAATACTTTTTGCATGGGCACATACACCTCGTCTAATAATTTTGCTTTCGAATTAATAAAAAAATAAGTAAGTACATTGAATATTTACGTCATGTAGATACTTGTATCATTATGTCATTAATTCCTTCACCCTCAATAATTGCAGCATTGGTTGTAAGTACGACATTTTTCTCTTTCATTTTAGTGCTGCAAGCATTTTCAACTAAGCTTAAGACATTATAGCTTAAGACAGTTGACATAACTAATTGTTCGGGACACCCTGTAAAGTGTGTATAATCTACAAGACCGTTGTCCTAGGTATTGTAATAACTATACCACAAATTTTTCTCACATTTTCTGTGATATCTAGCTGTCAGCTCGTCTTTTTTATGTAGAATTTTCAAGTTTTTATAAAAATAAACTTAGCTAAAGACTGGTAATTCCTCTCGATTATGTATTTACGTAGGGCAGCGTGTAATAGAAAATAAATCACCATTAAATAATATTAATTTAGCCCATGTCTTTCCACTGCATGCCGAGCAGAGGCCTCTCTAATCCCTCTTCCAGGTTGACAACAGAATTAGACTTCTAACTATGGTCCTGTGTACTCTCTTGTTCGCATTTAGAATTTTAGAATAGAATAGTGCATTTTACACCAAGGCGAGAAAGTGATCAATTCCTACCGAGTGTGTCGTTTTGGGCCCGTGGCGCAGCCGAGGGCTTTAAAACACACGAGGTAGGAATCGCACTTTCACAATCGCACTACAGAAATGGATTTCCATAAGTACACTTTTTCCTCCCGCTAAAACACGTGAGAAATGAAATTCCATAGAGTTTTTCCTCCCGGTTTCCTATAGGCCTGCAAAGACATACTTTCTATTCTATAAATGGAAAAGGAATAGGCAACTTTCCGAGCAGGTGTAGTATAATAGAGATTTATTTAGCACACAAAACACTGAGGGAAAGTAAAACAAAACGAAAAAGTAACACTAAACACAATAGAGACTGCATAAAACAAACAAACATCATAAAACAAGTGCTCTAAAAAATACATTAACAAAAGATCTATATGTGTAGTCTGATGAAAGAAATTGTCCCTTCCCTAGTGCGTGGCTAAACAGGTCCAGCCTCAGCTTAACGCCGCTACCGCCCGAGTACGGAAACAACGCTGGTTTTCAGTCTGAACCTCTGGGTGACGACACTTTACGAGTCTATAGCTTACAAAAATCAATGAGCTACAAAGGTACCAATATAAATACAAATAAAAATTAGTGTAAAAATATGATATCCAATAAATTTCGACTTCGACGGGAATTGAACTTGATTCAGATATCGGATTATTCGGGAGTAATCGGGAGTGTATCGTCACTTCATCAGTTCATCATTCATAATAATGTCGCCGTTCATTGGTCCATTTACTTACAACATTCCCGAAGATATAAAAGACTAGCGGCCCGTCCCGGCTTCGCACGGGTGGACATTTATTTTTTAAACATTTTGGGATAAACGTAGAGTAGGTAAATGTATCTTTTTGCAGGACATTTATATTTTTATCCACCTCCCTCGCTGTATATATAATTCCAGCGTACATTAAAAAAAAAATTACCAATCATATGTTTATTTACCTACATCATATGTTTCTTTCATATGTTTATTTACCTACATCAATCATCTAACACTTTCATGGCCCAAGACGCAGACGAGCCTCGCGACCCGCAGGGGCCGGCCGCCACACGAGGCTGGGCAGTGAATGCGTTAAAACAAACTTAAAATTATGTTCTATTCTGATACGCGTGTTACTTACAGCTTACAGGTAACAGGTGTTTTCTTAAGAATCTAGCAGGATTGGTTATCAAACTATCTAGGCCTAGATCTCTGTAGGTACTCACGGGATCCCCGTGGTAAAAAACTCAAATCAGGTACCTACTTATCTACATCAAATAAATTCAACATTTTATTCTTTGATTCCTAAAAATTTAAAATAGGATTGTGAAAAAAATTCAATAAAAAAAATCATGAAAGTGCACCGTTTACCTACCACCTAATTTGGTCGAAATCTCTTTTCTATAGACCCTGCTGTCTATTTTGTTTTTGATTCGTAAGTTATTAATTAGGTAGGTAGGTACCTACTAATTCTTTGGTTCCTTATTACAGCTTCTTCGTAAGTTGTGTAGTTTTTAGTTGGCAACAGAAGCTACAAGCCTGAAAATTATGCGTTGGTCACTCTTCTCCTCGTATTTATTTTTTAAATTTTTGGCATCAGCCAGCCACTAAAAACTCTGTTTTTTTTCCTTTTCATTTTGGCCAGTTTCCACTAAAGTCTGAAAAATTTCGTAATATCTTTTAGGTTTGTTTGCACGCCGTTTTGGCCAACAGCCACTCTAAATTCTAAAAAACATCAAAATAAATTAGTAGTAGGTACTAACTCAATTTTTACATGGAGTACTTTTTTTAACCCCCGTACCAGGTAAATATACCTACTCCATTTGCTCGAAAAAAAGGTGGCAACCCTAGACGAGACCCACCATCCTAATCATATTTGCAGTAATTGCCCTAGATACTGCATTTATCTTAACAGAAATGATGTAGGTACTGCAATTTGATTTACAGAATTTTCAGTGCCGTAAATAAACAGTTACTGTACTTTCGACATGATTATAATGGTGTATCAAAGACATTTTTGGTAATGTCTTTGTAGTTTATTGTACTTATGCAATATTGGCACATTTTGAGATCAACTTTACTTATTTCTGATTAATAATTAACTAAGTAGGTACCTACCTACCTAGTTCTTTATTATTGACTTTATTTTATTCAGTCTTTCTGCAGTCAACAAATTACAATCAGTTCTAAAAACCTTTAACGAAATAATAATCATGACTAAACATTGAATTTTTGATTTAAGAAAGTTGAACTTTTGCTATTCGCAATCGGTTTCCACTGCTATGAGATCAGAGTTTACTTACTAAAAACACATACATTAAAGAACCTTGTCGCTAGTTATTACTGCAGTAGGTACTTTACTAAATTATTTCAGTTTTTGTAGTAGGTAGGTATTAAATCGAATATATTTTTACATTTCACTTATAATAACCGTATCATATACATATAGTTTTTATTGTTTTCATTAGTTTATTTGTAAATCAACCTAAAAATTATACATTCGTAGAATTGATGCAGTAGATTTAATTAAATAAAAATAAATAATAGGAATAAATAAGGAAACGTATAGAAACTTAACTTACTGCATCACACTAATACGAGTATTATAAATGCGAAAGTTTAGATGGATGGATGGATGGATGTTTATTACCTCTATACGCCAAAACTACTGAACGTATCAGACTGAAATTTTGCATTCCCTCACCTCACCTCAACAGCCTGTATTGGTCCACTGCTGGACACAGGCCTCCCCCTGATAAACGCCTTGTTGGCTTTTATCTCATGGGGGTAATGCCCATAATCCCCACGCTGGGCATGCGGGTTGGGGATCGCAGTTCGGTGGTAGAATTTTTCTGCGGGTCCGCTGCTGCCCGCCCCCGGTGGATATCCCTTAGTCGCCCGCCGCTTACGACACCCGCGGGAAGAGTTAGGGTGGTGCAAATTCTAAGCCGGCACCACACAGCTACACAGGACTGAAATTTTGCATTCAGGTAATTCTAATCCTGGAATCAAACATAGGCTACTTTTTATCCCGTAAATCAGTTCCCATGGGATAGAAATCACCTTTAAACGTTTATAGAAACAACGCGTGCGAAGCCGAGGGCATAACCTAGTTTATAAATATATAACCAATTGACTGCAGTAAGTATTGCTTCCTGAATATCATGGTTCAAAATGAATACTAGTTCTAATTTTATTTCTATTATTGGATTGTAATTTTCTTTGTGAATAAAGAAATTTATTTATCACCATGGAACCAAATTTATGGAACTCCATACCAATAGGTCCACTCCCAACCCCGCCCACCTCTCATAACGATCAGAATCATACAAAGATCCGTGATCTCACACCGACCAGAAGACCACATAAGGCACCCAAGCCACGTCGGCTAGCCACCCGTGTTTGGTGTAAAACATTATTTATAGACACGAAGCCCCGCCTGTCGATGTTGATCATGACGATTGAAGAATGTTGGCTGCATGCTGATGAGCAGGGGCTGTGGCTGGTGCGAGCGATAAGCGGAAGCGGGCGAGATCACCAGGGGTATTACCTTACCTACGCCTGCCTAAATAGATGTAGGTACGTTTCATTAATAATTATTAATAAATAAAATATAAATGAATAAATAATGCTGGACAATTCACACAGCATTATCTAGCCACTAGCTAAGCGGAGCTTGTGTTATGGGTACTAACTAGATAACTGATAGACATAGGTAATACAATACACTACATAGATAGATATTTTTTACTATACATAGAAAAACATCCAGAACACCCTGAACAAATATCTGCAGATCGTACAAACATTTGTCCCGAGGCGGGAATCGAACCCTCAACGTCCTGCGTCGCAGGCGGACCTTCGCCCGCTGCGCCACAGAGGTCGTCAAATAATAAACAAGACGCGTCAAGTGCGAGTGTAACTCGTGTATTGGGGAATGGGTATTTTTTCGACTATTTTCAAAATATTTCTAAAATTATGAGACCTACAGAAATTTCAAAAACTATTTTGAAATGTACAAACTAATATGTACCTTTCATTTGATACCCCACTTGACTTTGTAGGTTTCTTTTAAAATTTTGACATCTCAATTTTTATGGAAAATGTTCATTTACCTACATTTTTCATTTTTTTTCTGAAAATCTGTACAGGCGCACGAAATGTATTATTATTTTAAATTTAACCGATCTTCGAAACCCTACAAAAATACCTTCAAGGCTACCTATTCTAATTCGATCGGAGTCGGATGGATTCGCATGAAATTCAAATAAAAAATAAAATTGCGGTAGGTAGGTAGTATTTAATATTTCCTGTATGTTTCCTGTGTATGAAATTAGTGGAAAAGTAGTTTCCTGCAAAGTGTATACCTAAACCATTTTCTATAAACCTATACCTACCTACCTATTTTAACAAACTTCGATCTAATGCTAGACATAGACAAGGTAATATTATTGGATAATATTACCGTGACATAGATGCCAGGTACTTTTCGAACATTTCATAAGTTTTATTTCACCTAGGTACTTAAATTCAACATACCTACGTAAGTAAGTAAATGTATAGTTGTTCTATCTTACAAAGTCCGATAACTTACCTCACTACGAACAACTTTGCGCTTCGTTGTCATGCTGACGGTACTCGCTACCAAAATCTGACGTGAATACAATGAGCACTAGTGACCGGTCGTCCTACCTACCTACCTAGCCCAAATGATGTTATAGGTGGTAGGTATATTCATTGCCTAGCCCTGCTGAGATCGAAGAAAGCTAGGTACGTAGGTAGGTACCTACTACCTATTTCGATGATGACGAAACCATAAGTTACTTGCCCTCTTTGATCTTGATTGATAATACCTAGCACAGATTTCTATTTATTCCTACATCTGTGGTAGGTAGATACCTACTACGAAAACGGCACATCTATCTACTAGATAGATAGATGTGCCGTTTTCGAAGTTACTTGTAACGTTATCTAATCTGTGCCTACACCTAGGTACAACTCTTTCACTTTGGTCCACACACCATGACGCGGTGTAAGAATTGACCCAGGCCACAGTAGATAAATGTATTGTGCCCAGGCTGAGATGGAGGCCCGTGATATCGTAAATTGGGAATCTAGGTAGGTGGTAGGTAGGTAAGTAAGCCAGAGAAAGGGCAGCAGAGCAGCTTCCTTTTATTATACAATGAACATTTTATTATAGGTGAAGCGATTAGGTAGGTACCTAGCAGCAGCAGGTAGGTATAGCCCCAGGACTGGGCCGAATTCTACTAAAGTAGGTACTTAGGTACCTATACCGTACCTATCGTATCGTAGGTTATTTTAGATCGGATGTTCATTACTGGTACCGAGAATGTGACTTACTCCTAATATCGACAGCTGTTCATTCTTACGCTTTTGTCGATTTTTTTGGTTGCTAAGCATTTAAGCAAACCTATAGGTAAGTAAGTAGGTACTTACTTTAGTAGAATTCGGCCCAGTCGGATTTGTGACGTCGTCCGTGTCGTCGTCGTCATGAGCTTGGATAATTGTATGAAAGAACAAAGGACAATCGCGCCAGCTTTTCAAAAAATACCTATAGGTATAGTAAGTACTTACTTACCTAACTTAGTTAGTCGGTACATACTAAATTAATTTTGTAAATAGGTAAGTATACCTACAGTTATCTTATCTTATCATCCATCAGGCTTCAAACGGGCAATATTTTTCTGCAATTTATGGCTGCAACACAGTGGCCGGCCATCATATTGCATCTGTGGCTGAGCATTCTACGACTGGGCCATATGTGTTGCGAATGCGATGTATCTGCAAAAGTATGTATGGTCACTGATTCAGAATCGTAAACGAGCTACACAATCGGGCAACAATGGCTGACACACGAAACAACATGACAACCAATGAGATTTTATATATAACACCATTGACTGAATTTATTTAGCAAGTCACGACGTCACAAACTTCGGATGCATTCCGAATTACTACGGCAAAATCGATATTAGCGTTCCAAATTAGGTACTGTGAGCGCGACAACGATGTCCCGTGTGACGTCATAGATGACGTCGTTACATGCGCCATTTTGCTATATCACCGACCATGCTACAAACTGAAATCACTGTGAACGCTCTGTCAAAACCGACAATTAGCATTCACACATCGTAGTATTGTATTGTCTATTTTTGTTTGGGTAGGTACTTGTAGGTACCTGACTGAATTTTGACACCGTGACTCGTGACCGTGAGCGTTCCGAATTAATGATAGCACTCAACCACAGATTAAATGACTCAACTGTCAATATCGTGATATCTAATTTGGAATGCAAAATATCGTTGTGATCGCTATCAACGCTGTTATCGTATATCGGAATGCACCCTTCATGTCATGTAGAAGTAGAAAGGGTACACTATATGTACCATAACAATAGAGAGCCACTGAGAACTTGCTGGGCATTATCGCAGTAATATCGATCACTCGGCGATCGTCCGGCAACCTATCAAAACAACATTGGCCATACTGACTGGGCATATGGCCGGGAAATAACTACAATATTGCGAGTCTGGCTGACCTGGTATTGCTTGCAATGTTTCCGGCCACTGTATTGCAGCCACGCAATGCAGTAAAATATTGCCCGTTTAGGAGACCCAATGACTTTGCCATAAGTTGAATCGACTAAATAGGGTTGTCTATGTCTGTCTAGTCAGGCGCCAACGCCATGCATTTATTGAAGCTCATGATGTCATCTTACCGTAAAACGAAATTTAATTTATAGCCGGTATGGGTTGGGAAATTTATAGCTAGGTACATAACTAACCTATAGGTTCAGTATCAGTAGGTACCTTACCTATACCTAGATACTGATTAATCAAATAATGTTTATTGTCTCTTAGTGTAACTCAATTAATAATGCTGTCGATTATGTTGTTTTAGGATTCCTAACTAAACTTTTATTTATAAGTAGGTACCTAACTAAAATTTTACGATTTCTAAATTTTCTAAGGATGGCCTAAAAATTATTGCATTCACAGATCCTAAAAATAGGTAAGTACCTACCTCGTAAGTAGGTAGGCTAAATTAGAATAGAACGTGCACAATACATAATATACATTTATCTACTCTGTGGAACGTGTTTGAAAATCGCAAAACTCTCGTCTCTTGAACTTTAGAAGTCTAACCTGACTTCGGTTTGACCACGAATTCTGTGGGTTTGACGATAATGTCGGAGACATCATCGCATGTGACGTCTCATTTTTGTTGTATGGGACTTGCGTAGTTTTATGTCCGCATGTCGCTTACATCTCGTAAGCGATGCGTCATAGGTAGGAAATTTTAGTATAGGTACCTACTACTTATTGAAAGCTGATAAAATTCTCTACATCTTGTTCTACACACTTTATAACTATTCTCAATCGTAGTCTAGATAATAACCTCCGAAAAACGGTTGATTTTCAAAAATGTCTAACCTAGTATCGCCGAAGTAAGTAACGTTATCTAATCTGTGGTATCGCTACCAGCGTTTCCTCCAGTCCGTATCAAACGTCAAACCAGACATATCCTCTCATCCACCACCTGAGGGAGCAGCGATGGACCACTATTTCCGTAGGTACTTCCAGGCTTGGCTTGGAAATGATCTTTCCCCTGAACTACCATGGGTAAGTATAGCCTATACTTACCCGTATTTCCGTATACTGTATACGGAAATACGTGGTATATTATAGGCCGATGTGGTAGTTAAGAGACAAAGTCCCGTTATTTTGTTGCAAATGAAATTAAAAAAACTATGCGGATGGATACGCAATGAAAGCAACCTCTTGGTTCCTGCCTGCCCAAACCAAAGAACCAGCTGCACCGGGAGAAATAATGAGGCTAAATATTTTGCCGGTGCACCACTGACTGAGTAGTGTAGACGTGGGTGTAGACGGCCTCCATGTTGCGCTCTATACCCTTTGCCACAATTACCTACCACGGAAGTTGCATATCGTCGCCGTAGAGCGAAAAGTCACTAACTAGGTCATTTGGTGTTTTGAGTTATGAAGGTTTAAAGTTTTGAAAAACAAAATAAAATCATAACTTTCTTTCGGTATGGGATATTTCTAATTTTATGGTCTCATATGTTAGGAAATATAAAAGCTCTTAAGGTCAATTCACTACAGTCAATGAATGACTGATATTTTCAGGGAAAATGGAAAAAACACTGACTTAGTTACTTTTCGCCCTCAAATCTTGTACTAACTTTGTGAGACAATGATTTGTTAAAAGTCACCAACTGACTTTTCAGCCGTGTTTGGATAAGTTTATTTAGTGTTTAAGTAATTTTTCTAACGCTCTTATCTGCTTAATTTTATATAATTTCTATTTCTCGAATCAGGTAATCAATAAGAAAATGATAAATAATCAAATGCAGTTGTCATACTTCCTTGAAAAATACAAAAAAAAACGCATTCAGAACAAGTTATAAGTAAATTAATGATTAAAAGATAATTAATAAAAAGATTTTAAATATTGAAATCCTATTAAAATGATTAATGATAGCATTCTGGTCCAGTGAGCCTTAACATTGCGAATGTCGTAATTCTTGATCATGATTATCGCTTTTCCATGGCATAATCGCTTCTCAAACATAGACCTATGACTGAGTAAGCTTTCACAATACGGCCTATAGTGGCATCGGGCACCAGCAGGTTTTCTGCAACATCTTTGTGTGTAGCTGTAAAGTAGAGAGTACTCGTACAATGAATGAAGATAACGGGGAATGGTCCAGTTCAGACGACGAACGAATATCAATGGATTTTTTTTTCTTGGCCTCTGAAATACATTTCAGTGTGGTACAAACGAACATTACCTGGACGGAGGGCAGTTACCCGAAATATTCAACTTAGCAAATTTTACTGAAAGGAAACATTCCTTTATATTATTTAAACTGCTGGACTACTTGAGAAGGCAACAACAGCCTGTAGTGGTCCACTACTGGACGCAGGCCTCCCCCTGATAAGCGCATTATTGGTTTTTATCACATGGAGGGTTATGTCCATAATCCCCATGCTGGGCATGCGGGTTGGGGATCGCAGTTCGGTGGTAGAATTGTGCTGCCCGCCCCCGGTGGATATCCCTTAGTCACCTCTTACGACACCCGCGAGAAGAGTTGGGGTGGTGCAAATTCTAAGCCGGCACCACACAGCGAACTACGCTAAGTCCTCGCCGAGTCATCCATTCTTTACGGGAGTGACATGGTCATGTTGACAAAAGTCCTTTAAAATAAATAAAGAAAAAAAGAGTCATCCATACTGCAATGCTTGAAAACGAATGTTTTCAATCAGTGCGTCTTACCCGTCATGACCTACGGAGCTGAGACGTGGACACTCACCTTAAGGCTGATCCACCAGTTCAAAGTCGCTCAACGAGCTATGAAAAGAGTAATGCTCGGAGCTGTTCTAAAGGATAGGACTCGTAACGAATACATCCGACAGAGAATCAAAGTTATCGACATAGCTCTAAGAATAAGCATGCTAAAGTGGTAGCGTGCCGGCCATGTCTCGCAAAAACCAACAACCGTGTTCTTGAGAGGAGACCGGGACTCGGCGAACATAGTGTAGGACGCCCTACACCCAGGTGGAGACGGCCTGCCAAAGACTGCAGTCAGATGTCGGACGCGGCAAACTGAAGACACGGTGCTATGGCGCTCATTAAGGGAAGGCCTATGTCCAGCAGTAGACTAACGATGTTGATGAACCAGCGAAGACGTTTTGGACAGGTGGCTAGGGCCTTTTATAAGTCACTAGCCACCGAGTAAGCAAAATCAAGAACGTAAAAGTAACTAAATTGCACGTTTAATTGTCTATCCTAACCTAACACAGACGTACGAAAGTTTGGCTTTAATAAATCAACAAAACACTTTAGCTATCATTCAAAACCAAACTTTGTAGTCAAAATTTTGGGGCGAAAACTAACTTAACGTTAATGTTAAATGATTTCTTGCTTTAAAATTATGAAGTACAATTATCGCAAATAGCGATCTAGAAAACACTAAGTCGACAGTGAGGGCAAACTGCTCTATATCGTAAAAACTTTTGTGGAATAGCTCCAAAAATATTCAATAAACTACCAGCTGCTCTACGGGAGTTAAGCCTTATTATGTTTAAGAAAAAATTATTTAAGATATTGACATTAAAATGCTACTATCATATCAATGAATTTTTCACGGACTCTAACATTAAAATTTTATAAGTTTGACATAAAATTGTAATATGACATTTGTAATTGAAATTGACTTAAATAATTGAAATTTGCTAATTGCTCTGCTTTTTCTTATCTCTATGGACCAATGTTATCTGCAATACCTACTTACTAAAAGTTTGAATGTTTTGATATTATTTTCATTAATTTTCTCATCTGCATGCCGATTTGTTGCTCTTATTATATAATTTTGCACACCAAAGCTGTCTAGCTGGTAAGTCATCGCAAGGGACATTTTAAAATAAGCATACCAACTTGTAACCCGTTGTCTGCAAATAAATGATTTGATTTGATTTGATTTGATTTGATTCGACTTGGTTAGTTTTCGCTTTCAAGTTGTGTATCAAACCTGCTACCACATAACTAGTCAAGTATATTTAGTTATTTCTCGACTAGACTGGGTCCTAGCAACAAGTTATTATTTTAGAAAAGAAAGTAACCAACCCGACTTAGGTTTATATTTTGCAATTCTTTCAAGTAGGAAAAAAGTATCTAAGCCTACTTAGTTGGTTTTCGACTAAAATGCTGTAAGCCAAATGTAGAGTTAGTGAATTTTTTGCACAACCTAAAATGAAAACCGTGATAGCTAGGGATACGGTTGTCAGACTGAAAAATGCAGAAAAAATCGGGGATTTTGATGGCACATCTAACTCGATTTGGGCCAAATAGCGAGTTAGTGACTTTTCGCTCTACGGCGACGATATATGGCATCCCCATTGATGGAGAACAACGACGAAGACGAGGACAGTGGCGATGATGTCGCAGAAGTAGTAACTTTCGTAGCATCATCTGCAGATTTATTCAGAATCTCCGCTGCCGAGTCATCGACACGGAATCTGACACAGGTTCGCGCGAAATTTAAATATTTTTGCGGTTTTTAATATTTTCTGTATTCTGCAAGGAAATAAACTAGGTAGGTACCTACCAGAAAAATAGTTTTCCATAAAAAATCAAAATGATTTTCTATGAACCCATGTTTTAACAAATTTCTATTCAGTGCTAATTTTGAAGCTCTTCATAAAATAAGAGCTATAATACTAAAAATCAACATGTTACCAAAAGCATATCATACTATTTTGTAACAACATGAGTTCTTAGAAATTGGCTTTCAATTTGTGGAAAACTACTTTTCTGGTAGTTTAGTTCCTTGCAAAACTATTAAAATCTGCTAAAATATGGCTAAAATATTTGAATTTCGCGCTGTGTCAGATTCCGTGACGATTCGGTAGAGGAGAGTCTGAATAGCCCATGCGCATGGAGCCCATGAATCTCCAAGTTAAAGGTTCATGGAATAGCCCTGCTGATCACGATTCGACAGACGAGCGAGAGACTCGTTTATATTAAACTAGCTGCGCCCCGCGGCTTCGCCCCCGTGGAAATTTATGTTTCCAACTTTCTTAATTTTTTCTTTCTTATGAACCTTCTCCTGACAATAACAAACACAACAAAGAAAGAATTAGCGAAATCGGTCCAGCCGTTCACGCGTGATATACTAAAAAACGGGACCTTTTTTGTGCCCTCACTCATAAGGGCTCACCTCGCAGTGATGACTTTTAATATGTTTGTCTTAACTTGTCTAAACAATGTTCTGAAGTCAAACTTTCTCCTTACGACTTTTCCATCCAACCTCCCTCTTTTGAGCACTCATTAACTGGATATTGACTGACAATAGTAATAATATTGTATGTAAGTATACCCATTGCTTATAGTCAATGTTGTTTTGCTGTAGTTTTGCATTGTCTCCCTATTTATTGATTTATTAGATTTTTATGTTGGCTGCATTACAAATTTGCATTAAATAAATATGTATAATTTATTACATAATATTTAGTAGCACATAAAAAAAGGAGTTGAATACATAATGAAATGTTTTATATTTATTCAAGTAAGATAGAAGATAAACACAAATCTTATAAAATGCACTGCATTACCTCCAAATTTTGGCACAAAAACTGTACTTAGTGCCAAAATTTGCAATCAAACTGTTATGTCAAAGTTTGGGATTTAATGCTACCTAACTTAGCATAATGAACATAACTGAGTCTTACCCCCAAATATTCAAATGCAACTCAGATTTAGGCACATCTCAAATTGTGGATTTTTGACAGATTTCAATGAAAATCTGCCAACAATGGGTCATGTGTTTCAATCAGAGTTGTGTTTTAGTATTCACAGTAAGAATTAAATAGGTAAATTTAATTCTTACTGAAAAAGTATAAAGGTTTTATTAATAAAAAGTTTTATTAATAAAACTTTTACACCTTCAAATCCTTCCTCATTTGTCAGGTAGGTACAACATTTTTTCCCTATATCTCTTTAATTTTAAATAGATACATAATTATACTGAAATCTTATCTTCAGCAGTCTTACTAGACCTATAATGTTTTACAGATATATTGCCTTTTCTTTTGCTTTTTAGTATATAAAGGGGTGGAAAGTGATTCCATGGCCAAAAATACTGATTTTACTGACAATAACCCTTTAAAATACTGACCATTTATTGACCAAATCTCTAGAATACTGATGCCCGGTCGGTCAATTGGACATCAAAATACGAATGTTAGTTGCCATTTTCCACCCCTGTACAACTGTACAGGTGTAGTTAAGTAATGTGTGAGATTTTTAAGGGACACCCACTCCAAAACAGCATTCTTTTCATCTCAATCTATAGAAAACAGACCACTTTTGTGGGAACGTAGCCCTTGATCCTCAAAATATTGACTTTACTGATCATTTTTCAAAAAAACTGACTTTTACTGACCTTATCCAAAAAAACTGACTTTTACTGACTTTACTGACCATTTTCCACCCCTATACTATACTAATCACAAGTATGTACAGACTTAAAAATTACATTTGAAAAATAAACCACAAGCAAAATGCGCTTGATGAATCAATAATAGTCAGGACTAGTTAGCAAAGTAACTAAAGACTGTCATCGAAATCCCGCTTTAAAGCCTCCATCTTCTTAGGGACTGGGACACCAGAATGTGCATGCTTTGGACGCCGTTTCCAGGATGGTTTCTTTACACTGTCCGGAGGTGCTGATACAGTGTTGTTTTCTTTGAGCTGAGCGGTGTTAGCCGGGGCCGTGCTGGTTCTTCGTCGAGGCTCCACTAAGGTATTATTCACTAAAAGTATAAAAAGGAATAGGTACTAAAGAAACATTTTCATTTAATAAGTAATACAATTTATCTGTAGGTACGTAATTATGGTACGGGTAGGTATACCTATTGATAGTTAAATAAGTAATAAAATTAAAACAGAACAGAGAGGCGTGAAACTTAGTGCAATAAAATAAAGGTTGGTTGGTTCATAAAATGAAGGGGATCGTGAATGATTCCCATGGAATACAATTGGTTTGCGATGAGACTAGTCAGCAAAAGCTTCTTATAAGTTGTTCTGCATTCTTGTATGGACTTACTTTTGAAAGGAATCTTCTCAACTCTCTTTTTTGTGGAAGAAATGGTCTTTTTTGTAGTGGTTGCAAATGGTCTTCTTGGAGATGATCTATTCTTCGTGCTGATTGTTTTGACGACACTACGCTGCACTTTAGGAGTCGCTTTTGTCGTATCTGTTGGAGCACTTGGAGCCATGGTAGGTACTTTTTTTAATATTCTTGAGAAAATACCGGTCCAACTGAGAGGTCAGAAAGCGATCCCCAATCGAGACCACAGCCACAGATTTGATTTTGTAAGTAGGAATCGAGACTTTCTTTTCCTGAGATGAGATTGATTCCCTGCCTGACAAGACAAACAAACTTTTTCAAATTGAACGGCTTCCTCCTTCTTCAACTTCAACTTCTTTTATAGTGGCGCCGGGCTTCCTTACTATTTCGTTGGGTTATTTGACATTGAATTTCACTAATGTTTGAAAACCAAATGTCAATCTAAAGTTGGCCATATGGCCAACTCTTCGATCAGAGGTAGAGTGATTTTGTTCGTCCAAGGGCCATCTCAACTTTTTGCATAATTTTTTTAGGGAGGTTTTCCCATTTCTGATTTGCTAAATGACATGCAAAATAACGGCAACACTGATATTTGGCGTCCATCTTTATTGCCTCAGGTGTGTTGTGTTGTGTTGATTTGTCGAAATTGTTGCAAAATACTCATTTTTTATCAATAAATACAATATAAAGTATTTCAGGCTAAAGCTGACATACTAGTGTATTTATATCAGACACAATCTGGGTGACTTCCTAGTATTTTAGATTATATTTTCAAAAGTGTCACAGTATCTCTAGCGTTCGTTCTAAAAGTTTCACTGTTCCTGCTATTGACCTATGATGCTAATTAATCGGCCAACCTCTACTTGTTTTGATTAGCTTTCTCCAGAATGTGCTTCACAGCAATCTGGAGTCGTCTGCGCTAATCATGTTGTTTGTTGTTTCCAGCAGATGAAGTGTGGGAATGGATAGACTGAACCAGTTGCGCGCTGGAGCAAGCGCCGCGGGCAGCGGCGGAGACGCCACGCTGGACTCGTCAGCGCCGAGCGAGGCTTTTATGTCCGCCGTGGAGAGCTGCTCCAAGTACTTCTCTCTCTCGGACTCCTCCGAAGGTGGCTTCGATATCTCGCCCATCAAAGATGTGTCTCTGGCCTCCGCCAGCACTCTCGCCGCGCACGAGCCCGAACACACCATGACAGATGACCTCATTTCTGATCTCTCACCGATCACTAAAAAAGATGTCATGCTAGACAGCTTTAAAATTGGCAAGCAGATCGAGGCGGCCAACATCCTGTCAGGTGGTGTTAATATTTTTGATGACAATGATAATTCGTATGATGGTGATGAGTTGGTGATCGATGACAATGTCGATATAGATGAGAAGATGAGCCTCGACAAGGAGTCCCACTTGGAGGAAGTGGTTTCAGAGGGAGCTTTGGTAGAGAGTCCTGTGGATTTGGAGAGTAATGACACGGAAGTGATGCTTCACATAGATGGCAAGGGTGTGGATGCGATTGACATTGGAAATGGGATTTATTTGTACAGAAAAGTGGGTCAGGAAGAATTGGCTGCTGTTCAAATAATAAGTGAGGAGAACCAAGCACCCACATTCAAGTTCCTGAAAGTTCGGTGAGTCATTGAAACAACCTGTTGATCCACAATTTAAATGACAAATGTTGTACCAGAGATACCATTCGACTTGTCCTCTCATATAAAAAAACACATTTTCACCCTTTACTTATAGGTAGTTTAGAATTTGTTCTTACATTATTTATTATTATTGAATTATCAACATATTAATTGAATTTTAATTGAATGCTCTAGTTAACAGAATCTGTTAAATAATCAGGAATCTTTCATGATTGTTAAAAATTTCAAAACATACAGGTAAAAAAATAAAAAGTACTCAAACTCAATTTGATTCAAACAGGGTTTATTTGTTTTCAGTCAGATTTATTCAAATAATGTTGTGGTTAATCAATTTTTTTTTTTACACCAAGATTGAAACATTTGCTTATCTGTCTGACAAGTTCTGTTTAATTTTCTTGGGATGAATTTTGGCAATTCAATAAAAACGTTTTATTGAGTCTGTTTTGAAAATAGTTTTACAATCACATTTGAAATAGCTAGATAGTTGCTGTAATTTTTTATAATAACACAAGGATGTGGTCTTTATTTGATAATATAGTTGGAATTTAGATAATTATTTTGCAAAATGCCGTTTTGATAAAAAGATCTAAGAATGATGTATTTGTCGTTTTTGCAGTTTCCGGGTAAACCTATTATTAACAGAGTAGGATGGCAATCCATTGTTCAAGCTATTGATAAATATATTATTTACAATTTTAAATCACTAAAAATACAGAGACACACTTGTAACCCCTCAGATGCCTGTGATTGGTTGACTGAGCCAGAAGGCCTGGGTTGATTTTAAACTACCGAAGATTGCTCCATTTGAAACTAAAGCTGTTTTTTGAAATCTTGATGATGATTTTGAACACCATATTGCCGCATTTGTTACAGATTGAGAAAACTATGTAATGTTATTTTAATTTTTTTGTTTCATTTTTGTCAAATTTGGCAGATCGCTGCCTTTGATTCTATATGACTCATTTATTCTTTACTAGCGACCCGCCCCGGCTTCGCACGGGTGCAATGCTTATACTAAATATACTACAGAATCGGCCCCCTGGCCGATACCGCCGCAACCGCTGTCCCTGCATTTTAAATCTGTAATATCTTCAAAAATATTCATTCAAATTACATGCTGTAAAAAGCAATATTAATCTATATTAAATCCACAATATATTTAAGGTACTTAATTGGATAAAGATTAATGCTGCTTAAAATCGCCTTGTAAATAAGCCATTATTTCTCGTAAAAAGTAAAGGAAATAAAATGGTTATTGTGGGTTATCCAGAGATAGACATATACCATCGCGGGATTTTTTGTAGATTTAGTTGTACAATACTGTAGTACATTATTTTGATCTATCTCATAGGGTTCAGCTAGCGTTTGCAATGTAGGTGAAAAAAATCTGTTTATTTACGACATCACATTAGAAACCTGTAAAACTATCAGCGTTTCTCTACTATATTATGCATGTGTTATACATATAAACCATTCTCTTGAATCACTTTATCTTTAAAAAAAACTGCATCAAAATCCGTTGCGTAGTTTTAAAGATCTTAAGCATACATAGGGACAAACAGACAGCGGGAACGACTTTGTTTTATACTATTTAATATTTAAAGATTTAAATTATAAAACAGCTATGATTTGCCGCAAACACATAGGTTTAGCATCTTTTTCCTGACATCTTGCAGAATTTAAACTTTATGTAATGAAAGTATTTAGGAAACTATGAAAATTCGTGAAAATAATTAATTTCAGAGGATTCCCTGAATCGTCAACAAGAAGAGCAGGTATAGGCACATAAGGTGTGTGCAACGGAGCTTACTTTGGGCACTCCCTTTACATTTTTTAGTGCTGTCTGTTTTCATTGCAGAGAAAAAAAACAATTGCTTTAAATCATCTCAACACTGCTAAACATACCACCAAAAAACAACAACCAAAGGCATGCATTAGATACCTGATAAAGTAAAAGCTTACATTATGTAAATAGAATGACTTTCATAAAAAGTGTTTCAATAAAAGTAATCAGTGTTTCTAATTAGGTACATCAAATTTCTAAAAAACATGATAAAAATTATGAATGAGCTGTACTTGCTGGTCTAACTATATGGGATTCTTATTACTTTCTCAGGGAAAATGTTGAAGGCAACTTGGAAGTGTATGAGGAGTTCGAGGTTGAAGTTTCCAAAGACATGGTTTGTAGTTTGTTTTAATTATCCACAAAGATGAATTATTTTAGATTTTTTCTTCGCTTATTATTATTTCAATTTTTTCAGCCAGTGAATGAAGACAAGCCGGCAAAAAAAAACATGCCTAATGTGCCTAACAAAGATAAAGTGTCAAGTACGTCATCAAGCAACAAAATCGCTGAAAATGAAGACATGACACAACCTAAAGAATCAACATCTAAACCTGAAGTACAAAGTGAAGATATGGAACCTGAATCTAAACCTGAAGTAAATTTCAATGGCAAAATGATGAAGTTCACTGAATTCAAAAAATCTCCTGTCGTTGGCAGCTTTACTCCTATGACATATCATTCTACACCCAACAAAGAAAGGAAACCACTTACTAAGACTATGGTCGATCAACAATTACATCCAAACAGACATTCAGATAATGTGAAGAAGACTATTGAAGTTCACACAGATAGTCAAAAGAAACAGGCACCTGATGAAAGTAAACCTAAACCAGAAAGTCAAGGAAAAAAGGTAAATGATGTCATTGTAACAAAAAATACATCAGCTCATACAGAAAATAAGATAACTGGACAGACGGAAAATCCAAAGAAAAAAGATCTGAAACAAGTAGATTCTGATAGCACAAATAGTAATGTGGACAAGAAATCAACTGAAAATCAAAATAAGCTAATAATAAATGATGTTCCGAAAGTGGATACCGCTGTCTCTACTAGTAAACATACCACTGACGCAGCAGTAATAGTTAACAAAATTCCAGAAAATATAGTAATTCTTCCAGCAAATGAAATGGTGACAAATGATAAAAAAGATCTTCTAAAATCCAAAGACTCAATGAGCCCTGCAAAGTCCATTCCAGATTTTGTGAAAATTTCCTCTGATAAGGAAGTCCCCAAAGACAATCAGTCAGCAAAAGAAGAGCCAAGCAAAGACAGTAGTTCTATTAAAGTTTCTGAAAAAGATTTATTAAAAAGTGATATTCCAGATATCATTATGTGTGATGATAAATATGCTAAAGCTGTGTCTAAGACAGCATTACAACTCACTGAAAGTGTAATAGAGAAAGAAGTTAAAACTGTCGAAACCGTTCAAGAAGCTACAAGCAGCACTATAGATCTGATTTCTAATAATGATAGGAAAGAAGATATAAAACAAATAATTGCAGCAAAAGAATCAAACAATGCTGTTAGCAGTACTTCATCTGACCAAAGTAAGAAAACTGTAGAAGAACCTACAGGCATGCCAGAAGAACCTACAATTTCCAAAATTGATAATAAAATACAGGTAGTAGAAGATGACAATACCAAACTGACTGACAATCCAATACCAGAAACAGCTATACAAAGAATAAAAGAAGATAAAATTGAAAGTATTCCTATTGAGCCTCCCAAACAGTTGAAAGAAAAAGCCGTGTTGGAGGTACATAAAATAAATGATGTCAAGAAATCAGAACCAGAAACGGCCAAACTACCTGAAAACATTCTGCAAGAAAATGAATCCCCTGCGTCGAAATTTCCGATTTCAAAAGTTGAAACCAATACAGCTTTGGAAAAAGAAAAGTCTGATAAGATAGAAAATACAAGTAAGCCCATAACGATAGGGCAAAGTAATTCCAATGTTTCGAAGATAAAGCAAGATAATTCCAATGTGTTAAATGCACAGGAAGGTGATTCCGCTACTAAAGGTGTTGCTTCCAAGAATGCTTCCACTGATATTATAAGTCAAAGTGCCAAACCAATAGAACCAGCAGCGGCTGAAATAATAGATCCTTTATCAAAAAATGAGACTACAACAGTGTCAACTGAAAAGTCAATTGTACTTGACAAAATTCAGCAGAAACCTGCTCCGCCGGTGAATAAGTTTATTCAAGTACCTAAAGGGATGAAAGTTAAAATAGTGCCTAAAGCAGGAGCACCTGCTGTAACAATAAATCCTATTGAAAAGAAAATAGAACAAACGCCACTCGCGCACACTGCCCTGGCTACAACTGTTAAACTCAATGAACCTAAAACAAATTCTAAACCTGATAAGTTGAATCCCGTTTCTAAAGGAATAGAAACTAAAATTAACCAGCCCATCACGAAAGAATTTGAACTCAAAACAGTATCCAAAACAGTTCCTTTGAATCCTTCGAGAATGATTGAGCCAATAATAAAAGTAGATAAACCGGAACCGGTTACTCAACAAATTGAGATAGCAAAGGAAGATAAAAATGTGTGCAAAGTTACATCAGAAGCAAAACCAATGAACAATAATCACACTGCAGTGCCTTTTGGAAAGTGGACAGACGCAAATAGACAAGAGTTCTTGAACAAATTTAAGGAAATTAAAGTTCCAGCTACCAGCACAACAAAACAAATTAAGAACTCCAATGATCTTAACAGAATAGATGTTCTAAAGAAAATTGATAGTCAAAGGCATAATAACAAGGCTCAAGACAAATTAAATGTAAAAGACACAATGTTTTCAAGTAAAATAGCTCCATCTCAAGAAACAAAAATACCGGTTAAAACTGAAGGTCTAAAGATGAAAGCCAAACTTGATCCTAAAAATGCTATTCCTGAATGTACTTCTTCTGAAACTGTGTCGTCTACTGTACCTAGCAATACTGAAGTTGCTATTCCGCAGCCAGAGGAAAGACGGGAGGTCTATTTCAACGATCTGATTGGTAGGGCTATTGTAGACATGCTAAATAGACCTGTCCCTATGCCTATGACTAGGAGCCCTCTTGATGAACCGAGACATGTCGAAGCCCAAACAGAAACAAATGAACCCCAAAACTCAAACATAGATCAGCATAAACCAAATGCTGATCCACAAAAACCAAAACCAGATCAACAAAAGCAGAAAACAGATCAAAAGGTTAAAGCTGATCAACGACTCAACGACGAGGAAAATAGTAGTGGGTCTTTAGATGACATTGAAATGAAAATGAATGAACTACATGGTATTCCATTTGTTGAAAGACCTCCCCATGAACTACCTAAAGTGTATAAAACTTACAGCAAATCTAGTAAAGATTCAAAGCAAAGTAAAGGTGCAAAGAAACTGCTTCCCACAACAAGCAAACAACCTGTGGTTCAAGATAATATAATTGATTTAGAATCCGACGAAGAAGTGATTGAGCATGAACCAATCACTGGTGATATGGATCAAAGTAAAAAAGTAGCACCAAAACCTGTACAACCGAAAGCTCCTGTGAATATATCGCCCAAAGAAATTGTGAAAGAACCTGTCATAACTGAAAATGACTTTGATAAATTTGCTAGGAGAAATTCTAAATCCTTTGAGAATTGTTTGGCTGTTAAATTCGACGGTAAAGAACCGACAAACGTTGTCCAAACAGTAAAAGAGAGAGAAGCTCCACAGAACTATTCTCTAAAGAAGATTGGAATGGACAACAAAACAAAACTGCCTCCTATACAAGGTGCAAGTAACATTAATGTCAGCAAGCCACTACCCAACACAAAATTTCGAGCAGTGCCTGAAAATCCCAACAAGAACTATCAGTTAAAAATGATACACTCCGCGTATCAATCAGCTTTGACAGCAAAACAACAAATAGACCGCCCTCTAAATATTATCGAGGACAAACCAGTCAAGGTTGTATTTATGGACGCAAATACAGAGTTTGTGCCAAATCAACTAAATGTTCAAGGTAAAGAATTATCACCTGCAAAAAAATCAACAGTTGAATCTGCGAATATGAATCCGCAACCTGTAATCGACGCTACAGAAACAACTCAGGAAAAATACGATGATCCGAAGATTAAAACTAAGCATCAGAGGAAGCAAGTTTTGACCCCTGTAGAAGCTCCTGAATTAGAACTTATCCAGCCACGTGAATTGAATGTATCGCCAAAGAAGAAACGAAAAACTGACGATAATAAAATAGATAAAAGCCTCAAAAATCCAGTTCATAAGAAATCTTATTTACTGGGCCGAACTGAAGACAAACCTGCGCCACAAGATGTGACGATGGCTGTAAACGAGACATTAAATCGTGTGGAAACAGCGACCGATCGCACTGTTTCAGCTATTGATAGCTTAGTGAAAGCTGCCGAGTTATTGGAGAACCAATCCGTTCAGGACGCAATTCCAAACACTGAATCTCCACAGAATACCCCGGTGAAAAGGGGACGAGGACGACCTCGGAAATATCCGTTACCCGAAGGATCTACTGATAGTAAAACGGCAAGTCCTAGCCCTCCGAAAAAGCCAAGGTTCATTGACACTAAACCGGTAAAGCAAGATCCTATTTCGGATGAAGATAGTTCAGACGAAGACCCAATAATTAGAGAGAACTGGACTATGGGAAAAATAAATGAGAACATAGTTTGCCCAATTTGCAACAAACTATTTAGATCAGAAAACGTTGTCTTCAAACACGTGAAACATTGCTCAGGAGTGTCTCCCACGAGGTCTGATTTAGAGAAACGAAAGATGCGTTATTCGAAGGATACTGACGATAATAAATCCGAGAGCCAATCTGAAGATATGGATTTCGATGAAAAACCGAAAACCGTGAAGTTACCACAGAAGAAACCCACTTCCGAAGAAACGCCTCGCAAAGAAAGTCCATCTGATAAAGTTGAAACAATTATCATCGAAGATACGCCTCTTAAAAAGCCAATAACTGAATTGGAACCAGAGAAGAGTAAGCTTACAGAAGAAATACAAGTAAAATCGAAATCTGTATCAGATATAGCAGATAACGAGAGGCAACAAAAAGTAAAATTACCAGTCGAAAAACAAAAAAGAGAGCCTACACTGAAGGAAATAGCTGATGAAAAACTTAAATCGAAGCAGTCGGATGAAAAAGTGGATACAGAAAAAACCGATACAAAATTGGTTGAAGATGCAGCAAATGAGCCTGCTGAAAAGGCTAAAAAGAAAACTTCGGTGCAACGGTCCAGCAATCTTGTCTGCGAATTCTGTGGCAAATCGTTCAGGCAGCTTTCTTACCTGGCAAACCACAAACTCCAGCACCAGAAAGAACAGCTGAAGAAACTAGATACAAAGCTCAATACCAAACTACAAGTCTTTAGCTGTGAAGTTTGCAAGAAGGAATTTAGGAAGCTGCATCATTTGGTGCAACATAGGATTATACACAACCCCGAAGTACCAACAAGAACCACGCGAAAGAGTTCCTCCGAACAGAAAGAGACTAAAGCGACCGAGACGCCTACACACAAACAGAATGACGATACCAGTGCAGGCTTCCGGTGTGAGCCTTGCGATAAGTCTTTCAGAAAGCTACACCATTTGGTTGAGCACAGAGAGACACACGACGGAATAAACAGGCAGAAAACCAACCCTCCAACCACCGCTCAACCTATCGAAAAGCCACCACCGCCACCGCAATGTGAGATGTGCAAAAAATCCTTTAGAAAGCTACATCATCTCATAGAACACAAAGAGCAGTATCACAACAATGTGGAACAAATAGAAACAAGCTCTGAGAAATCCGACGATAAGAGCGTGCAGAGTTCCTTGTCCACCAGAGACATTATACACGAGTGTTCTCTCTGCTACATGGTGTTCCCTAACGAACACTCTCTCAATAAACACTTTGTTTTCTGCCAGCAGAAGAAAAAGAGACAGTCTAAGGCGAAGGACAAGCCGGTAAATGCAGATACGGTTGAAATAGTCGAAGAAAGTTTGGGTACAGAAGATGATAGTACAGATGCCGAAGATGCAACAGAAATTATTCCTGAAGAAGTCACTAAGGATGAGAAAGTCAAATCTGAAGAAGAAAACAATAAAACAGCTGAGCCGGTGGTTGAGAACAAAAGCAGTGAAGAACCTGTAATTGAAAAGGCACTCAAAGAAGAGAAACCTATCGAAGTTCCGGAGATTCCTAAACCGAAGGAAAAGGAAATAAAAGAAGTAAAAAGCGCCCCCGCTAAACGAGAGCACCCAAAGTCAATGGATGTCTCGGACGCAAATAAAATCGTTCCAGATAAAATTAAGAAGATCAACGAGAAAAAAGTCGAGTTGCCGAAGAAAACTGCAGCCAAAGACAAAGTAGCCCCAACCGTTACTAAAAGGCAGAAGAGTATAGCTCCATTACCAGTACTGCCAGAAGATTCGCCAGTTAAATCGAGCGACGAGGATGAAGTACGATACATGCTGAACCCCAACTTCAAAGAGGACGACACAAACGTAGAAAAGGCCTTCATGAAAGTGCGCTCAAATAAGAGAAACTCTTTACAAATCGAGCGGCCGAGTTCAAAAGACCAGTTCTTAGTGAACAGAAGAACATCATTACAGCACCCTCCTAAGATTCCTAGGTTGAAAGCAAAGGCTGTCGAGCCGAAAGTTGTACCTGCCGTGACTAAAACCATCCCTAAGTCAAAACCAACAACTGCACCAGCAGCATCGACAGATTCAGACGACAGCGATATCAAATACTCCTTCCCTGTAACTGTTGCAAAGGGAATTCCGAAACCTAAAGATACACCAAAGGAAAAGAAAGCTCCGCGAAAATCTATGGCGGCTGATAAGAGAAAGTCGCTTAGCGGGATTGCGAAACGGAAGTCTTTGGGGCAAGGAGTCGCCAAGCTGAAAGTTAATTTGCCAATCAGAGTGATCAAGCGAAGTAAGTGTTTTTCATTTCTATCAATTAGCTTATCTAGTCTTTTGAAACTAAAATAACGCCGGATTTAAAAGTAGTTGCAAAAGGGTTTACAAATTTTGTCTTACCAATTTTTGTGGGTACTAAAGAAACTGGCTTTCTGGCGTTTTTCTCATATTTCTTGGATAGATAATATTTTAGTAAATACCTAATTTGGTTGCCCACCATGTCCCTTATCAATTATCACATTTCACAACATATCAAGACTTAATACACCAGGCGATAATTCAACATTGCGCTTCCAGGGACGTTGGACGTGGAGCACCGGTGCGATTGCGGACAGCTGTTCAACAGCGCCGCGCTGTTGTCCCGGCACACGAGCCTCGCACACACGCCGCCGCGGATCCGCCGTAACCGCTCCCCTCCCCCAGACCCCCCGAAGGTTGGTCCAAGCCAACCACGTAAGTCCATAATCCCCGCCAAAACCACCAGAAACTCCAGCGTCAAAAGCGAAGCTTCTACCTCCAAACCGACCACAAAATCTAGCGTTAAGTCCAACACTCCTGTGTCGCGCAAGTCCGTCGTTCCGGAATCTCAGGAGAAGAAATCGTCCGCGAAGCCGAAACGGAACGCCGCTCACCGAGGAGTCCCTCTCCCGGACAAGAAGCGCAAGCTGATGATGAGATCCGCCAAGACTCCGGCGTTGGGATCGGACTGAACACCCTGAGGGGTACTAGGATTTAAGATACAAAGTTACATATTAGTGGTGGGTTGCACTTGCACACTTGGCGACTGGCGAGGATTGAGCGCGGCGCTTTTTGCCTCAGTGAGGCAGCACCCTGTGGTACCACGATTGAAGCGAGGCGAGGCTGTGTGGTGTGTATGTTGCAGCCGCAGAGAACGGAAGTGTGCACACATAGCACAACTGTCCGAGTCCTTGTCACGATCGTGATGAGTGTGTCGCACGGAGCGCCTTGCGAGCGAGCGTGACACACTTAGCACACTTCTGTTCTCTGTGGGTGTAGCACACAAGCGCGCCTCCCCTCAATCGAGGCACCACGTTCAGGTAAAGTGTGTGAGAGCCTCTTTTGAGGAAGCGAGTAGATACAATGTGGCGACTCGTGCCGAGTATGAGGAACCTACCTCTAGGTGAGGAAAGCGCTAGAAGTCGAACGCATCAAACGCTCACAAATCGAAACAGGAGGACCATTGTATAATAATAAATATTTTATACAATTTTGGCGAATTTATGATGCGTTGTTAGAAGAACTTTTTGTCTACGGACCCAATGTGTTGAATTAAAAGTTATATTTTGTCAATTTGTTTAGAGTATACCTAGTTTAGGAGCGAATATTTATGTTTATTGTTAGAATTTAAGGATCATCATCGGGATCCGATTTTGCTATTACAGTCAAACTGCTGTATTTGATACACAGATCATTTTATTGTTCATGTTCACCATTGTAGTCAATAAGTATACAATTTGTTATACAGAGAGCATCGCTATCACATTAGACCTACTTCCAACGCTTAATGACGTGTGTGCTATTAAGACATTAACTGCCCAGCCGTGCAACCAGCAGGGCCGTGCCGCCGCCCACCGCCACGCACTGGTGCAGACGGTCTGTGTCTTGGGCCATGAAAGTGTTAGTATATTTTAAAACACGTCTTTAAGTTCATTTAATATTTTTAGTTTCTAGAGAAGAATCAATTTAGATGGAATTCAGCTGACATAGGTACAGCGTGGTTTTTTTAAACTGGGACGGTATTGGGGCCCCCACAACCAGAGGAAGTTTAGGTACAATTTCTTTAGAAACATATGGTCTTTATTAAAGCACCCAAGAAAATTGAGGAAACCATTTTGGGCATAAAAATATTCGGTCAAGTGGGAATAGCACCTAAAAATCAAATCAAAAATTGATGCTGATCATCTCAGTCATGTAAAAAATGCTGTTTCTAAAGAAAGGGTAACCTTAGCTAGTACCTTCATACAGTCCCTGTTAAAAAAACACTATATATGAGTGGTTATTAAATTATAGTTGTAGTTGCTAGTTTCTGCTTAACACCTAAGGATCATAATGCAAATATACAAAGTAGCAAAAATATACTTGTTACAAAGTCGAATCCCCAAGTTCATATAATTTTAGGTTGAGTTAGACATCCCAAAAGCTTCTAGTTCATATGAATGCCTCTCCTTAATGTCTCCCTAGGAAATCTAGTGTTTAAATATAAGTAAAAGAGTTTATGTATATTTTTATAATCAAATAATATTGGTGAAAGGTTTTCTATAGTTTAAATATTAATGAGAGTATTCATACAATGTAATACTCCTAATCGCAGATAGGCAGACAGACAGTTACTGGCAATATACCATCATAATAATTTTATCTAACAAGTGTTTTATATAAGTATTTTGAAGTTGTACGTCTGCTTATCACTGTAGTGAAGCAGGACCAATTTAAAACGAAACTTTTTGAAATGGTACCTACAACATTAAAATATCTATATTTATGAATAGGTATTTGTTTTTAATATTATGATAATTTGTACCTCTCGTGACTAACATTGTAATTATTTCTAAAATAGCAATTTATGAATTGTGCTGTCGTGAGATTTTTTAGAAGCATTTAACATTAAACTTATTATTGTATGTAGATGATTATCATTATTTTATTAAGCTGATTAAATTTTGATTAATGGGGAAATATTATAAATAAACTGTCTGAAAATCTACCATTTTTTTATTTAACTACCTCACAGAGTTTGTTTCGCATAGGAATTAGTATAATTTAGATAGGAACTGTTAAGAATATACTAAATGTAATATGTTCATATACTGTTTAATAATAAATAGGCATTACATATAATTGTCTCTTACAAAAGATTGACTATCCTCTCTCACAAATAATATCAACTATACTAGGTTCCATTAGCTGAGGGTCGACACATCTGAGTTGAGCCGAGGCCAGTGCATCTTCCAACAAGGCATTCAACAGCCTCTCATCGTTGCCCATACATGACAGCCTCTGCTGCAAGAAATGAACATCCACTTGCAACTGTTGCAGCCCGTGGCGTCCAAACGTGCGGAGTCTCACGCATTCCACGAGAGCTTTTAACGCGACTTTCAAGGCGCCGTTGGATAAAGCCGCTCGGTCGGCCCCGGCCGGGCTAAACACTTCGATCCGCTCCGAAAAAATACGATTCAGCGGAGAAAACGAAGATGGTGCTCTGGACCAGATAGTGCGTCTGCTTGAATCGCTGGAGGGTTTTATGCTCGTAGGGAACAGCTGCGACGCCGCACTGTCGGCGCTCGCTAGAGTTTCTACCACTCTTCGACACACCGCCCTGGGACCACGCGGTTCTGGAGCTCTTAGCCAATCACGGGCCAGGACGGAAACCCTTAACATCTGTGCTGCTGTTTGTCCAATGAAAACCACTTCAGCATCTAGCGCTGCTTGAGCAGCAGTAGATAGATGTACCATGACATTATTGGTGTCTCTGCTTTCTACAGTCAAACCTGGTGCAGATTCCTCCAAGAGTTTTGTCAGATGTGTGTGCAAAGTGTTCACACCAGACTCTTGCATCTCAAGGCACAGCTTTGCCAGTATTAGGAGTAGCTCGAAAGGAATGTTATTGTTAGCAGTTTGAACACAGGCCATCTTCTTGACCATGTCTGATAAACTGATCATTGTCTCCGAGATTATTTTCCAGCATTTGTCTGCTACTGCTGCACCACACCAATGCTTTAGGCCAAAAGAAAGGTTGTTCTGTAGGAATGCCATGAGATCTAGGAGTGAAGCTTGAACTTTCTGCATAAGATACATTTGGAGAGAGTTTAAAATATCTTTGAGATCAGCCAGTTCTGTCCCTTTACTAGCTAATTGTTGCCTTACTCTTGTCAAGCTGTCTTTAAACTGATTTTGAATGGATTGGTATTGCATTGTGGCCTTGTGGTCAATGCATTGAATGACTATATCAACCGCTTTGCTGGTCATAGTGTCACTGGTGACGATTTCAGACATGGCTTGCAACTTTCTAAAGAACTTATCCAAACCTCTGATTAGAATTTCAGTGCCAGCATTCTCTGGTCTTTTGATAACTTCATCAAATAGTAGAAACACTTGCAGCATTACTTTATCACCAAACTCTGGAATTTCTGTGTTATTTTTGTCCTGGAATGTGTCATGGTAGCATGATATGACTATGCCTAAATCGGCCAATAGAGTATTGTTGCATTTCTCCACCCATTCTAGTATATCAGTGCTTTCAACCATTTCTCCTAAAGCTTTTAGGTGTTTATCAAGTCTACTTTCTGCACAATTCAAAAAAATATCATGTAGGGAGGAATCAGTCTCTTGCAGCTGTCTGAGCAGTCCCACACTCTCTGCTAACTCTGAGGCTGAAGTTTCAGGACTGAGTAGCCTATCTCGAAGAGTTTTTTTGAGTGTGTAGATTATTTCGGAGCATTCAGTCTGAATGGTCTGGAATGAAGGTTGGTTACCATACTTCTGTAATACTCTCTGCGCGTGAGTGTAGTCATGAACTGCGTCGACGTACCTCCCTTCAGTTATAGCTTTATTTAGTTGAGACGGAAGAAGAAATAGAAACTGTAGCTTGTCTAAAAGTTGGCGTGTTCCACACAATCTACTGACATTATTGCCACTCTCTTTCAGTGAGTCGGATATCTGAGCACTAAAAGAAGTGATCTTGTTCATATTTTCACTAAGTTTGTTCATTTCTTCCTGCATTATCTTGAAATCTGTGCGCATTTTGCGAACTGTTTCCGTGGCAGATATAAACTTGTTATAATTCTCGTAGACTAAAGTCTGCATCTCTGACTGTAGAAACTGGCTCTGGGTGACGATTTCTGCCTCTTTGTCCATGATTTGCTTGAGATTTGCGTGTTTTAGCAGGACATCCACATACATGTCGGGGTTGAAGTTGTTACCATTGATATCGAGTGGTTTGTCACCATTTTCCTTAGACTCTGCCATAGCTGCAGTAACTGGCTTTAGTAAGATTCCTTATGTACCTAGTAAAAGAAATTGCTAAAGTAGCTATATTTGAGAGATTTTTCTATTTTCGTAGCTGGCTGCCAAGAGAAGAGAATAGAATCGGCTGGCTGAGGCTGACTGACTGACTGATGTGGGGACTGATGTAAGTTTTTGTCGTAGAAAGAGAAACCTATAGAACTCGCGCAATTGCCATCGCATTCACACTAAAGAGAGAACGACTTATGCCTAAAGCCTAAGAAGAAATGAAATAGGACGATTAGCTCTCTATCTCATCCAGCGTGCCGGTTTTTGCATTGTTTAGCACCTCCATGTGCTAAACAAATTTCCTTATCCATCGACGGAGCTCGACACGAGACTGGTGAAAAAAGTTTTAAAAGTTCTAAACTTTTGTTTTTTATGTTTGAACGTGATCAATGTGTTTATGTGGACATTCCCGCAGCTAAAAACAATAAAATAGAGAGACAAATATGGTGCGGTGCAGCGTTTTTGCATGTAGAAGTGATAGTGAAGAAAAAGTGCCGAATATATCATTCCACTCGTAAGTACAAGTTCTTTTGACTACAAAAAGGTTCAAAATTTACAGTTTCATAGATTTACATACACACAAGGCTCAAACATTATGTTTTATGCTATTTTTAGTTCATCTAACTTGTAATTGTGAAAATTTAGGGTTGCCTGCACCCGATGATAAAATTCCCCGAATGGCGCATTGAAATATTTTTTAATAGGTACCTACATAGCTAGTTTATAGATAATGTAGCTCGCTATGCATAGCAAAATAGTTTATGCCCGCGGCTTCGCACGCGTTGTTTCTATGGAAACGTTTAAAAGCCATTTCTATCCCATAGCAACTGATTTGTGGGATAAAAAGCTTTTTATATAAATCCTGGAATCTAACATAGATGTTAGATTCCAGGATTAGAATTACTTACCTGTATACAAAATTTCATCCCGATCCGTTCAGTAGTTTTGGCTTGAAGAGGTAATATGTAAGTTGTTGCTATGACACACATAGCCCATCGGACTTCGTGAGATAGAACAACTATAACAAACATCCATCCATTCATCCACACTTTCGCATTTATAATATTAGTGTTTTTATTTGTTACAGATTTCCCGAAGATAAAGAATTACGTTTGCATTGGATCAAAGCAACGGGTTGCAAAGTATGGGAACCTAAAAAATCTTCGTAATAAAAAAAATTGTAATGATTCTGTGATATTTTAAATGATTCTGTGATTTTTGTACTTAATCTAATTTCAACTGTCCAAATCTAATCTAACTGTCCCATATAAATAAGAAAAAAATTATCGTAAGTAGGTTCTTGTAGAAATTGGTATGCTAATTTTAAAATGATTCTGTGATTTTTATAATGATTCTGCGATATTTTAAATGCTTCTGTGTAAATGCGTGTGTATTTTTAAATAAAAAAAATGCTGTGACTAACTAGGTATAAGTACCTATACGCAAGTACAAAGAAAGTTAAGTACTTTTTAGATAGCAACATTACTATTTTTTAGCAAATATACGATGTTACGTTCGTAAGTAACCATTTTTTTTTTAAGTTTTATTAATTTATGTAAATGTTATTGTATAGGTAATATAACTAAGACATTTATAATTAAACTGTGATTTTATGATTAAGTAGTAATAAAACGAAATGTTGAAGACTGATTTAAATGGTAAAATTTATAAACGTTAATTATTGTAATAAATATTGATTATATCAAAAACACTTGTTTCTCTATCTGTACTACTCACCTTAATACCTTCATAATTATATTTACCTACCAAAAACAACCTCGGTCTGCCTGCCTTCCACTTGTAACGCCAAACAGGGTTCACATTGTGATACTTACTTGTATAATTATAATCACCTAGCAATAGCCTTTATTCACAAAATAGAAAATTATACTAGTATTTACAATTGAATCAATTGAGCTATTTTCAGACTATTGCAGGTAGCTCAACTGATCAATATCAATACCAGTCGGAAGCGTCCCCAAGACGCTGGCTGCATTGCCACGCTGTATGGCAATGCTGATGCGCTGTGCCCGATACTCACTAGCTCTCGGGTCACGTTTCGCTTCGACCAGACGCTCAGATAATTTAATTTTTAAATTTATTAACTGGAAAATCGCAAATCCGATCTACCAACTAAGACATGAAATAAGGAACCTAAAATCGGGGTAAGAAAATTGCATGGCAACACTTTTCCCCCACCACCTCGTATACCTTGTCTTGCTCTCTGGCATGCTCGCTGAAGATCTACCTATATTTAATCTGAGGTTTTTGTTTTGTTTGTTGTGGTTTCTCTCTCTCTCTCTCTACTGTCACTTAGTAATTGTCAGCGATTTGACAGTTAGTTTGTTTTGACATTTTCAGTTTCCATTCGACAGTGACAGATCTAACATCATCATCAGTGGTCTTCAACATTCGACTCTACGTTGCTCTACGTTGTCAAATGCAGGCAGGAACCGAACTAGAGTTTTTTTTTCCGGTTTCTACGTCGAGAAAAGCTTTCCTCAAGTCATGTGCTATCGCTCAGAGAGCCTTGTTGGCTTCTCAAGAGCTGTTCGTTAGCCTGTTGGCTGTTCTGGTTTTCTTGGGAGATGACTTCGGAGGGCTCCAGGAGCACCCGGGGAAGGGGTCGCCACGGAGTTTTTGCATCCGGCGGTCTTGTGTGCAGAGGAGCGAGTCCGTTGAGGTGTACGTGGCGAGAGTTGTCCGCACGATCGTACATTTTGCGCGCCAGCTTTACCACAAACTCCTTAACTGTGTTAAGCTGCAGGTCACGTGCAATGACGCTGTTTCGCACATAATGCCCGGCGCCTGTAAGTACAGACTCTGAGAGCAATGTTTTGTTGGGCTTGAATTCTTTTCTGATTTGTTGCAGAGCACAGGGAGTACTATGCTGGTGCTGCATATGTGAGTCTCGATCGAATGTAAGTCTTGTAGACCCCTATCTTTGTTTTTAGTGGCAGTTTGGATGTCAAGATTGGTCGGAGCATGGCTCGAGCTGCGCGTGTTTGTCGTAACGCGCGCTCCACCTGTGCGTTCATCGACACCGACGACCTGTCTATGTCAATACCCAGATCTAACATCATTTTCTCCAAGTCAAAAGTCAATGTGACTGTTTTGTTTTGATTCGACCGACGAACAAAATCACCTCTGTCTGTTTAACTCTCGTTTAACTCATATACCTACTATTGATATAAAGTAGTAGGTTCTTTTCATTATATGTGTTTATTTATTGTAAATTCAATAATCGCGCAGTTTTGAGTTATTTTCCTTATGAATATATTTTATTTATTTATTTATTTATGACTCCCAACAGAAAAATCACATCACAAACAGAATAATATAAATAAAGTAGTTTTAAGTCTAGTGTTTTTCTAAATAAAGGGTGCCACAGCGTGAGCAAATTATGAGGTCGACTGAACAACAAATATTATAATACAAAGACAAAGGTCAAAACAATAGGTATGGAGTGGTAAAATATTAAAGTTAGACAATAAAAATACTATAGGATAAGATTACACGATAAAAATATAGGAAAAAGCTAAGGAAAATCTTATAAACTAGATAAAAACAACATGTGTGATTTAGGTAAGGTTGTTGGCAGCATTCGACATTTCTTGAATCTCTACAAGCTACCTAAATTCAAGAAATGTCGTACGCTGACGTATCAGATAAGTGGAGGTTTACCATTATTGATAGAGCGTTATAGTGCCTAATCACTTGAGAAAATCAGGAGCGAACAGTTTACCGTGGTTGGTACCTACTAGTTTTGTAGTTTTGTGGGTTTTTTTATTTTTTTGTAAATACTGTACAATAAATACTTAAAGGTTATACCTATTGTTCATTCCATAAAGCTTGCGATGCTGTCATGAGATGATGAGACGGATATTGGCAAAATTGTGTCAAACCTGACGCAGAAGCCATCAAACAACAAGAAGTTGAAGTTAACTCATACGGCCGCCGCCGCCCCGGGCCGAGAGCGCGCCAAAATTTCATCCTTTAGGCAGTACAGTACAGTAGCACTTTACACTAGTTACACTTCAGTACAGTAGCGAGTTAAGAAATTAGTCAGAAGTATTAAATAGTAAGTAGGAAGCCCTTCGTCCACGTTCGTAACTAAGATTCCATAACTGGTTATGTATCGAGAATTTTTTTCACTGTTTCATACATAACCAGTTATTAAGACTTTTTTTCCATTTTTGTAACGAGAACCTTTTAGTCATGTATGGTCTCCTGGTACTTATTTCGTAATAATGAATAGATATTGTGAAATTCATCTTAAAAGATGAATTTCACAAAAGAAAGCCTTGAGATAGTGCGTAGTGGCACTTTCTAATTTTCACTTGCGCAAAAATAATTAGTGGTAAAAAAACTTAGTTATTGAATAATTTTAAATACTTATCACTACATATATCATCATACTGTCCAAGCGGTGTTTAGTCCAGTATGTAGTCTTAAGTTGCGGTTCCGAGAAGAAGACGGACTAGTCTACGCGACTGCGTTAACGGTTGTTTTACTCGACTTCCTCCGAAAAAGTTGTTTTAATCCAGAAAATGGACGTTAAATTGTTTAACAAAAATTTACGTGCATAATAATATATAATAATGTACCTACCTAATAAGAGAAATAGTGTCAAAACTTGTACACAATTTATAAAATGAAATATTCATAGAAATGAGTAGACCATGTTGAAGATATTCTTGTACAAATGCAAAGGTAATATTATCAGACCACTTAATTTTTACACTAAAAACAAGTAGTACGCGGCCACTGTGTGCAAACTTAATGGACTGTACTAAACTCGCCCGTCTACATGCCGGCCAGTTAAGTTAGCGGGGTTCGGGAGACGCGAGAGGGGGCTACTTTGCACTTGAACTAGCCGGAAAATAGGATCGCTATCTATTCAATTTAACTTAACTTAATCAACAGCTTACTATTTAACTCGCTTTTTCCGTTTAAATGTTATTATCAGCTTAACTCGCCAATGACGCAAGTTAACTCGCTATTGTACTTATTGAAGTGTGAATCGGACTTTAAAGCGGGTCCGACCCACCTTCACACTGAGCCTTCACACCAGTGTTTAAGGCGAATAGTAGGGTGGATAGTGGCGCCACTTCATATTTAATTTTATAATTACGTTATACAAAGGAATTATCAAAAAATCGGACCGCGAGTAGACGATATCTATCATAAGCTTTTTTTAAATGTATCTTTAATAGTTTAAAATTTATCTTTAACAGTTTTAAACATTTAAAAAGGCTTATGATAGATATCGTCTACGCGCGGTCCGATTTTTTGATAATTCCTTTGTTAACGTAATTATAAAATTAAATATGTAGTGGCGCCACTATCGCCCCTACTCTTCGCCTTAAAGCCGTCACACACAGAAGCCGTGGCCAGGCCGGAGGCGAAGGCGTGCGAGTTGTATCATATGAATTTATATGATGGACTACACAGACACCGCAAGCGGTGGCGAAGGCGTGCGAGTTGTGTCATATGAATTTATATGATGGACTACACAGACACCGCAAGCGGTGGCGAAGCGGTGCACGGCCGTGGCGGGCCGGCTCGGGGCGATACAAACAGTCGGCATACGCGACGCGGCGCGGGGCCGTGGCGGCGCGGTGGCGAGGCGGAGGCGTGGCGTGTGAGCGTTGTATTTCAGCAAGTATAAGGAGTGTCTTCACACAGAGCGCACGCCACGCGTCGCGGTGCGGAGGCGTGCTACTAGCGGAGTTACGAGTTGTATTTATTTACCCACCTACTTAAATGTAGCTCTTGGCAAACTAACCGCGCCATATACCCAGTACGTTCACACAGAAAGTTCAGATGTTGATGAGGGCTCACAGAGAAAAGAAATAAAAGGAGTAAAAACATTGTGATTTTTGTATAATTCATTTTTAAGCGGCACTTATTCAATTCTTACTATAACTTAAAACTACTTGAAGGTAGTTTTACAAGTAGGTTATTCAGTATTTATTTAAAATCAAATATTTATCTATGCTTCTGACTAAAATAATTTGTTTTACTACGCTCTATATATCACATGTGGGATTAAATTATATGTAACAAGGATAGTTTATAGCAAAGTTATACTTGAGTTTCTTACAAAATACAAAAAGAATCCTACCTTGAAGTAGAGGTACCTAATAGTGGAGCCAAAGTCCAGCATGCTGAGACATTAAAGATCCCTACCGTGCCTACATACTGTATAAAATAATACGACAAGACACTACCAACTTACAGAAAAACCATTAGGTACTTTAATATTATTACAAGAAATAGTACTACAAAATCTATGAAAATTACAGCACTTACTGTAATATAAAAATACCAATTACGTAGACATACATAACATGAACTTACTTATCTAACAAATTCAATTTTAGAAACCAATTTGGTTTTAAACAAATGATCATTGCACTTTTTAAACTTATTTCTAATTATTTTTTAAGAAACCTACCTATAAATTTTGTGTCTAATTTGTTCATATTAAATGCATAAACTCATGAATGTCAAGAAAAAAATTCTACCTACTTAAATAAGCAAAGCATTATCTCTAAAATACAAATTATTTGAACATCATTGACAAATTGTACTGTTGTTACTAACCGACATTTACACTTATATAGCAATGAGGTTACATCAAACATGGATTTTGTTTTTTCAATACCATAATATATTTAATTTTGCTCGCATAAAATATTTAATTTCGCTCCCTATGAATATAGAACAATTCTCCCGTAGATGGAAAAGATACTGACTAGGAAATTTATCGAAAATTTTGTTAGAAAATAAGTGTGTTCTCGTATTTTCACAATGAAAGTTGTCTCTTCAGCGAAGTAGTGCTAATTTGGCGTGTAATGTCGATGTTTGTAAAAATCAATCTAATTTCAATAGCTTTAAAGCAGCATTTTCCTTCTTAGTCATTCTGTCCGTAACTTCAAAGGGTCTAAGCAAGGGAACCCTTTAGCACTTTGGCACTCTCCTTGATGGAACACTGTAAGAGGCACTTCCTTTGGCTGTTTAGGTTTGTTGATTTGTTTGTTAGTTTGTTTGTTGGTTTGTTTGTTGTGTCGGTTGATGGTGAGAGGCACTAGTTGTCTGCGCCCGACTCTCTGCGGGGCGGGACCCTCGTCTGCTTCTAGAGCTGTCTCTACATCGACCAGCTCATGGTTTCTGCATTCTAAAAGGGCCACCAGCTGTGGAATGAAAAATTTTGATTGTAAATCTTCTGAAGGTAGAAGAAAAAGCTCCCAGTAAAGATCCTTGGTTGACCCCGTAACGCTTGTGATTTTGATCGAGACTTACAATACCAAGTTTGACAAACTGCTGACGATTTTGAAGGTGATTCGAGAGGAGTAGGAGAAAACCCGATGTCAATCTTATAGATAGCAGTACCTACAGATAGTTTTGTCAGCAGAAAGTCGTTGTCGACTTTATCGAACGCCTTCCGGGAATCAGAGAGGATATCTTTTTGATGAACGCGATCTATGCTAGAGGAAATAGTTACTGAGGGTCAACATTATATGTAGGTTGTTGTTGTTTCATATCTGTCGACCACGCTATAGTTACACCTTAACCTCACCGCAATAGCATATATTGGTCCACTGCTGGACGCAGGCGTCCCCCTGATAAGCGCATCATTGGCTTTTATCTCGTAGGGGGGTAATGCCCATAATCCCCACGCTGGGCATGCGATTTGGGGATCGCAGTTCGGTGGTGGAATTGTGGACAAACATGAGGCGCTGCTGCCCGCACTCGGTGGATATTCCTCACTGGACACCCGTGGAAAGAGTTGGGGTGGTGCGAATTCTAAGCCGACACCACACGGACATTTAGTTAAACGTACATAGACATACCTCAGACTCGCACAGTGAGCTATGCCTGGAGTTTGCTATCTTATGATTGGATTCTCCACGTGACAAAATCAGAAATGTGGAAATCCGTAAAAGAACCAAAGTGACCGACAAAGCTCTCAGAATTAGCAAGCCAAAGTGGCAGTGCCCCGGCTTGACTGAAAACTGCTGGGGAGTAGTGGGGAGTAAAGGTTCCCAAAAAGGCTTTTGACGATCGCAATTTTATGCCAAACGGATTGTGGGATGACCTCCCACTCGATGGCCCGACGACATTGTAGCGGTCGCATTGACTCTGTGGATGAAGGCGGCTCAGGATAGCTATTTGGCGTCGTTTGGGGAAGGCATACGTTCAGCAGTGGATGTAAATGGTGTGACATGATGACATACCTGTAGTATCTGCATGAGGGGCCGCCGCACCCGCTCGCTGGGGTCAGGCAGCGCGGCCTGCAGCGCGTGCGCGGCCGGCGGCAGTCGCGCGCGGATGGCCCCGAGCGCTGCCAGCGCGCGCGCCACGTCCGCGCCCTCGGGGACGCCCTCCGACCCGGACCATGTCTCCATCTCGTTGCAAGGGGTTATCTCAGAGTCGGAGTAACTGAAATACAGTTATGGGGTTGATTAAGTAAAGCTAATAAGTCTTTGGGAAATTAATATCTATGAACATATTCGGTGCTTCGCTAAACGCTGGTTTTACGTGCCGAAAAAATTAAATGCAGTTCATCAACTATGGTCGCTTTCCATTTCTAGCGCGGTAGCGTCGATTAGGCATACCGAAAAATATATGATCGTGGTTATATAATTAATACGGACGTTACCCAGGGTTGACAATCTGTTTGCCTCAAAAACTTAATCGGGTAGATGAACCGTTCTAACGGTTTGTTCCGCCCAGACAACCAAACTTGACAACTGGTTGTCTACGTGGAAGAAATTTTCCGCCGGGACAACCAGTTACATGGGCGGAATTTTATTTCCATCTACACAACTGCTTGGTAACTAGTTGTCTCGATGGAAAATTATCTTCCTCGGAGACAACCAGTTACCTGGACGGAATTTTATTTCCATCTACACAACTGTTTGGTGACTAGTTGTCTCGCTGGAAAATTATCTTCCGCGGAGACCACCAGTTACCTGGACGGAATTTTATTTTCATCTACACAACTGTGCTCGACAATTAACAACAGTGTCGCTTGTTTTTATGAAACAGACAACAGGTAGGTACTTATTTATGCTACCTATAGATTTTTTGCAACAGTCTGCAGTTAGCTCTACTGTTTCACTTGTCAATACTAGCTCATATTTGATTCTATTCTTTGATTGTAGGTAATTTTCTTTGTTCACTTTGTTATCCGTCTGTCTGCCTGTCTGTCCGTCTGTCAACCTTCTTTTCTCAGGAACGCGTGGAGGTAGGTATCGAGTTGAAATTAACGTCAAATATTCAAGTCCGTAACCTCTTCAAGCCTCGATAAATAAAACTTCTAGGTCAACGCAATCAAAAGTTACAGCCGTTTAAGTCCGAATAAACCTACGCAAAACCCATATAGGGTACTTCCCGTAGATCAAGAATCATGAAATTTGGCAAGAAGCAAGGTTTTATAGCACAAATAAATAGAAAAATCGCAAAAACTATAAATTATTAATGCTTAATTTAAAAAAAAATGGATTCTTGCTATGGACCAAAACGTATAGGGTACTTCCCGTTGACCAAGAATCATAAGCGACACAAGTCGAGTTTTAAAATCGCGGCTGTGTGGTGGAGGCTTCAATTTGCAAGACTACTAAAGTCTTGCAGAAGTAAGTAGGAACATCAATTTAAGAGTAAGTAAAGCAGGTACCTACATAAACAAGCTTGAAATTGTAGTTGACATAAACCTACCTAAGTTTTGTTTAATCCTAGAAATCCTTATGCAATAAATTAGCATCAAATCAGGTAACCGAGTAGCGTTTTCGTAAGATCCTTTGCAAAGCGGTCCACAAATACGTTTTCAAAAATCCTGTAAGTTAAATAAACAAATAAATAATAAATAATGCTGGACAATTCACACAGCATTATCTAGCCCCAAGGTAAGCAGAGCTTGTGTTATGGGTACTAGATAACTGATATACTTAATACAATACACTAAATAGATAGATATTTTTTATTATAGAAAACATCCAGAACGCCCTGGACAAATGTCTGCAGATCGTACAAACATTTGTCCCGAGGCGGGAATCGAACCCGCAACCTCCTGCGTCGCAGGCAGACCTTCGCCCGCTGCGCCACAGGGGTCGTCTAAGGGAAATAAAAATATAAGGTTATATTTACCTATGATTGATGTACACATATTATTTACCTACGGCTGATTAACGCATAGTTATCTATTGTTTTTGTTTTAAATTTTTACAACCTTTTAACTATGTTTATGTCGGTTGACTAAGTAATAAGGAAAAATAAACTTAAAAGTAAACAAAAAGAACACTTCTGGAATGAACAAAACAAATTAACCTATTAGAAAATTAACTTATAAATATTACATAGGTAGGTATATATTTAATCCCTACTCAACTACCTACCTACGTGTTGCTACTTGTGAAGCTAAGTTGCCATTTGAGCCAGCACAGTTCGCTAAATCGAATAGCAATCCAGCCTCACTGGTATTGGGGTAAGCTAGTATTTGGCGGAAGGCGCCTACATCAAGAACATTGATGTTCAGTTCCTGGAGAACCTGTTGGCGCTCGGCCTGGTCCCGGACACACTCCACCAGCACGTGGTACACGTCCTCCGGCTTGTCGCACGTCTCACAGTTGGGTGATGTTACTTTGCCCATTAAGGCGAATAGTAGGGGTGATAGTGGCGCCACTACATATTTAATTTAATGATTAAGTTATAATTCGCCTTAAATACGCAAAAAGTGGCATGTGTCCGGAACGAAGCCTGTGTGCCGCAACTACGTCTCTTCTGCTAATGTCGCCCATAAACCACAGTAAACTGGGAGGCTGACTTGGTATAATTTTGTACCAAATTCCTTTTGTTTTAGACCGTTCGTCGAAATATTCTCGCCAAAATGCGTTACTCAATCTTCTCAACTTTGCGCTTAGTTTCTAAGAAATCAAATAATATCGCAAAAATTTTCGACTTCGACGGGACTTTGCGCTTAGTTGTCATGCTGACGGTACTCGCTACCAAAATCTGACGTGAGTACAATGAGCACTAGTGACCCGGACCGCGTCTCGGGCGAGACTGATTGCTTTGCTTCCGAGCTTACGCACACTAAAACAATGTGTACATGCATTTACTGTGACATACATAGCCCGACGGACTTCGTGAAATAGAATATCTGTATCCAAGAATGCTATAAGTAACAAAAACAGATTGTGGACTTGTAGCCTTTAGTCCGGGAGCCGACTGCAAAAAACCCTACCTGATAAAAAAATAGGAAATACCTACTCTGTAGGGGTAGCTGACTTTTAGTAACTGCAACTGCTCTTGGTCGGCCGCGGCTTAACTTGGCAAATTTTGTGCAAATGACAAAAAAGTGGTACAAAAATTCATCAAAAAAAACCTCATCGAAAAATAGAATGAAACTTGTATGGTAGAATAGCTGCTTCGAAGGACAGTAAAAAAAAAGTGGTCGGCCTAATCCTGCGTTGGCAGGTTCCTGTGTCCGACCGAATTTGTGGTACCACGTGACAGCTGCATTTTACCTCATCGAAAAATTGAATCAAAAAAACGGATTATATTAGCTAAATTAAACCTGTTGACGTTTGTGTCGGTCGGCCTCACCTTAGCCTGGCAGTTTTTGCAGTCCGACCACATTTATAAAAAATATTTTCTTTTTTCAACATTGAAAATAATGGTTTCTTCGTTGCTTCAACTGAACTGATAATGCTTAATTTAATACGACTATCGCAATGTTAGGTAGGCCGTGTGGTGCCGGCATAGAATTGCACCACCCCAATTCCTCTCGTGGGTGTCGTAAGAGGCGACTAAGGGACACACGCACCGGGGGGCGGGCAGCAGCGCCCCCTGCAGAACAACTTCACCGAACTGCGATCCCCAACCCGCATGCCCAGCGTGGGGATTATGGGCATTACCCCCAATGATTGTACACGCCAAAAAATGGCATCCAAGTCCCGGCCGCCTCGCTATTCCTGGCCAAGGTAGCGGCCATGGTAACGGCGGGGCAGGGGGTGCTAGGAATCACCGGGCTACCCCAGGACCTTGACCACCATCTAGCACAGTTGGAAGTAGAGTTAGAGAATATTAAATGGCATGTTCTGGGGTTATGCGAAGTCCGTAGAGAGGGAGAGGACACCGTAACCCTAGACTCGGGCCATCTTCTCTACTTTCGCGAGGGTGATAAAACATCCCAGGGTGGCGTAGGTTTCTTCGTCAATAAGGCCCTCTCTAACAACGTCCAAGAAATCTCCAGTGTGTCGACCAGGGTAGCGTACCTGATCCTTCGGTTGTCCGAGCGGTACAGCATGAAGGTGATTCAGGTTTACGCAACGACCTCGGCACACTCGGATGATGAAGTGGAGGATATGTACGAAGACATATCCAAAGCCTTACACAACACCACTAAGGCACATTTCAACGTTGTTATGGGGGACTTCAACGGCAAGGTGGGAACCTAGACTGGCAACGAATCCCGGATAGGCCCGCATGGTTATGGAGTTAGGAATCACAGGGGGCAAATGCTTGTCAAGTTCCTTGAGAAAGAGGGGCTGTTCTTAATGAACTCCTTCTTTAAGAAACAACCTCAAAGGAAGTGGACATGGCAAAGCCTCGACACTGTGACTAGAAATGAGATCGACTTGATCATGACGGATAGCAAGCACATATTCAGAGATGTCTCAGTGATCAACAGGTTCAATACCGGATCTGATCTCCGACTGCTCCGAGGCTCTCTGAATATCAACTTGAAGCTTGAAAGAAACCGTCTGATGAAGTCCACGCTCCGACCTAACCCAATCCTAATCATGGCGGGCACCGAGAAGTTCCAGCAGCTTCTCGGGAATACATTTGTTGCCTTGAATCCCAACTCTCGGATGAGACTCTCGGGCTGATGACAAAAAGACGGGAAACCCCCCAAGCGACTTCGTTAGAGAGGTCAGACCTGAACAAGCGAATTGCGAAGATGGTACGACGCGACCTTCGGAGCTCCAACACACGCCTCATCGAAGAGGCGATAGAGCGAAACCGAGGGTCCAACGTATTCACTCAGCAGCTTGACAGGAGCCACCTGACGAAGCTCAAAACGCACGACGGGAGGACCGTATTGTCGAAGCCGGAGATCTCCGCCGAGATAGAGAATTTCTATGGCCGTTTATACGCTGCACATGCCTCCCATTCCCGACGAGACGACCATGATTCTAGAGCCACCCTGACACGCCACTATACCGACGAACTGCCAGACATAAGTCAAGACGAGATCGTGTTAGCTCTGAGGCAGCTTAAAAATGGAAAAGCCCCCGGTGAGGACGGAATAACTTCGGAGCTTTTGAAAGCCGGAGGTGCCCCTGTAATATAGGAGCTTCAGAACCTCTTCAACACCGTCCTTCATAGTGGGAGAACTCCAAAGGTGTGGAGCGGGAGTTCGGTGGTGCTCTTTTTTAAGAAGGGAGATAAAACCCTCCTTAAAAACTACAGACCCATCACACTTTTGAGCCACGTCTATAAGCTGTTCTCACGAGTGGTCACGAATCGTCTCCCTAGGAGACTCGACGAGTTCCAGCCACCGGAACAGGCCGGGTTCCGCGGAGGATTTGGCACCATAGACCACATTCACACAGTGAGGCAGATTATACAGAAGTCCGAAGAGTATAATCAGCCCCTGTGTCTGGCCTTTGTGGACTATGAATAAGCCTTTGACTCTGTCGAAACCTGGGCTGTTCTAGAATCCTTACAGCGATGCCAAGTAGACTATCGTTATATCGAGGTGCTGAGATGTCTCTACGAGGCCGCTACCATGAGTGTCCAAGTACAGGGCCAGCAGTCTAAACCCATCCAACTGCGCAGAGGAGTGAGACAGGGGGATGTTATATCCCCGAAACTGTTCACGAGCGCGTTGGAAGATATGTTTAAGACGCTGGACTGGAAAGGTAAAGGCATTAACATAAACGGCGGCTACATCTCACACCTGCGATTCGCTGATGACATAGTTTAAATGGCGGAGTCGCTAGAGGAGCTAAACCAGTTGCTGGACGGCCTAGCCTCAGCCTCGCGACGCATCGGTCTTGGCATGAATTTGGATAAAACCAAAGTCATGATCAATGGCCTCATTGATCCGGGACCGGTCGTCGTACATGGCCACTCTCTCGAAATTCTTTCCGAGTATACTTACCTTGGGCAAATTCTGCAATTAGGTAAAAATAATTTTGAGAAGGAGGCCAAGAGGAGGATCCAGTTAGGCTGGGCAGCGTTTGGGAAACTACGTCGAGTCTTCTCGTCATCCATACAGCAATGCTTGAAAACGAAAGTTTTCAATCAGTGCGTCCTACCCGTCATGACCTACGGAGCTGAGACGTGGACACTCACGGTAGGGCTGGTCCACCAGTTCAAAGTCGCTCAGCGAGCTATGGAAAGAGCTATGCTCGGAGTCTCTTTGAAGGATAGAATTCGTAACGAATAGCAGTCTTCTTTATACAATTTCAATACCATTTCATTTAAGTTCAATTTTTAACTGCCTTTATATGAATCACGACGGCATAGTCATCCTAAGTTATACAAATCCATGCCGACCGACCAGTATCTGCGAGGCCGCATGCGCGCTATTGCTGTTTCAGTTTTTTAACTTGTGAGTGAATGAGAAAGGAAGAGACGCTCACCAAACCAAACCTCCTTTGTTTGTTTCTATTCCTCGAAAGGCACCGCGCGCGCCGCCTTAGCCAGTCAGGGCTACTCATTTGTGTGCTACGCTGCTACCTAAATTTGAAGTAAATTTCTGGGGAAAGTTCGTCAGACTTCGACTCTTGAAGATGATTATGAATAATATTAAAAGCGTTATTGTATAATTTAGACTTAAGAATAAAAATTTGAATTCAATATTTGTTTTTGTATAGCCCTCTAAACCCTCCACGCACTTATATAGGCGGGTGGCATGACTTTTTTGTTGGCTAGTATATTCTGTAGGTCGGCATGGTTATGAATATAATTATGTTACTCTTACTCATTAAATTAAGCATTATCAGTTCAGTTGAAGCAATGAAGAAACCATTATTTTCACTGTTGAAATAAAAAAATATTTTTTATAAATGTGGTCGGACTGCAAAAACTGCCAGGCTAAGGTGAGGCCGACCGACACAAACGTCAACAGGTTTAATTTAGCTAATATAATCCGTTTTTTTGATTCAATTTTTCGATGAGGTAAAATGCAGCTGTCACGTGGTACCACAAATTCGGTCGGACACAGGAACCTGCCAACGCAGGATTAGGCCGACCACTTTTTTTTTACTGTCCTTCGAAGCAGCTATTCTACCATACAAGTTTTATTCTATTTTTCGATGAGGTTTTTTTTGATGAATTTTTGTACCACTTTTTTGTCATTTGCACAAAATTTGCCAAGTTAAGCCGCGGCCGACCAAGAGCAGTTGCAGTTACTAAAAGTCAGCTACCCCTACAGAGTAGGTATTTTCTATTTTTTTATCAGGTAGGGTTTTTTGCAGTCGGCTCCCGGACTACTTGGCACCAAAAAGAATGGACTAGGGCAAAAAAAAAAAAAAAAAAATCGAAAATGTCCAATAACTCGAAAACCGTGAGACTTTTATTGGGTATATTTTTTTATTTTCTGAACAGTTCAGATGCCCTGAGGTGATATCCTGTAGGTGAAGTATTGACCACTCTTTGCGCCTCACCCTATATATTTACCTATAGTTGTTGTACAAATATTATTTACCTACGGTTGTTGTACACATAGTTACCTAAGGTTCTGATCCTGAGGACTCGGCGGGAGCGGCTGTGGGCGCGGGTGGCGGCGCGGGGAGCGCATGTGCAGGGCGAGTGACGTCACGTGGCGGACCGGTACGCGCGGCGGACGCATCAGCGCTGATAGGATTACGCCTGGGTCTTCGTTTAACACTGGGGATATAGATGAAGGGTTCAGTTTACGTGGTTATGGCGTCGATCGACCGCGCTACTAGCGTGTGATATCCTCACCTCACTTCAACAGCCTAAATTGGTTCACTGCTGGACGCAGGCCTCCCCCTGGTAAGAGCCTTATTGGCTTTTATCTGATTGGGGGTAGTGCCCATAATCCCTACGCTGGGCATGCGAGTCGGGGATCGCAGTTCGGTGGTAGAGTTCTTCTGCAGGGGGCGCTGCTGTCCGCCCCCGGTGGATATCTATCGCCTCTTAGGACACCCGCGGGAAGAGTTGGGGTGGTGCAAATTCTAAGCCGGCAGCACACAGCCATGCGAGCCATGCGAGGTACTTTTGCGATGGTTATCACACCTACCACATAACATCTAACGTGCTTGTATACTAATAGGACAAAGGTTGTACTATGCGGCCAAGATTGTAATAAGATACAAAGACTATGCGCAAAGACTGTTCAATCCGTAGGTATCAAAAGTCGATAGACATTGATGTCAAAAATATTTTTTTTGAATTTAATTGACAAAATTTATATTATTTTATTTTTAAATTTATTAAATGAAAAGAACATCTCACTTGATGTCAATAAAAATTTCAATTGTAACATTCTAAATGAGTAAATACTGTGATCATAAATCTAAACTTACTTAATCACTAGCTAAAACCTGATTGTACGAGTATGAATGCAATAAATAAAATGCTGATAACTTACGTGTGGTCCTCATGGAAACCAGCAGAGAGACTATAACCAGATGCAGGTACGGCAGCGAGGGTCCGTCCGCGAACAGGAAGCCCCACAGGTGGGCGATCTCGGAGCGAGGGAACTCACGGCCGAATAGGAGCCTTAGCCAGCGACTGAAAACATATATTGAGAACGTAATTTACTAATTTGAATTATGGAATGCGTAATCTGCTAAGAAAATAACAGGTATTGACAGCCATTTTGTTTTTACTTGTAAATACAAAATGGCGCCTCGTGATAATGGCGGCAAGTTTATAGAATGTGGCAGTTTCTTTGCCTTTAATTTTTTTTGGCCTTTTACGTTAAAAAAGGACAAAAAAAATTAGGGTAAGTTCTGAGTTCTGTTTAGACATTTATTCATTTAAACTTAATAGTTTCTGGGATAGGTATTTCTTCAAAAGCGTGCTACGTATTGGTAGCACTTCCGTACTCAGCGGGAATCTAAACGCCAAAGAAGAATCAAGATGGTGGCGCCACTAGCTCGCTCACGCGCTTCTGTCACATGGCGGGAAGACACCTGAATAACCAACTCTTCATTGGACGAGGCTTCTCAACTCAACACAACAGCCTGTATTGGTCCACAACTGGACACAGGCCTCCCCCTGATAAGCGCCTTATTGGACGAGGCTTCTGATTGGCTGTATTCTGTATTGCTGTATCAATTTTGACAGAAAGTCAATGCAATTACTTATTAAATTTGTATATCATGGCGGGAATCTGTAGGCTTATCTCATTAGTATAGTTTTGAACAAGCAACACTAGCTACCAGATTACATCAAAATGCTTACTATACTGGCCTAGGGTACCTACAAACTAATTAAAACTAAGCTGCTATATAGCTGTTCCATGTAACCAAGCCAAGCCAAGTTACTTGTAAGTAAGCCGCTAGCAGATGGTTAAGAAAAAATGCACTTGGGGAAGTGTGTAGGTTTCCAACTGCGTTGCAGATGCATGGTAAAAGGCATCTTTACATAGAAACACTTAAGTTTTTTGTTAATATAGTGCGTAAAGCCCACAGACCAATATCTAAGAAATCAAATAATATCCCAAAACAATTTCGACTTCGACGGGCCTTGATCCCGCATCCATCCCTCAGTACGGGAACGTGCTAACCAACTATACGAGGTCAAGTGACCTAGGAGTCGAAAAACCATGGGTCTTCTTTCGGACTCTATTGCCCTTAGCTCCACCTACAGGGGAAACATTGAAGTTTATCCAATCAATTTTTGGGATATAATTTGATTTCACAGGAACACTTTAGAACCTACGTTAAAATAATCATAAAGACTTGTCTAAAGATACTACTATATCGGTGATATGGAGGTACTTTGTGGTGAGTGTGGATAAAGGAAAATAAATACTTCCAGTTTTGATTATAGTCAGCTTCAGCTGGTTTCTGTCACAGTTCTGTATAATGTTTCTTTTCTTTGCTGTAATTTTTTACTATTTCTAATTTTATAGTTGTGTGCCTTTTAAAATGTGTGTGCTTTTAAATTGTATTTTGTTGAACCTATGGACTAGTATTGTCTGAAATAAAACCTTTTTATTTTATTTACAGGGGTGGAAAGTGATTCCATGGCTAAAAATACTGATTTCACTGACAATATACCTTTAAAATACTGACCATTTACTGACCAAATCTCTAGAATACTGACGCCCGGTCGGTCAATTGGACATCAAAATGATTTTCCATCCCTGTACAGTTAGTTAAGTACCATGTTCATAATTTATGATGTGTGCTTTTGTTCTAAAGTGATAGTTTATTCAAAAAAAGAAGGATACAGAGAATAAATTCCTATTTATAGGTATGTTTATGGAACTACTACCTACCGAAAAGAAAAAGATATGTTATGAGATTTTTAAGGGACACCCACTCCAAAACAGCATTCTTTTCATCTCTACAGAAACCAGACCACTTTTATGGGAACGTAGCCTCTCATCCTCAAAATACTGACTTTAATGACCATTTTTCAAAAAAACTGACTTTTACTGACCTTAGCCAAAAAAACTGATTTTACTGACCATTTTCCACCCCTGTATTTATTACTCACATGCCAAATAATTCCATAGAGATACCGCAGCTCGCCAGGTGCGCCGCCAACTCAGGGTCCATAGAAGTTAAGTAAATTTCCCTCACTTGCTCCAAGTACCGCACGACTTCGTTTGGATTCTGGTAACATTCAACATCATGATAAATCGACCAACAACTGATACACTTTTTGTTGCTACTATTATCATCATCTGCCTATGGAATAAGTCCACTGCTGGACATAGGCCTCCACTAATGAGCGCCATAACGCCCTGTCTTCAGCTTGCCGCATCCAGCATCTGCCTGCAGTCTTTCGCTGTGCACTATATGCCAGTATGGTGTTGCCGCTATGGATATGTTAAACTACACAGCTGAAATAAAAGTGGCTGCGCACCGCAGACAAGGCGCGGTATGTGCGTTATAAAAGAAATTCAATCCCTACTTTCAAAATGAAGGATACTACGAGTATTTGACTTCTATAGTGCTACTAGCTTCTGCCCGCGGCTTCGCACGCGTTGTTTCTATGGAAACGTTTTGAGGTTATTTCTATCCCATGGGAACTGATTTATGGGATAAGTCGCCTATGTTTTATTCCAGGCCTAGAATTATCTGCATGCAAAATTTCAGGGCGATCCGTTCAGTACCTAGTTTTGGCGTGAAGAAGTAACAAGCATCCATCGATCTATACATCCATCCAAACTTTCGCATTTATAATATTAGTGTGATTAATGCTTAAGGCTGCACAAGTCGTCCGGTCCAACTCATCAGTGGGCGTGGCCTAAATGTATGCCATCTTACCTGACCTAATAGACATTCCCGCGCGCTCAATGAAATGCATATTTTATTCGTAAAACGGCCGCGTAAAAAAATGGGAATAGACTTGTAGCACAAGGGTTATTATAGAAAAGGTAAGTAGGACGCATTGATTGAAAACTTGAGTTTTCAAGCATTTCCTGTAACTTACGTGAATAGATCTAGATGAGGGTAGCCTCCCACTGGCCGAAGGGACGACGTCGCCGGTCGAGTAGTACGTCTCTAGTCCTTTCATTACTGCGCTGAATAGCATGCTGGAAGGTATAACAGTAAAGTTGAGGTAATCATCGTCTTGTGTCGCGCGATTTGATGCGATTTTGTAGCGCGATTCCGCTGCGTTTTTGTAAGCGCGATTTCTAGACACGGCGCGTCAAATGCGAAATCGCAGCAGTGTGTAAGATCGTATGCGTCTTAGTACAAAATGTAGGTACTGCAAACAAATATCGCAACAAATCGCGCGACACAAGATGCGCTTTAAAATCTCGGCTGTGGCGTGGAGGCTTTAATTTAAATCATTTAATCGGTACTCGGTCCTAGAAATTTTAACTTTGTTTTTAATAAGTATAAAATTTTCATACATAAATGAGAATGTTGTTTACTAAAAATTCCGTGGATTCTAGAAACCACGTAAGTTACTATTTTACAAAGTTCTTAAAAGGATCTTAAGGTTTTTTCACACACACATTGAGTCGAGAACACATCGTCACTGACTCAAATCCAACCGTTCAGGTTTTTTTGTTTGAAACTCTCCATTACAACACTCATTTATCAGCATAACAATATTTCAAATTATCCTGTATAATTTTAAATATTGTTATGCTGGGTTTTTGGGATAGGAGTGGACGGCCAAATCAGAAACCTTGAGAGTTAGAGAAAAGTCGTAAAAGAAGTCGTGACCTCGATTTATGAGAAAATGAAAACTGCATATTTTTATTTTTTTTAACCTTACCCTACCTTTACTTTTGCAGGAAATCGACTCGATTGACTTTTAAAAACAATATGACACCCTGTATTTTTGCACCAACGGATTCGGTTGCTTATAAGAACCAATGTTTGCAAAGAAAGGCATTATTGAAAATCAAAGCAGATTGCTATTTTTACAATTTTCATTTAAATACTATCTGATTGTGATTATGCATCAATGTGAAAATTTTAATTAATCTATTCGAACATGCTCTTGAAAAATTAACGCAAAAAAAAAAGATTTTTATTGACTAGTAAATGGTGTTTTTAGGTACTTACTAGCTATCATGTTCCATGTAGTCTTCTTCTAATACGTATCTTAACTTATCACTGTAAAAGAGAAGCTTTGTTAGAAGGAATCTATAGGCACCTTACATACCTAACAAAGAAATTAAAAGTTGCCAGGAACATTCGTGCAAAACGACAGAAAGTGGTATTCAAGATTTTTTGATTTTTGGACAGGAAATGGTTCATCAAGCAAGTAGGTACTTAAAAGAATAAAATAATTGTAATAAAATTAAAGCATGAATTTATTACTACATATTTAATAACTAAATATTATTGTTTTTTTTGATATTACATTTCTTACTTATAGAAAATTTTTTAGGAATAAAAATATCCCCAAAATTTACGACCTAGACGGGACTTCAACCCTTAATCTTTCACTCATTTTAGGTCGTACATTTTTAGAATACTATTTACATTCTTAAACTATCGTTGACTTTAGAAGGTAGCCACTTACCTAATATTATTCGGCGCAAAATTCCTATCGATATAAAGCTCAAACAACATGGGCGCGAGTATCTCGTGCATGCCTTGTCTGTAGCCAACGTGCTTGTGCGAGCGCGCCCAGTGGAATAACACGCGCATCTGAGAATATTAGGGATTGATAAATAGACGGGAATTTGTTATGTACTTGATCCCGCGACTTTTCTCACGAATGGAATCTAGTCTCTTCCTCACACAAGTAAAATGCTGAACGTGCCTTCTTTAAAGCCTCTACCCCACAGCCGCGATTTTGAAGACACAAAATGTTCCGTGAACAATTATCGCAAAATCGCAGGATGCTGAAACGTGTCGTCCAGCTTTTATCGCGCAGATAAAATCGCAGCAGTGTGTAAGATCGTATGCGTCTGAGTACAAAATGTACTGCAAACAAATATCGCAACAAATCGCGCGACACAAGACGCGCTTCAAAATCGCGGCTGTGAGGTGGAGGTATAAAAACCCCTTCAGGTTTTGCTACAATCAACATGTTTGGCAGGCGGAATGGTGAACTTCTCGGTACCCTAAGTAGACTCTTACGACATCCTCGGGTTGATTTGGGGTCTGTTACTGGCCTCTGTTTACATACCACCGTACGAGACCAACAAGTAAAATAGTAGAACACACATACCATCATTTCCTGAACTTCCTTCTCCCTAAAGTACAGTTCATCGGGGAAGGTTCGCACTACATCTTGCATTATCAGATTTTTGAGCTCGTTATCAATGAAGTGTTGTCTCCATGCACTCTGGAATGAAAGGAGGATTATTCGTGAAGTTCCTACTGAAAATCTCTAAACGTTAAAGCGAGAAATACGAAAACTGAATATGTAATTTTTTTGTGATGGTAGGTGATCTTAAATGGGTCAAGCTCAGTACTATCGGAAAAAGGTGAGTTTGTCATCGGCGGGCGGAGCGTTCTTGAAATATTACGCGGTGGGCAAAACGATCTTAAACGGGTGTCGAGCACTTGACGACACAGAAGCACAAGATATTATCTGCGAGCAGAGCGTGCCGCGAAAGTTTTCTGGTTTAGTTAGATGTTAAGCAGTGTTTTGCATTATGACCTCAAACAACGATTCAGCCTTGGTAACACACGCAGAAGGCAAAAATGATGCCCGTGATCAGAGCGAGCCGCGGTTATTTTTCTTTGCTTTCTTTTTTTGATTATTTTTTTAATTTGCCAAAGTGGCCTACAGTGGGGGTCGAGCTCGGGACCAAAGGAAGGGACGAAATGTGTGAGCGAGTCACGAATATTTTAAGGCGTTCTTAGATGTTTTGAAATGTTTGATAAAGTATCTACCAAAAATGTTGTCAGCGAGCAGAGCGAGCCCCGACAATTTTGGTTTTTGTGTATTTTTTAGCAAAGTTGGCTAAGTAACCTAGAGCGTGGATTATACATACTCCGGACCATAGTCAGAAGGAACAAACGTTATCGCCGAGCGGATTTTACCGCGAAAATTGTTGTTGTTGTTGTCTCGTCAGTTTTTTTGCGCTGGCTGGCAAAATGTTTAAGTTGTGCATTGATTATTATAAGTCTACTCGTGGTCACACGACAATTTGACTTTTTTTATTAGATATAATCTTATTTACCTCATCATTTTGAGACAGTGGATCATCACCAATGACATTCCGTGGATCAGTCGAAAGTTTCGCTTTCAACTCAGTGTAGAATTTTCTATGGGTTTTCAAACTGAAAATAAACAAATCACTGGTTAGAGGGGTTTGAAGATTTTTGTATGGATTGGGAGGGTGGCCCTACAATTTGTTTTTTTTTTTCAAATTCGCCAGGCATAATAAAAATATATATATTTGGATAGAGGACACTAAAACAAATAACATATCTTATTAAATAATGTCCTAAAGCATCAGGTTTCTCAGATAGTCACTGATGAAAATAACTATATTTTTAATTCTAAAGTGAATATCTCAGAAACCTCGGCTCGCTTTAGGACATTATTTTATGTTTTTAGCATTTTTTATTTGTTTTAGTATTTTCTATCTAAATATATAACTTAAAGTCGGGTGTCAGGCCGAACAGAAAATTGGATCATAACTTGATCATAACTTTTTATATGAAAATGGTGTTGGATAAGTGTGAACACCATCATATATCATGTTCTGCCACTAGAGCAGACGATTGTCTGGGCTGTGGGAATGGGCTAACCACCTGCAAGCATGGTGACATGGCAAAAACTCCCTTGTCGTGGACATGTGTGCTGATGATTAATGGTAAAAAAAAAAGTTGAACATTTACCATGTAACAATATCTGCATTCGGCGTAGGCAAGGCTTGCAGTAGGATAGCCCAAGCCAAGGTGCGAGGTCGCGGCACACTCTGCTCCAGGGCAGCATTTTTTAACTGCTCTATACTCCATGTTGGTAGCTCCAGCCTAAAAAGATTATAGTGTTACTGGATGTTTTTTTGTCACTGGGCAGGATTCAAGATTGGGCTTCTAGGCCACTGGGGTAAGTTTAATTGGTCACAAACTATCTGTAGGGTAATTGTTTTTTTTTTTTTTTTTTTTTTAATGTTGAACAATTCACACAGCATTATCTAGCCCCAAGGTAAGCAGAGCTTGTGTTATGGGTACTAGATAACTGATATACATAATATTATAAGAGTACATAGATAGATATTTTTTATTATACATAGAAAACGACCAGAACACCCTGAACAAATATCTGCAGATCGTACAAATATTAATTGTTTGAATATAGAAAACAAAACAAAATTATTATTATTATTATTATTGAATTATAGACAAGCCGCTGAGAGCTGATATGTCTATATGACAGTGGTTTGAAAGTTTTTCACTACACTAGTTTGTCTCTTGTTATTACGTCTATTAAGTTTTATCTATCACTATTTAGGTGCAAAAAACATCATTTGTCTACATTTAAGGACTGTATTTTTTTCAACAATAATTAAAAGAATTACAAAATATGAATACAATTACAGACAAAGGTCTCTCACCTACACCAAATTTGAGCGAGTTAATTACTAACATATAGAATGGACACTCCTCGCCATCAACCTGACAGAGCTTCCTCACCCTGCCGGCCCCGAGTCAAGTTCGGTTTGCATTACAAATGTCGTGCACAGCGCACACATGAGGTGCAGCTATAGTTAATGACGCCGGTGGTAATTTATTTCAGATTTAGAAATGGTATTTGATGTTTTATTTGTTTAATCATGGACATATGAAATTTCTTCTTTTCTGAGGTTTAATTTCACCTTTAGTAATAAAAAAATTTAAATGTCTTTCAGTTATTTTGCAACTGTCTCACTTGCACAATATATTCATTAAAAGACCCTAGCTAGACGTCAAACACACAGTTGCAGATGTAGCGCAACACATTTGTGCATGTATGTGCCGGGACTCAGCTTTTGTAAGGAGAAATTTGATAGAGTGTCCGGTGTTTGCTCATAGTTAGAAGACTGATCACAAACATATGAGAAAAGAACTCAAAAAAAAGATTACACAGGTGAAGGAAATATAAGTATGATTGGAATCTTACCAGATGTCCCATGATTTTCGGACAGTCAGTTCAATATTCATGTCTCGTTTTTGTGAGATCATAAAATAAAACAAATATTTCTGCACAATGAACCTATCCCAACAAAGGTCAGTGAAAATGTACTTGAAAGTTCAATAATTAAATTATGAGTGGATAGTATTATTGTAGCGCTATGTTTAGGTATAGATGTGACCGCAATGTTTTTTTTTCTTTGTCATGGATTGATAAAAACTTGCAAGTACTTACTGATAGTCAAGATCCTCTGAACTACTGCTCGACGTACTTGGCGAGTGGTTCTCTGCCTGTAAACGCGCGTTTATTAATTAGATTATTATTAAAATAAATACAAAAACCTGATTTTCTAATGAGAACGTAGGTACCTACCATTTTAACTGTTCAACAACACATTATGTGGTAGCAGTTTACGGAATGTTTCAAGGATTATCAATCAAGATGTCAAATAATGCAAAATGTTCTATAAGTGATAGTCTTGGGCAAAGCTGATAGGTGAATTAAATTAATTATAAGTATTTTCAACAAAATCAATCTTGCAAAAATTGAAGAAATTCCAAAATTTAATTTAACAACACAGCTGTCTGTTGACTGATGACAGCGTAAACATCACTAACAGTGACGTTGACTGGTGTTCTTTATACGTAATCGCCGTAGAAAATTAATCTGTGGGAATCGCTCTCACAATCATTGATCGCGTTCTACCGCTCGTTCCGTAGAAAGTTCATATTCATATATCCCACGGAATTAAAGTAAGATATATCCAGATATATCCTCTACCACCCCACCTCACCCCACCCTTTGGTACGGTACGGACGGACGGACGACGGACGCGGACGTAGAACTTATTTTATACTAGAGGTGTAAAAGTAACGAATAAATGCGTACCCGTATGTATTCGTTACTTTATGTATTAGTACTCGTTACTATCGTATCGTTACTCGTTACTTCTGATACCTCATCATAACATGCTATGTTAGAGCATCGAATCGAGTCGTATTACGTACGCGTACAGGGCCACCATTCTCATGACGTCACAAGGGGCCATTCACTTATTACGTAAGACGATTTAGGGGGGAAGGGGGTCGACCATGTCTTATTTTTGACGTGACAACGTCTTATAATTCGATAGAGCCGGCTGCACGCACGAAAAAACATGACGGCGTTACCTCGCTCTGAGGCGTTCCATGTAAGGCTTGAAGTGCAAGCGAAAGCGCTCGACATCCGTCTCTCTCCTACTTGAGTGAGCGATGCGTCTGCGTGGACAGCTGGTATACTATAGTACATTTACATGTTTTGATCGAGTATCAAATGCTACCATTCCATCAGTATTTTCTTAAGACGTTGTCACGTACAACTATCGTCAGTAAACCGACTTTACAGACAACCAATTTTTTCTTACAAGGGGGTGGGAGGGAGTCTCGATAGTTCTTACGTAAGATCACAAAAATGCGCACAATTAAAATTATTATTAGGTATACTTTGAAAAAGCGCGGGCAACCGCGCGAGTGCCGACGTTCGCTCGAATGCGTATTAGGTAAATGATTTCCATTTCCATGGCAACGGGCCCGCGCCACTCGCTCTAGTCGCACTGCGCCTCCCGGGAACTCCCCGCTTGTGGACTACTCGTTTGCGTAAACAACACTCATTACTGCTATTTAAAAATTATCAGTACTTTTGTAAGTACCTAGGTACCTACAAATAAAATTTCTAAAAATTGTTAGGTACTTTGAAAATAAACAAACCAAACGTGTAGGTATTCATATTTTTCTTTGGATTCTTACGTAATAAATACTAAACAGGGGGGAGGGGCAATACCGTCTTTACCATAAGGGCACACGGGGCCCGTGCCCAGGGCCCCCATTCTCAGGGGGCCCCGAAGGATCGACAATTTCTCTTACACATTTATTCTCAAAACATTTTTGTCGGGCACATTACACGTTTTTCACAGATCAGTAATCCTAACAGAAGGTATTTACCTACTACGCCATTATATCCATGACTGCGCCTATTCCTACTGTACTGATTAATAATATTTCCGAACGCATCCTACCTAATTTACTAAGTACACCATCTAGCGATCACTCACGCAATCACTCGGGATTCCAAAGTCAAGCTGCGACCATATTATGGCCGATTTTCCGATTTTTTTTGTTGTTTTTTGTTTCGTCGAATTTGTCTTATAAGTTGACTGACAGTATCAAGCTGACGTTAAAACCATAAACTAACCAAGATTAGAAGAATTTTTTTAAAAAATCGTAAATTAAAATTGAAAGCTGACACCCGCGCCATTTCTTTATAGTTTTTTCTGAATTCATATTAATTTAAATTAAATGGCTTGGAATTGTGTTCTTTTTTGTGTTTAGTGTAATAATATGATGGTAAATCTCTTAAATAAAACTCAAACTGGACATAAAAACGGTAAAGTTTTTTTTTATGATTTTTTTTATATATTAAAATTTTATCATTTTTCCGCAATTGTAATTTAATTTTAATCAACCTCATTAATTACGTTATACAACATCAGAATGTTTCCACGCTGTTTTGTAGGAAATTTTATGGATAATTCAAATATATATAGATGTTACGAGGTGTTAGTAGATAATAATCAAGAAATCAGCGAAATAATGCATAGTGATGCATTTCCGCGGATTTTCCGCGGATTTTTGCGGAAGTACCTGCCACACAACGGCGGTAGCGGGGCGCGGGGCGTGCCACTTGAGAGGTTAATGACATTATATCATACTATATTTTGATTAGGTACCTATAATAAATGGTCATAGGTACTTAGTAAAAGATGTTATATAATTCGCTTTTTGACGTGACAACGTCTTATAATTCGATAGAGCTGCACGCACGAAAAAACATGACGTCATGCGGCGTTACCTCGCTCTGAGGCGTTCCATGTAAGGCTTGAAGTGCAAGCGAGAGCGCTCGACATCCGTCTCTCTCCTACTTGAGTGAGCGATGCGTCTGCGTGGACAGCTGCTATACTATAGTACATTTACATGTTTTGATCGAGTATCAAATGCTACCATTCCATCAGTATTTTCTGAAGACGTTGTCACGTTCAACTATCGTCAGTAAACCGACTTTACAGACAACCAATTTTTTTTACTTTCCAAAAGGGCCGCGAATTCTTGTGTGCCCAAGGGCCCCAGCCTAGTTTAAGACGGCCCTGGGGAGGGGGTCGGCCTATTCTTATTTTTTCTTATAATAGGGGGGGAGGGGTAAAATGAGCGAACATCGTCTTACGTAATAAATGAATGGCCCCCAACGTGTTCTAAACACAAACGTCTATGCCCCGTGTTTTTTTTTTCGATTATATCACATGATTCGTTCAATATCATACATCTGGTCTACTCGGAAAATTCTTTTCTTCGATCAAGCATCGTTCTTTGTAACGTACGTTCTTAAATTCACCGAATAAGCGCGCGCATGCGTAAAACATACGAACGTTTCAATACACGCATCAACGGTACTTGCGCGAACTGAAACAGCGTAGGTACCCAAAGTACGAAAGATGCGAGTAACGAAATGCATTCGTGTGTAACGTTTCGTTACTCGGTACTCGATTGCGCACCCGTTACTTAGTACCACGGAAATGGAAGTTAGAGTGGAAGGATCACGGAAATGGAAGTTAGAGTGGAAGGATAATGCAACAAAATTAATAAGGGCACCGGTGTCGCCAAACTCACACAAATAAACCAGTAATCATATAATGCATTACAAAGAAACAATTCGTTTGATTGGTAGTTTAAGTTTAGTCAAAACTAGCCAACGTCACTGATTTGGAAATAAACCTTGACTTCTACGGATAAGATTTATTTTTCTTCAGCATCAGAACATATTTACGGTCTATAGTAACCAAACATTCGATTGACAAGTTAATTCCGCTACTTGACCATAGATGGCGGTATTTTCAGTGGTCGCAATTATAAACTTAATTTCCTCAGACTTAAGATTGACATTCGCGTGATAGGTCGACCATCGACTGCTACTCGATTAGAGCTGCACCAGGTAGCACATTGAAGTACATTATCGATATCGATAGATACCCGATTTTTTGTTCAATTCGCAAAAAATTTAACTTGTTGGTAGTTTATTTACTTCCTTGGCACACAAAGAGCTGTATATTTTAAACCATTTATAAATAGACACAGACAGGCAGGTAAAAATAAATGTATGTTGTTTATGCCCCTGAAATAAAACGTATTTATTAGGAAACTGGTGTTTGGAAAGTTTTATTTTTAATTTTAGTAAATGGTGTATGTGAACATTTATATATTTAAGCTTAACGATTTTCAGTGATACAAGCGCTGTATGTTTCGTAATTGTATATCTATATCTTTTATTTGATATTTTGAAATCGACTTCCAAAAAGTGTTCAGAGCATATCGTGCTTGATTTGGTTGGCATCCAATTAACTCTACCCGTTGCATCTATACATTTCTCTTTGACGTTTGTATCTTTGGGAAACCTACAAATATTTAAGATAAAGGTTAGAGGACCTAATGATGTCAATTTAGTGACTTGTAATCTAAATACTAAATAAATAAATAATTTACATAATAATACTAATCACTTATTTAACATTAATATTAAAATTAGAAATTAAAATTGAATTTCTTGTATCGATATCAATCGACAAAATCAACATCCGACTTGACTACATCACTAATTGAGTAGCGAAGAATAGAATCAATCCAAAATCAACTTTATCTTAATTGCATAAGGTTGATTTTGACTAACCCTTCTATTAAATTATTGACAAATTGAAATAAAATAAGATTTTATTACAAAACAATAAAAACCGTTCTCCCCGATGGTACGAGACACCTCCATTTTGAAGATTTTTTCTCCTACTATCAT